>OX453266.1:1703717-2303717 GCA_949709985.1 Luffia ferchaultella | reverse complement strand
ATATGACACCATTTTTTTAAACATAAAAATAGGTATAGTAAGCTATCCTTATAAGATAGACATATGCCATCCCTGACTTTTCTTTAGTCTTTTATAGGACTATATATATATATAATATATATATATATATATATATATATATATATATATAATATATGGAGGAATGGTTCCTCTTATAAAAGAGGATATTATTTTGTTATATCTTATATTATTTTGTTATATCTCAAAGGAATTAGGCAGCGTTTTCGCTGAAAGCTTCCGGCCGGCTTGATTCGATTCGATTTCGACTTCTTCAACAATATTCGTCATATTGCACAAAATATTGATAAATTATACACATAAACCTTCCTCTTGAATCACTTCGTCTACTGGTGTCAACCATATGCCAATCCGTCGGTAGTTTCTGAGTTTATCGCGTTTAGACAGACAGACAGACGCGGCGGGGGACTTTATGTTATAATATGTAGTAATTAGTGTAAATAATAGATTTACTAAATGAAACGGCATACACCTACCATTTTAAATACAAATATACATGTCTAAAAAAACAGGTACTGTTGTTATCCCTAGACTTGCTTAATTTTTATTATGTTTTTATTAAAAGCTCCGGATTACTATAGCTAGCTAAGTAGCTTTTGAAGCGTAGGTTCTTGTGCTTCATACCAAAATTAATGAGCAACTTATTTTTCAACTCTCCTCATGTAAGATCCGATCGCACTTGACAGTTTTAAGTTAACAACAAAGGACAACATTCCACTAAGGTCAATGTAGTAAATCGTTAGATTGTCCAAGAATCCAAGTCAAGTTACGTAGTTGCTAAGTTAACGGCCCTCAAGTATTATGCCTCAAGCACACCTACTGATGCAATTGCAAAAATTAGCGTTGTTTTTCATCTCGATATTCACACATCGGTGGTTTTTAGCATATTTCTATTTAACGGGCTTCTGTTTTCACGTTTCGACTACGCCCGCATGTTTTGGCAATTCGCTTAATTTTATACTTTTTTTATTTTACATAAATGTGAAAAGTGACGTGATAGCTGAGTGGTGACGAGCCGGTTTCTAATTTAGAAGGTCATGGTTCAAATCCCTGAAACAGACAAGCACCAATGAGTATTTTATGACTTTTAATTATATAACTATCACTGACTCCGTGCCTCGGAGAGCACATTAAGCCGTCGGCCCCGGTTGCCATCATCAGATGGCAGTCGTTAAAATCCATCAGCCCGCACTAGAGCAGCGTGGTGTGTTAAGTACCAAGCACCCTCATTTCAATGGAAGGCCAAAGCCCTTGCAGTAACGAATAATGGACTGATAGATGGCACTCTATAACTAGTTATTATACTCTACAGCAGATAGCGCTATCACCAGAACTGTCTTGAATAAACAATAATTATTAAATTTTTAACAAAATTATAAGCTTTCAAACACGTAACCTGTATTTACGTAACGTAACGTATTCTTGAAATAAAAACATTATTGCAACCGTATAACATATAAAAATGGCCCCACATGTATAAGTTTTAATATATAATATCTTAAAAACTTCCCTTTTTTGAAATTATCGTATTTTATTAACAATTCTCGAAAAGGACCATCTTTTGACGAAACTTGTGGTCACGTAATAATAACTTGGGTCAATGCAAATGGTGGAATGGGCATTGTCATTTCGTACGCATGACAAGCCCAGGTCCGTCAGTTTCATAATCGCTTGCCAATGAGCGCATATCTTCGTGAACCTGACGACCTTTTACGTATCCTTTTATCGTAGCATTGTTTACTTGCGTAAACAATACATAAGTTTGCAGTTTTTATCCCTACAGTGTGAATATCTCTGACTTATTCTTTGAGACCATGAATTCGCTCACGTGGATAATAAATACGAGTGGGAAAATGGCTGCTGGATATATGAATCTGTGACACACGGGCAGACGGACATGAAGAATTTATAAGGGTTCTTTTTTTGCCGTATATGCCGATATTATAAATAGGAAATCTACGATGCGATGAGGATGTCAATTTTCATCAGTGAAATGGTTGTCTCGTGTTATAGTTCCTATCAAACTTTATGGCGGATGTGAACATAGGCACAAGTCGCGTCGCAGTAACCAGTTTTAGGTGTAGCGGGACGCAGTAGAGCGAGGGGTATATGACTGTACCTGCGCAAGCACGCTTAAAGCATTGTATTCCGATCCGCCATAAAGTTTGAGGCGAACTATACTAATCTGTAGGACGATATCGAAGGCGCCTCGTTCAGCAGCAGCATCATAGTCTATATTGAAAACAATACCTACAGCAGCCAGTTTATGTCACTCAGAAAATGTGACGGTCTTTCATGAACAAACTTGCATTTGACTAAGATACGCTAATAAATGATCAGCTTACAATTCTTTTTCAAAATCCTTTTTTGCTGTGGGTTATTTATTACAAAACACTAATACTAAACATTTCTTTAGTAGGTAACTAACAATCAAGTTATCATCATCATCAGCCCATTTTTACTCCACTGCAGGGGCTTAGGCCTCCCCCAGGGTGAGGAGGGGGGCTTGGAGCTGAAGTCCACCACGCTGCTCCACTGCGGGTTGGGAACTGTAACGACCGCCATCTATTGACAGCGTCCGGGACCGACTGCTTAACGTGCCCTCCGAAGCACGGTGTCATATTGTGTACTTAAGTCAGAAAAACTCATTGGTACACGCCCGGATTCGAACCATGGCCCTATGGGGCCTCATAAATTTGAGACAGGTTCGTTGCGCTCTGGGCTATCACGACGACAAGTTATAATTGTTTCAAATTATTTATTTTAGACATAGAAGATGCTATAGAACTATGACGTCACGGCGCAGCACAGCCATTTAAAATACACATGAAACTTGTTTTTCCAGGAAATAGACATTACAACATTTGTTAGCATAAAACTTTTTTTTTCAATAGATTTATAGTCGTCGTATAAAGTTAATTTTTGTATTTTCTTACGAAATATAATATTTCCAATATCGTTTATCCTGTTGCCAATAAAATAGAAATGTATTAAAATAATATCACGCTTTTTTACGGTACAATAAAAAACTACGTAGTAATAAGCTTTTCATATAAGAACTTTGAGTTGAATATTCACTATCGAGTAAATTCATTTATTTTTTTAATGAAACGAGCTTTTGTCGTACCTACTTGCGTCTTTAAGTTTGATTATTGTATGTAAGTCTGTACAAAATTTTAATTAATTTACAACGAATCAGTGTATCCAAACTCTACTGTCGTAGTAAGACAAAAACAAAAGCGTCAATGTGCGTGTCTAACCACGCGCAGCGAAGGGTTCTGTAGTCGGGATGAACTACATATAGTATGAACTGGTCGCTTGGGAGAGGGCATGGGTCCATGAAAAGAATAGCATCCCTTAAAAAATTTTGTGAAAATTGTTTTAATTTTGACTGTTATGTTATATTACTAATATTTAGGTTGTAATGTAAGTGTTTTACTAACAAATGAGTTCTTGTTACTACATATGAAATAATGAATAAATAAATAAATTTCAGTTTGACAGACATACGTCGCTGGAAATTCTTTTTTCATTCCTCAGTTACGTGTATGGCGATTTAGTCCATACACCAGTTCATAGATTACACCCACTTTATCTATGCAGTGCCAATAGTCTCCCAGTATTATTACTATAACAGACAGACAGACAAGACACTATTATAAGAGTTCCGTTTTTGACTCTAGCTACGGAACCCTGAAAATAGCTTACTCTATCAGCAGAGTGCGTTTGGTGGGAGCTGACTCAACGCTGGGCTCAAGCTGAAGACAACGGAAGATGCCCGATTTCATTGCGCACACGGTTTCTCTTGTTGTATTTATTGGATCTTTTTCTTGAGATTATTCATTAAAGCTTTGAATTGTGTGTGACATTTTTTTCCTTCCATCTACAATATGATTCCGAGCTCGGAACACAACAATTTATCGAAAACCACCGCAGGACACTTATAAGTATGTAAGTTAGAGAAAACTAAACAATATTAATATCATTTGGAGATGTTGTGAGTTGGGTCGTTGCTTCAATCTGTCAAGATATGGACGCTAGCGAAGAAAAAAAAATTTTCTTTCGAATGAATGTTATATATCCTAAATATTTCTTTGACACGCTATGCAGTATAGCCGGTATAAACGGGTTGAATTTGAAATTTTTTAGGCATTGTGCTGGTATTGGTAATTCCATATGTGGTGTTGTTACACACGTCTTAATTATCGGGGTGACTTAGGGTATACTATATTTAAATATGACGTGTAAAAATGAACAACGAGAGGGGGACTTAAAAAAAACTTTTTGTTTTTTGGTACAAAACAATAATCAAATGAAAACTAGTAAATAGCCCATTTCGGCTAATCTCTAAAAAGCTGGGTCGATTTTAATGAAATTTCGCAGACATGAAAAGGGGTCGTAAGAAGTGACATAGGCTTTTTGTCTACTTGTTTTCGATCCGAAAATATTTACGGTTTCTACCTAAACTTCCGAAATTATAGAAACTGTAGAAATCATGAAAACTACGCGAACAAAGTCACGAGTGGTCGCTAGTTAATTTATAAAACATTTAATTTTGTTGATTGAAACGTATTACGAATTCAAATCCAACAAAACTTTCACAAAAAATTTGACCTAAATATGTGAAACGAACCTAAATACCCTGTTCTCATACTTTTATTTTTTATTTTTTAATATTGCAGAGAAATTAACTAAAACCTTAATTTTGGTGCAATCTGACCTTGGCCTACGATATTAACGTTGATGATTACAGTTGTTAGAGACTGAGTCTTACGAACTCCATATCTCATAAATCGGTCAAATAATAATAATAACGTATACATCACAACAACCTCTAGGTCCCAAACTAAGCATTAGCTTGTGTTTTGGCTACCAAGCAAGACCCGTACTAGTTAGTATCAATATTCATCATACAAATACTGACCCGACCTCGGATTCGAACCCGGGACCCCCAGGGAGGGTCGCTACCCACTAGGCCAAGCGGGCGTCAAATATATGGTCAAATGAAATAATAAAATAAGTTATTCAAAGGTACTTCTGTAAGATTTTATAATAAACTTACAAGCAATATCATGTTGCTTGGAAGTTTATTATAAAATCTTATCTTATCAATAAATAAGACGATAATGTCTAAAGGCCGTTTTCTAATTTAAAAAAAAGTATTAGTAAAAATGCTTGGTATCAAATAGCTCCAGTCCACTTAGTTTTTAAGGCAATGGTTTGTAGTGCTGAATAAGCCACTCTAGTGTTCTTCTTAGAGTGGTAGCGAACTTGCTTAGACTTAGCTTTATGAAGTTCAAAAGTTACAGCATAGTGTTCTACTTGAAAATAAATTAATTTTTATTTTAATGCATGCTGGAACATACATTAAAAGAGATGCACAAGGTGCTATAATCAACGGTGAATTGATTTGAACATGTGTCGTAGCGAATATTGCAACCACAAGGCAATAAAATTTTATTTTTATAGGTGTAAACGCCCACCGTTAGCAATAAAGCTTTTCACGTTTGTAGCAAGGTTGACACAGAAGAATGTACCTGTGGACTAATATGTCAAAACTATAAAAAGTTTCTAACACAGATATCTAGCCAACTAGATATTAGAAATCATCCACCCACCAGCACTGTCTTGAAAACTACATTTTATTACGCTTTCACAGTTTATTAATTTTACCGAATCAAAAGTCACAAAGTAATGTAATTTCTGTTTCCTATAATATTAGTTAGGGGCCCTCCGCTGTTTCGCTCGCGTGTCATACACGTTTAATTACTAAGTATTAAAAAAAATATACTAGCCATACGAACGGTCATATCGGTTGCACCCCTTTAAACCTTAACCGATTGGCATAAAAAAATATAGGATATTCAGATCAACAAAAACTAAGTTTATTCGTTTTGAGCAGGTATTTACCGGCACAGCCTTTTTTAATCAATAGTTAATTTTTAATAAACTACTTATATTAATATCACAAGTATTACCTACAAGTGATTATCTAGCAAAATTTTTGTTTTGTTATTTCATTTTTCACAACACGTTCACCTTGAAACTAATTGTATTTTCGCAACACATTATTTAAGTAGGTAATTGTGTGATAATATTCGTACTTAACATTGTAACTCAAGACTTGTGCTGGTTAACTAATTCATTAACTTTAAGTAGCATTTCACCTGCAGCTGTACATCGATTCAGGATGGTATGGGTATGAACGCGGGTATCAGAAAAAAATATATCTGTGATTTCTAGGTTAGAGCTAAAAAAACGGGTAACTTCTATACAAAATACCTCACTTCAACTGCTTTTTTCGATATTTCAAGGTCCGAAAAATTCTAATTTTCTTAATTTGTGTGTCTTACACACAACGCGTTTATTTTATGTTAGCGTATATTGCTTTTTGTCGACGCATTACGTAAGTTTTAAGTTTGCCGAGGTGTGTTGAAGTATTGATAAAATTGTGTATTCGTGTTACTATGTCACATTGCCAGAGATGGGAGTTAAGATTGGACATTATTTTCCATAAGACATATAAGTTGGTAGACTTTTTATCAGGACTCCTTGTATTATTGAAAAGTAAATGTTGTATAATTTCAACAAAAATGAAGCTGCTATTAGAGACACGTTAACGCTATGTAACTGTGCCGCTCGCGCGGACTACACGTTTGTATTATTGAAGAATTAATGTTCCTTTTGATTCTACAAGAGTTAAATTTTAAAATCTGTGCAGTACACTAAATCGTTTGTATCGTAGATTATTTGTGCGAGGTCAAATTGGTATGCACTTAATATGTTAATATTGATCATTTTTTGAAAACGTAGTAGGTAAATTAACGTCGTTCCTCATCCGAGTTTTCTAGAAGAAAGTTTAGTTCAGCATTAGAAACTTGTTCCAGTAATTATAGTGGTGATAACTTACAATTTTCCTCACTGTAATGAACTAGATTCACTCACTATACAAAACTTTTTAGACTTTAACACCAAAAAAAAGAACGTTTGTAATTGATGCATTAGATATGTTTATTTTTCGCCATTTAATGTAACTAAGTAATTTAAATTTTCTACTTTATGTTCAAAATTTTATCTACAAAATTTTATCAAAATTATATCTTAAATTTTATCTATTTACGAAAAAAAAATCCGGTTTTTTTTCGTAAATAATACGGTAGATAAAAAAATTCTTTATGAACTGCAATGTTAGAATACTTAACGAAATTTCTGAACGTTTCACTTTCTTCTTTTTCGCGAGGTTATGAATTAAAAAATGTCAGTTCATAGCGTTTTAAATTTAAAAGAGATTTTTTTAAATAATTAAGCAAAAATTAATTTTTGCTTATTATATTCCCACGCAGCCCCTAAGAAATGAGAAAACAATTTTGGATCAAATACATGTTGCCAAAGTTCGGGGGATTGAGTATGCGTTCGAAATAACACAGCGTCGAGCAATCAAACGAGTATAAAACATCAAAATTTTTAGCCAAATTTGACTCTCGTTCGACCTCACTGAACTTATTTTATGCTTCTTCCACGAACGGAGCGCGCGAAAACGACGATCATACCTCCATGTTTGAAACTTTTAACCTTACGAACTATGAAAACCATACATAGTGACATTTTAAAATAGACAGTGACATAATATTGAAAGCCTGCCAGTAACGTTGTTGGGTTATGTTTGATTATAATATTATGACTGGCCGTCGCAAGCTATTAACACCTACGGACATATCAAGCGGTTCAGAAGCTGTCTATCTGGTGTAACGTTTAGCCTTCGTTTATCTTATAAAATACCTTTTGATCATCGATTATATATGCACTGGATACACAAGTAGGCCACGAATCATCTTAACACTAGAAACCAGGCATGAACATTTCATCAGTAGCATGTGAAAAATCATATGAAATGCGTAATTACACGTCGCACCCGCTACTTTCCTTCACATAGTCTGCTACAAATAACACTTAACTAAATGGAAATTCGTGGTAATTTCATAGTTTGTAACAACTTCGTTATTCTTTGAAAATTTTAGACAGCACCATCTCAACTTAATAAACAAAAGAAATGGAAAAAAAATACAAATTTTACTCATAATTTAACCATCATAATATAGATGGGAGTTCGACCGACCCGATCTCTATTCTATTGCACAATTCTATTACAAACATGAAAATCATAATTCTTATTTTAATTCCAGTAGCGAATTTTAGAAAATGTGATATAAGTTTATAGTGATTAAAATTCATTGCCTGTGAAATTTCACACTGCGACAAAAATTAGTAATTTCATGCAATGAAAATGAATTAAAAAGTAGCAATCATTTCATGCCTACTATAAGCACGGGTTCTCCAATTAACCTGTAACCATATTTAGATGAACCATACGATGGAAAATGTAGTACAGTGAAAGAACATTACGTTATCATATCTTACTACAAAAGATTGAAATAGGTAGAGAGAATGACAATGATGTAATCGTCCAAAAAATTGGAAAACGTCGCATCGTACTCATTTGCTCACATTTTTGTAGCTATGACTCGATATGTTATCATTTTTAGTCAATAGTTAACTATTTGACACTATTTTTGTAATGTGGGGCTATTGGACTTTATTTGGATACATTTGACTGTAAGTATTTGGAAACTACCGAGCGTTGAATTAGATCAATAGAGGAGTAATGCTGGCCGTTTAGTTTGAGAACAACAGTTATCACGTTTGAACCAAAGGATGAGGAAAGGAGACGGGCGTGACGCGTATGGCCCACGCGATTGGTTGCCTAGATGTGTCTTGTATAGGTCTTTTTTATTATCCGTTACATCTAGTTACATACTACTGAAAAAAAAAAATATATATAGTTGATAGTTGGCTTTGAGTCGTCGTTTTTTTTTTTATTTAGCAAGTTTTCTATTCTGATAGGTACATTCAAAGTTCGATGTTGGACGACGTCTCCAACGTCCTGCGTAGGAAGCTAATTGATTTGCCTTGATTTTATCATCACACTAATAACTAAGCATGGGTCCAAATATGTGGCCTTGCTCTGAACCCTGTGCTGTGAAAATGTTTATTTCTTCCGTTTGTACTTATTCTGTGACGGTAGTTGAGCACAAAAAAAATTTAATTTATATTTTTAAAAACCTACGACAAAACAAATACCTACACTTATTACTTTAAAATTAGTTTTTTTTTATTTTTACCAAATTGGGGTCTTTAAAGATTTATTTACATAAATCAAAGTATAATTACTATTGCAACATAAAATATTTAGTATATTTATTTACGGATTAAAATAAAACAATATTTAATGACGAATTTATTGAAATAAATAATTTTACAGAGTGTAGCAATAGCACATTTTGACAATTTACAAAATGTAAGGCTTATTAGAAGGTTATTTTCTCAAAAACAAAAATAGAGGATATTTATTACATACATTAATAATTTGGATATTATTTGCCAGGACTATTTGAAACAATTATTTTAAATATGATTTTTTTCATGTAGTAGTAAAAAGCTCGAGTGATGAAACTCAGTTCATTTTATTTAACAATGTTTTTCAAAGCAATGAGTTTGTTACACCTTGTATAATAAATAAAACATACAATATTACAATTAAATGTGGATTATATAACTAAAACGAAAATTATCGATAACTTAATAAAACTAAAGATATATTACTTAATAAACGAATTAGTGACTCTTTAATAAAATTATTTTAGGGGGGAAAATTACTATTGTAGAGTTACAATTTCTTATATAATACAATAAATATTTTTTTCTAATTATAAACTCTATAATTAAGCTAAATATTACGACATGGAAGCACATTTATCGTCGCGCGATATATTTTAATTTATTAGAATTATAATTTTGCTAATAGCAAAGTTTATGGAATGAAATGATAGAAAAATCAAAACATTGGAACAAAAGGATCGTTTGACGAATATGAAATCGACTGCAAAACAATTCATTTTAATAAACGAATAGATTGCAGGTAAAATTTTCAGCGTGCAATCGCAATATAAATTGATTTCGATTGGGAACAAAATTATAACTTTTAGTTTAGTTGCTTTTTCTATTGCAAGGTTCGTAAAACATTTACTGTTAAATTCAGATTTAGATCGAATTTAGTTAAACATCCGATTTGTCTCTTTCTTTCAATTCTAAATATCAAAATGAAAGAAAAAGAAAACAATAGTTTTAACATGCTTTTAACTAAATTTGGTCTCAGTACTCTCATTAAAAGTTACTGAATTTGACAGTTTATTTTTTTTTAACTGCAAACAAGTTGTTACATAATTACTAGTCCTACGTACCTAAACCATAGATATATAATTTTTTATTTAAAATCTTTACACAAAACAGACGATATATATTTTTTTTTAAGATATCACTACGAATGTTCACTAATTTTTTTTTTCGTCGAAATTGACTTTATATAATTGATTAACATCAAAACTCTACGTACGCTACATTGAACACTTCACTTCCCATAAACAGTTTTTTTTTTTAATATTCTAGTAGTTTAAATTGTTATATAAATATACGTTTTAGTAGAAACAGATTAAAAATAAAGTACAGATCTAACAGAAAAGTAATGTACTTACCTGCGCAGAAATATAATTTTTGTCGCACAGACATTTCAATCTACCAATCGTAGACCATTCTTCTTTTAACTAAGAAGAAGAAGAATAATCTACGATTACTTTTCTGGTAGATCTGTATATAGAAATTCTTAAAAAATCTACAGTATATGATAAATCGAAGAAAATATTTTGTTTTTTTTAACTGCGATAATTTTTGGTCTAGGATGGAACACAGTCATTTTTGGCTTAAAATGTAATAGGTATCTATAACTCTTTAATTAAATTTTGATAATTTTTAATTATAATTTTTAATCTACGTGTGAATAAAATAGTGATTAATAATTTAAAAATAATATTATAATAAATTTAAGATATGATTCGTACAACCTAACGTTCGTTATTGATATTAAAATTATCCATATATTTCATTATAGTTAATAAACATTTCAGGTAAATATAATTTTCAGCGATGAAAATTGACTTTGAATAAATACAACATCAAAATTCTATATATAATACGCGTCCTGTGGCGATTTTAATATTTAGTACTCATTATTTGTATGAATATCTCTTACGTACCTAATTGAACACCAAATATAACTAATACACACTCCTTTTCCATAGACAAGCGATACGTTTTTGCTAAAAATTTAACAAGACAAAGCTACATGGAAGACTTATATATATATTTTTTTATCGTTTACGAATACCTCGTTTCGCTTAAGCAAAAAAAAAACAAAAAGTATTATAAATATTGTTTAAATTAAAAATATCAATAAAATGCCGGCTCAATAGACTAAATACCATTTTTTTGCATTTCGACACATTTTAAAGAATAAAATGACTAATAAAGTTAGGCCAAAATCGATGGAAAAAATATTTTTATCGAAATTTTGATATTGAAAATTTAAAAATGTAATACATGATGCCTAAACGAATACGCTCCGATTTTCGCTAAATATGAACATATTAATAACAATTATGAATTAAATTAAACTAAAAAAAAAACGTATACCTAATATACATGAACGCGTCGCAACGCACACACATGCACACACATTTTTTTTGTTTACGAGATTCAAAAATTGTGCGCTAAACATTTAGACTCGTTGTTGTCACATCGATTACAATCAAATTCCAAATTCGAGCTTTTTTTTCTTGTCTTTAAACGAAATTATAACAGATACATATATTTTTATGGTCCACACATTGTTCCACATAAGTGTAAACTAAAATAATTTTTATTGATGACACTTGTTAAAATATATGACAATAGTGAAAAGAATTACTAAGCCGATAATTGTGGTAATATGGCCGACGATGATGTGTGGAATTTACTATGATTGAAAAAAAGCTAGAATTTGGGGTCAAAGTAGGTTAAATTGTCACATCTTGATATGAGATCCCTATGATCTGGCTTTAAGTATAGTTTAGGCCTTAAACCGTATTTTTCGTTTGTTCCTCGGCTTGCATTTTGGTTCGTAGCGCCGGGACGTCTTCTGGTATACGTACTATTTTGTGAAATTTCTGGAAAAAAAAACAATTACTAACAATAAAATCTATTCAGTTAATTTGACGAAATTAATTCTGTCTTCTATAGTAACTTATTGTACATCACGGACAGAAAGACTGCAGATTCCAAATGTTTAAATTTTTTTACTATTTTTGAATTCCAACAATAAATTATATATGTTTTTCGAAACGTTTTATATGCCAGTTAGATTTGATCAAACTTGTTCACTTTATAGGCAGATCCCTTGAGTTATATATAATAGGTATTACCTGCTTTGTAAACACGGTAGGTACATACAATTTTTCTTTTACTAGCCAAGCCGGATAAATACCTATTAAATATAATTCTAATGTCGTGATAGCCAAGTGGCAGCGACCCCGCTTCTCGTTTAGAAGGTCGTGGTTTGAATCCCAGGACATGTACCAATGAGTTTTTCCTAACTTATAACTATCACTGACTCTGTGCCTCCAAAAGCGCGTTAAACCGTCGGTTTCGGTTGCCAGTCGGTAAATAGATGCAATAGATGGCAGTCGGTAAAATCCAAAGACCCGCACTGAAGCAGCCTGGTGAATTAGGTTTCAAGCCTCCTCATCTCGTGGGGAGGCCTAACAGTGCAGTGGGACATTAACGGGCCTTATGGTATAATTCAAAAGAAGGAGGGGCGCGTCTTCGTCAAATGCAAGACCTAAAATGTTTTATCTCATTTATAATCCTTAAAATATTTCAGAACCCACCTCTTGTCTCGTTCCTGGGGTAACTCGCCACAAATAAACCATGTACCCAGGGATACACAGCATCGATGACAGAGCAGTAATCCATCCTAATACGTGGGACCACCATGGGTATTCGTAGTTCATGTATTTAATTGGCTTCCATTGTACTATGTTGAAGATGAATACGCTCTGAAAACACACAAGTAATGTACTAAGTTATTAATCAAAAGGTAGAATCAAAAATTTTTTAAATTCAATTAATTCAATGAAAGTTTTATCAACGATGCTATTGCAACTTACGATACAAATAGCAGGGGTGAATCCAACCCAGCAGAATTTCCACCAAATCGTTGGGTAATAGCCAATCATCTCCTTAATGCCATCGTAGAAACGGTTCACGCCAAACGCCCAAGATATCGAAATGCACTCGAAAAAGATGAGAAACAGCAAACAGAATCCGGACACAGCGTATGAGTCCAAAATTTGGAATACATACATTCCACCCTGTAAATGTTTATAAAAGTTATCAAAAAATTTCAATTATATTTTCAATATACATATATATGTATCTAACATGTAATAGTAATAAAAAGTCGTGATAGCCCAAAGCGCAACGAACCTGTCTCAAATTTATAAGGCCCCATATGGCCAGGGTTCGAATCCGGACGTGTACCAATGAGTTTTTCTGACTTAAGTACATAATTATCACTGATTCCGTGCTTCAGAGGGCACGTTAAGCGTCGGTCCCGGACGCTGTCAATAGATGGCGGTCGTGAGAGTCCCCAACCCGCAGTGGAGCAGCGTGGTGGATTTAAGCTCCCCCTCCTCACCCTGGGGGAGGCCTAAGCCCCTGCAGTGGGGTAAAATGGGTTGATGAGACAAATATGATGAGACAAATTGATGATTGATTTTAAAAGCTGATAAATTTTGTTATATCGCCACAAATTATTGTAATAACATATTACAAATTTCTTTTAAGTAATTTAGTTCCTTTCGGTTCGGTCTTTAATAATTATATTTAATTGTTTCGATTTATACTGACTCGGCGTAGAATGTAGGCATTATATGTTCCTAGCTTTTTTAATTTTAAAACAAAAATATTATACATATTTTAAAATTAGTTGGTCATAGAATTTTCCTATATGTATAAAGTATATATTGCGTTGCTGGTTGCCGTCAATAGATGGCACTCGTTACAAACCACCAAACACCAGTGAAGCAGCGTGGTGGATTAAGCTCCAAACCCCTTCATCCTGAGGGGAAGGCTAAGCCCCTGTATATACCCTGTATAACTTGATGTTGTATAATAAGAAACCCGTTCTTTCCACTTTTTTTGTGACATATTTGTATTAATTTAATACAAGAAATTTATAAGTGAAAAGAACGGGTTTTTTAATACGACTTGAAGTTAGTTCCGACTGTCCATGCTGTCTCCGTTCTACGCCAGTTGAGCCTTTTTAATGCTTCACTTTAGTACACTTGTCTTACCTCAGATATACAAGAAAGTCCGACCAAATACGATATGAAGCATGTAATCGCAATGAAAATTTCTTTCCTTCGCCTGAGCAATTTCGGCCATTCGTCGATCACTGCAGTAATGAATCCTTCCATTGTACAAAACTGGCTGTCGAGGCCAATCAGTAAAAGCATGAAAAAGAATAAGCATGACCAGAGCGGAGCACCGGGAAGTTGTAGAACTGCTGATGGATATGCCAAAAAGGCTAAACCTGGTCCTGTGAATGGTAATGGTAATTTTAAAAATATGACAATCGTAAAACAAGAATAGAATTGCTCTGATCTATTTAGTTTTTGAGACACTGGCGTTTACTACAAAAAAAGAGCCTTTCTAAGTTTCTTGCAGTGTTCATTTTAGAGTGGTACAACATATATGATTTTTTAAATAAAAAACTAAATGGGCTACATACAATATATACAGAGTAATCGTAATAATTGTAATTTTTTTTTTCACTGCATTTAAATTTAATAAAACTTCCGACACAAAAAATTTACACTTATAAAATCTAAAATCTTCTTAAACTTGTAGCACATTTGTAGCTTGTTAGCTAAGGTACGGATTGCGCCAGGCCTTCTTACGTTTAATTTGTTTTTGACTGTACAAATTGTATCGAAAATCATCTACAATAAGCAAAGTAGGTGCACTGGGTACTGCATGTGATCTATGCAATTCAGAATTTTAAAAAATATTAAAAAGTCAATTGAAGGCGATAGAAGGCAACCTGCTACAATAAGTAAGTTCGATATCATAAGTATAAAAAGTGACATCGGTTCCTTCACCATTTGACGACCGCCTAGCCTAGTGGTAAGCGACCCTGCCTGCGAAGCTGGAGGTCCCGGGTTCGAATTCCAGGTCGGGTCAGTATTTATATGATGAATATTAATAGTGGCACCGGGTCTTGGTTGTTATATGTACGTGGTGTCTTCGCTTGGTACCCAAAATACAAGCTAATGCTTAGTTTGGGACCTAGACGTTGTTGTAATTGTGTGTGTTATTATTATTATTTAATATTGTAGACCATATGACGCTATGTTTTAGATACTGTACACCAAGATACTATCCACTATACACCGAGTTCAGCTGAACGTAGTCTAAACTCATAGAGCGTGTAGAGCTTATTGAATTAAACAAAAAGTTTCAAGTGAGCAGATGAAACAAATTGACGGTCACCGAGAAAAACAAGTTTAAAATCTAATTTTTTTATCGCTTATCTTATTTTTTAATAATAACATTAATACAGAATTATGATATGAAAGAAAAACATTTTTATTTAATCAAATTTACTTGTAAGCGTATTGCTTAAGCTATTAAAATGTTAGTGGAATTGGGTATGTAATTTTGTTATGTTTCCAAGTGTTGTTTTTTTCTCGGTAACTGTTAGTTTGCGCCACCTGATTACTTGATTTTCTTTGTTTTATTTAGGTTACGTTTAAGGTCAGACTACGTTCAGCCGAACACGATGACCATTGACGATGACGATGAATGACCGATGACGATGAACATAATGACCATTTTATTACAGTGGATATAGTGTACCTTAAAGATATCGTTGCTTCTTCGCCTTAAACTACTAACGACTAGAAGCTCTCTTCTGCGTTTACCGTCTAAACACTCATTATCTAGCTGGTGTAAGATTTTCGATACTGTGAAGTGACATTTCTAACTCTATTTAAACTAAACGCTACTGTCAAATTTATTTAATCAATGTTTAACATTTATAGTTTACCTGATGCAGCGACTTCAGCTACCGGCCTCTGTTGTTCGTGAGCCATGAAACCGACCACAGAGAATATAACGAAGCCGGCAAACATAGATGTGCTTGAATTCACTGAACATACTATCAGAGCATCCCTAAAAAAATTATTAACTGTTATAAAAGTAAATAAGAAAGAATACGTAACAATTAATTATTTTTCAATACATTTGCTATTACTACAGTCTTTGGTGACATCGAAACTTGTACCGTACTGTTGTATTTTACAGTTGGTACCTGCCTTTTTACTTTACACCAATCACGAACGAGCATTCTGTTTGTAACGCATGCGTAAACCGCGAAAAGCAACCAGCTCGCGCCATCTATCTAATTTCAATCGCAAGTGTATTGAAAAACGTCATAATGATGCTCGTACTCAATAAGCTAGCTATTATAGTCATCAGTTTATTATACTGGGCTTCACCTCGTGCCTATAAACACCTTGACTATAATATTCAGCTTGCCGTACTTGCATCATAATGTATTATTTAAGGAAAATCTCTACGTCGTCGAAGCTTAGATATTTATTTGACTTGACTTTTCATAAATTAATAACACATCGGTAAACACCTCTATGGCGGGAATCGAATCCACGACCTTTATATTAAAGCCGGAGCGCTTGGCCGTAGGGCCATCACAGTCCCTGAATCACCACAGTGATGTAATAAATGCATTAAGTGTACCAAATTTAATTTGTAAATTTTTCTCCATGAAGAAAGATACATTGTATCTCTAATAAGTGGAATTTTTTCAAAATCAGTTAATTAGTTTTTGAGTTTTGCCGTAACAAACAAACAATGAATCAAAATTCCTCTTTATGTTAGTATAGATTCATTAAGTGTATTAATTATATTCTACACGTAGAAACACTAGATATAGGTTTACTATTGAAAGGGGTTACATTTAGATAATTACATGTCTGACTGACCGATTAGCAGAGTGGTTAGAGACCCTAATTGCGGACCCAAGGGTCGCGGTTTCGAATCCCACCCGGGACAAATATTTGTGTGCATAAATATGTCTATTTGTTCTGTGCCTGGGTGTAAAATATTTATATATGTGGGATATGGATTATTCCGATCCCCAGGTGGCGCTTTATGATGACGATGGCGCCATTGTGGTGAACGGTGAGAATGTAAAAGTAGACTGAAAGACGCACTAAAGAGTGAAGACGTTATACTTTTATCAAAATACAGAAAAATACTAGAAGGTTGTTTCATTTAAAGAGTAATCCTACATATATGTATATATTATATAACAACAAGATAATATTTAGTCTAGTCTAGTAACCCATGACACAAGGATAATACTTGCTGACTTTGGGACTAGATGGTGCCGTGTAGAATATACCATGTATTATTATTATTTGTTATTAGTTGTTGCTCTAATTAATAAAATGCTTACTTATAAACATTGTTGGTAAACTTATTGTAGCTGCCCAAAGCGACCAACGTTCCCAATCCTAAGCCGTATGAAAAGAAGATTTGTGTGACAGCGTCTATCCATACTTCTGATTCCATCAGTTTAGACATATTCGGCATGACGTAAAATTTTATGCCTTCCATTGCGCCTGGTAGAGTTATACCTGTCAAAAATAATAAATTTATTAAATACGGGAATGTGATTTTCGTTGGTTATAATTGGATTAGTTTGTGGAATATCCTGGTACTATCTTTTATTGTGCATTTTTCATAAAACATTAATTAATTTTCTAAAAAAAACTACAAAAGTAAACTTTTCAAAATGTTACAAGACTATAATTAACCTTATCTCAGCTATGAGATAAATACAATTTCAATCGAATAAATAATTCTGTGCGTCTAGTGTATTTTAGGATAGGATAGATAAGATAGAGAAAAGGATAGAACTCAAAATAGCTACTTTACAGGGGAACCATAAAATTAAATTATGAACACGTATCGTGTTGAAATTTTTACCTTTTCCACATTTCTTACCTCCATAACTATTACAATCAGCTGCAAGTTAATTATACATCGGCCGTCGAGAGTTTGCGTTCCTGACAGGTCGTAATCGTATGGTTGATGTGAATTTGTACCGTCGTCGGACGATTCCCGTTTTCAAATATTAATATCGTTTACATGCACGAATGCAATATTAAATTAAAATTATATTGCTATGTCAACTCACAACAAACTGAAGCTATAAATCTCATCTGTCAGGAACGCAAACTCTCGACGGCCGATGTATAGACCAATCGAAGCGGATTTTTTCTAAACATTTTCTACGTACAACAAAATTAGGTACAATTCGATTTGTACTCTTTTTCACTAGACGCACAGATTCATCAGAGAAATTTATAAGAAAATAAATAGACTTACCTCTAATGAGTAATACGGTCAACAGAAAGTAAGGGAACAGGGCGGTGAAGTAAACAACTTTTCCAGTCCAACGGACTCCCTTCCAGATGCAGAAATAGCATAAAATCCACACCAAAAGCAATGTGCCAGCTAATTCCCAGCGGATGTTGCCAATCTCTTCAATGCCGCTTGATATTTGGAGAGCACGACGTCTGAAGTGATATACTTAGATTAACATGTTATATTGATGACAATGAAATATCTAGCATGTAATCTTTTTTCATTAAAATCAATAAGTATAAACTTATAGTCTATTTGTGTTTAGAATAGGCATAATATGTTATATTATTTGATTATATAATGTCTGGATGAAACTTTGCAATACAGTGTATGTCAGGCCAACTTTTACTTAAGTGTGTGATTCGACAGACCAGATACTCTCACTACGCCATACTAACCGTGTTCAAACCGTCCCTGTGGGCATGAATTATAACCGAACGGTTAGGTGCTATTGTTATCTACGTTTTTAACGACGACTGTATGTATACAGACATTATATAATCAAAGGTTGTTTTAATACAATTTCATATTGTGGAAAAATCGAGTCACTCCTAGTGGTTATATTGGTATACCAATGTAACTATAAGGAAGACCCCATTCCTGTTCGTACGACCTCTGTAATAATAAGCTAAATGTTCGTAGTCACATGAAAATAAGCTTAAGATGGTACAAAAATTACGGAATTAAGGTGGGTCAATAAGTCCTCATTTTACTTTTCATTATAGTCTCTTTTGAACTCCAACATTTCTCAATTTTTTTTATCCCCTCCAATAAATAAGCTTTTTCGAGATTGTAAAAATAGGTATTTGTTTGTAAGATGATGTCATCATTGACTCCGACGATATCTATTGTGATAAATCGACAATCTCAAGTCAACCTCTACAACAGTAGAAGCCAAAAATCATACTAATCATGAAATGAGGTGTCTTTTGTGACAACTGCCATTTGGTGTTTAAAAACTGAGATTTAAATACATGTAAAATCGAGAACAGACTGATGCAATGAAAATGGTATTATATGGATACCCGAAGCAATCGTAAAAGTGGTACAAGCAACCAAAATTCAAAGACTTAGTCGCAATTTAAGGCGAGTATGAGACCCCGCAGACTTACAATTCAAAGTTGGCCAACTGTCGAACAACAGTCGGCCGATAGTTGGCTAACTTTTTAATTGTGCCTAATCGGAAGTGAATCTCGTTCTGATACGATAGGTCTCCAAATAATTAGTTGGACGATTTAGTTGGACAACTTAAAATTGAAAGTTCTCGGGTGCCCTAAATATATAGCGAAAAGCATAGTTATTAGTATGAAAGAACTACAATTTCAGTATCTACTGACGCACGAAAGAACAATTATGTCTTTCCTTTTTCGTATACCACGTCCCATGATTTAATTTAGTTGACCGAGAAAAATCATTAAATACTATTTAGTATTATATAAAGTAGTGGTATTATTAAGAAGTACTAACTCCCAGAACTCCTTGACTGGATCAGAGAGAGCAGTCTTACTGACGTTCTTGCCGTTGATGATGCAAAAGCTAGTGACTTCGGTTATCGGTGGCCAACAGGACAAGTTTCTCCGATTGTAAGGATTCACACATGTCGCCGTGTTCCAGTAGTTGTCGCAGTTCCTCCAAGGTACGTCTGCGAGGAATGGTTACAGACTCCAATAGAAATATGGCGTATGGAATTAATTAATTGGTTACATATATATTGGATACATATTTAATTTGACTCATTCAGTATATCGTCCCATCCGAAAATACACCGTTTTTAAAATATTGAAATTTAATTTTTGATTCAATTTTAAATCTCATTTCAAAAAAACATTTTAATGTTTTAATTGTAATAGCTCCTTTTTTTATATTTAATTCATATTGCGGTACGTAACTACGAATAAGAAATTGTGTAAAACTTAAATGTAATTTTATTATGTGTAAAATTGTTTAACGTACGTATAGAGTAGTGCTTCAAAAATTCAATTTCCACATTTAGAAACGGTTTGTTTTTAGATTGGGCATCATAGGGTTAAGTAGGTTGCTTATTAGGTCTACTGTCCGCTTTTAATCGGCTTTTAATGCTTCATATTACCAGTAATTTAACGAATTTTCACATTCGGTTTTCGATTCATATTGACAGATCTAAAATTCAAGTAACTATGACATACGTAAAGGTCGACGCACATTATTGAAGTGGAACCAACAGTATATGACAGTAATTATAAGCATCCCGAGTTTTTCTACGAAAACTATGTTAAGTGAAAACTGGTGATGGTTTTCGAGGCAATTTCGAAAACTCAGTAGTAAGTCAGTTGTTACGCGGTCCTCATCAAGAATTTTATTTATATCAAGAATCATCTTGATATAAATAAAAACACTATTTTACTTGTATGAATTCATTGTCTCAAATACCTAATTGAATCCTGCTCTAGGACTACTGAAAGAACATATAAAACTAAATATAAGTTCCTCCAAATCTTTCTGTGATTTTAACATGAGTCTGTTTTGCCAATTTGCTGTCGATGTACTAAAAATAATTGTATTTATTAAACTATTTGATGCAAATATTGATGACTCACCTGCCCGCATAGACATGAAGAAATAGAAGATAGCCCATGCCAAGATGACAATATAGTAGACGTTCATCCAACAAGACATAACTGCTGCCGCATACCCGATTCCTGCAAAAAGAGAACAACAAATTATACAGTCATGATTTTTAAAAGCTATGTTTTGTGAAGCTTATGAAAATAGCATGGCGTACGTTTTGAAATTACCAAAAAGGAGTGACTCGTCTATATTGAATCTCTTTGCCAAAACCTATGCCCTGACCAAAAAACCAAGTTCAGTATTGACCCACAATATTGATTAATTGTTAAAAATAAAGAGACTACCTTTTGAGAAAATCAATTTCAAAACTAAAGTTACTCGAAGATAATCTTTAATATCGATTTTGTCATTTTCTATGGGTTTGATAATTTTTTGGAAAAAATACCTAGTGGAATTCCGATTGGGTAGATAAACCTTCCAATATACGCAGTGAAAATAATTTGAATCGAATTACTTGCTATGTTCGTAATTTGTTGGTTTTTTAACAGCTATGCTGCTGAAACAATCTTGACCTTCGACAGAAGATAGCTTGCATCCCTACCTACAAAACTCAGAGAAAAAATCGCATGTTGTCCTACGAAAGTGGTTTGTCCACAATCATTATAGCCCTTGTAAAATTATAAAAAGGATATTTTGATAAGTATTGTGTGGAGTGAATTTCTTTTTTGATCTACATACAGTTACCTGTGTTACGTACAAGTTAGAATTATGTTTATTGTAACTTTCAATAAGATTTTGATGCGTCAAATACGTAAATCAAAACACTGAAAAAATCATCAAATCATTATTAATCAAGTAAGTAAATCTAGTAAATCACGAAATATGATCTCAATGAAATATGCGCATTTAAATTTTAACACTGCACCGATTAGTTATTGAGAGGTTTTATAAATAATAATAATAATAACGTATACATCAGAACAACGTCTAGGCCCCAAACTAAGCATTCGCTTGTGTTTTGGGTACCAAGCGAAGATACCACATACATATAACAACCAAGACCCGGTACCAGTATCAATATTCATCATATAAATACTGACCCGACCTGGGATTCGAACCCGGGACCTCCAGCTTCGTAGGCAGGGTTGCTAAGCGGTCGTATAGGAGTACGACTGTATAATAAATATGGTTTATTATACAGTCGTACTCCTATACGATTAATAAATAATATAGGAGTACATGTGTAAATACGACTGTATAGGAGTTTTAAGGATTTTTAAGGTCTTAAATCAGTCAGGATGTGTTCTAATGTGTCGTGGCCATGGACGTGCGGTGCGATATTCACGGAGGCGGCTTACTAAAGTATGCGGCACTTTAGAGTCGATGGGACCCCGCGTATATAACGCTTTACCGGGCCACGTCAAAAATGCCCCAAACATTTTACAGTTTCTGTGAAGGAGTTCTTTGATCGGAATTGACTCGATAATTGTCTGTGACTGACTTCTAGATGTTGACGTAATAATTTTAAGATTATTAATATATTTTTGTTGTATTATGTGATATATTATAGTTTCCATTATTATTTCCAATGTAAAAAATCAATCATTTTATTTTATTTTATTTTAATCTATCGTTTACACGGACATGTAATGTAAAATTATGCAAATAAATGACTGTGATTGTGGCATATCTTAAAATTAATAATTTCATGACCTGTTCAACTCTAAAATAATGTTAATTTTCTAGGTAGCTCGTCACTTCCCTCCAAAGGATGACCTAATCTAACCTATCAATTTAGAAATGGTGGACCATCAACCTATCTTGGCCGAAAATCGAATAAATCTGAAAACTGAATTTCAAATAAATCCGAAAACGAACACATTATGAGATGATCAATTCTGATCTGGCCATGTCATATATAGATTAAATAATTTAATGTTTTTATTACAATTACGTGCACACAACATCTTGAGCGCCGAATATACGAACAAATGAAAATAAAGCTTCCCGAATCATCCTCAAAAACATAATACAAGGCAACAGGAAGGGTGTCATACATTTGGGACTACTTCACAAGCATCAAGAGACGCAATACCAAAAAATGGAATCGTATACACGAGCTTTTATATCCGAGATAAAAACTCAGGAACAATGTGAAAGGCTTTTGTTTGCTTTCGGCGTTTTATACTAAAACGGATTTCTTTTACGATAAAGGAATATATGGTGTAGTAAATTTCTACATGTTTACTTGCTTTTGTTTGCGGTATGTATTATTTCCGAGATTCTATTTCTTACTTTATGTCGTACTTAAATATTAAACCATGTTTTTACACCTAAATAAAAACCGTTTTCACATATCTCAGTTTTTTGTGAAACTCTTTACTGTGCTGTTCCTGAAGAGTTTATTCGTAAGACTTGCGGGATTGTGGGACACGTTACAAGCAATAGCATGTGACATGTAACACAAAACTCGATGAATTTCAGTTAATGAAGGGTGAAACCAATGATGTTGTACTATGGATGAGGCATTTTAATGTAATGCATAGCGCATATATCATTACATATCATAAAAACCTCCGCTGCGTCTGTCTGTCCATCTAAATAAACTATCGAACGGATTTTCATACGGTTATCACTAATGGACGGAGTGATTCAAGAGAAAGGTTTATGTAACTAATTCATTAATGTTTCTTTGCAAATTAGCTGAAATCTGATGATTATTGTTGAAAGCGTCGGAAAAAATCCAGCCGACTGGAAGCTTTCATCGGAAACACTTTGAGATATTAAAAAACCATGTATGCAGGGATTGCTCCCTTTTATAGGTCTAAAGAAAAGTCCACTATCGCATATGTCTATATTGTAACGATAGTTATTAACTATAAGCAAAACTGAGTGTGAAAAATGATACAAAACATTCGATACAGAAATAGAGCTATCTGCAGTGAATTAATTACGTTTGAAATACGTTTAATCACTGAGGAGGAGGAGGAGAAACAACGAGGAGCTGACTCCAGCTCCTCATTTTCTGCGCGCTAGTGCTACATCTACTTCTTGTATTACTTTAGTGAAACAAAACTTTGTTTATGTTTCACAATAAATTGAGAGTATAATATTTTATACACGCCACCCTCACATCAGACTTGACTCTTTCGGACAACCACTAAAATTTGATTTTAAATTCTGGAACTCGTCATTCGAACTGTCGTAAATCTAAACCAGGAAAATGACATCAAATTTATGCATTTTTCTTTTGTTTTTCACAAAACCACTTAGAAGGGTTCAATGGGGGGAAGCCACAGAAAATTGAGCAGTTAGAGGTATCATGTGATGGTATTTGTTCGGAGACACGCGTCTCACATACACTCAACAACGAAAATAGCTAAAAATATTATACATATGTAAACAGTCTTGTTTTAAATTTGGCTCATTTTATAGAAAGCGGTTGTCGTTCATCCCTTTCCCTTACATTTTTGGTATGATTCGATGTCGCATTTTAGAGTTCAGGTCAAGGATTTGTTCTAAGAATGCGTTGCACATACTTGGGACAGTGTATCCGTTTAAATACCAACTCTTACCTACTCCAACGCTCTGTAGGGAAAATGGTAGAGCCTTAATGAGAAACGGTATGAGGGCATGCACATAACAATATGTTGAATCTGTTAATCTTATTTACGAAAATAAAGTTTTCATATTCCCATTGCGATGTTATATGTACTACTTTAAGGAACGGCCTCACGAATTGAGGATAAAGGCAAATCAATACAAAATCGGTCAAGTATTTTCTTATAGTGCATCAACTAACTTTCATATAGTGTAATAAACTAACGTTTCTTTCACTTCCAGATGTTATACTGAGCTTTTATATTGGTAATTAAATATATGGTCGTTGGAGATTGTCACTCTAACAGACTAATGTTAAAACACTAAGCTGTTAAAACCGCAGTCCCCAAGAAACCCTGTTGGCTTACCCTACCCTAGGGCTTACCCTAGGGTACGACTGCAACATGGTTCATTTGTTTTGATCTTTGGATATCACGTATGATTGTATTTGTATCCATACCAGCATTCGCAAAACCACGGTACAAAACTAACAGCGGGACGACCACTGAGAAAATTAGTGGAAAGAAATATGACTTTTGTGTTTATAACTAAACAGGGATGAGACTAAACGTCCGTGTAGTAGATATTCCATGTATGAAAAATCATTATTAAGAAAATAATAGCATTTTACACGCGAGTAACTCTAAAGTTACCTATTTACTAAGCAAAGATTTTTGTGTTTGGAAACAATAATCTAAAAGAGTAAAAATTAAAAATACAAATAGAAATGATCAATCAAAGAATGAAAGCAGATATCCCTTGGAGTGAACTCTTTGAAGCTATCAAAATTACTTAAAAACTCACCTTTAAAAATTGGCGCGATCTTAAACACCCCCAGGCCTCCGATTGTGAGCATCTGTCCCATAGCCAATTCCATAAAGAACATCGGTATACCTGCCAGGAATAAAGTAAGGAAGTACGGAATGAGGAAAGCGCCGCCGCCATTTTTATAGCACAGGTAGGGAAAACGCCAAACGTTGCCAAGTCCTATAGCCAGGCCGACGACGGAAAGGATAAAGTCCAGTTTGCTTGCCCATGACCCTCGTTCAGGTAGATCTGACTTCACTGCCGCGTCACTGTGAAAATCATACATTTTTTTAGAGTAACGTCGACATCAAAAGCCTATAGTCGTCATAAAATGTAACTCAAAATATTTCTATTCAATTAAGGCACCATTAAAGCGTCAAAGTTATTTTTGGTTTAGCTGTTACTGTTGCTACAATGAGTTTCACGAGCTTTAAGCCCTTGATACTCCCTAGCGATTGCGTTAAAGATTTGTATGTCAATTATTAGTTCTCCTCGGTGCCAATAGAGGCGCTGCACAATTTCTCAATACAAATCTTTTACGCTTTTGCTAACGAGTACCAAAACAACTTGTATTTCATAACACTGCAAAGCACTTTTAAGTCGTAAAAGCTGCTATCGATCCAGAAAGTAGATTCTATAAAAAAGAATCTACAAGAAGCTCAGTAGTTACTCCTTTCAAAATAATGCACTTTATCGTTACGTTTATATCGATAATAAAATTTTAACGCTTTGACATATTGAAACAAAATGTTTAAAGCTAAATTAGTTCCACATAAGAACAGACTTTTATTCTATGGTATACATAGTAATAATAATAATAACGTATACACCACAACAACGTGTAGGCCCCAAACTAAGCATTAGCTTGTGTTTTGGGTGCCAAGCGAAGACACCACATACGTAACGACCAAGACCCGGTAACAGTATCAATATTCATCATATAAATACTTACGCGATCTGGGATTCGAACCCACTAGGTCAAGCGCTCGTCTACATACTTCGTGCTAGTTAAAATGTTTAAAAGTTGGGGCAAAATATTTATCAACGCAGAGCAATTTTTATTAGATGTTAAGAAATGGTAACAATATATCCATTGGATTCTAGGGTTCTCTACAAAATGTTAAAAAGGAATCGTTATGGTGCGGACATGAAGTCTATGCTGCTCTCATACCAAAGAACACCGTTAAGTGTGTACTAATTCTACGCACTTAGCGGTGTTCTTTTGTATTAGAGCAATATGTGACATTGATGGATATGGGGTTGGCGTAAGTTTTCGGCGGCAATACCATCTACTAACTGGCAGTTAGAGTTTCGGCAAATCCAAATCAGATTTTCTTTTTTAAGAATTTGCCAGTTAGTTGCGACTATCTATCTAAAATCGAAATTTTCCCTGTGACGTGATCTGAACAGTTAAACTTATTCCAGTGTTTTCCACAGAAAAAAAAAACAGAAAACAAAAAATACAAAAAGTAAATAACTATTTGGATTAGTCAGTATATCACATAAAACTGTAATCCTCGTGAATCAATCAAAATACTTGACCTTATTTAGTCTTATATAAAGCAAACAATAAGCATCTGTCCAGATGATATGTTAAAATTTTGGTCCAAGCCCATCAAAGCTCAAAAGTTAAGTTACATAGTAATTTTGGACACACCTATTGAGCGAGCATTTTTCAATGGTGCCCTAAACTTATTTTTCCGCTCCAACATCTCTGCGAAAATTCGTGGTCAAAATTCAATCCTCGAATTTTCTTTCTCCCTAAAGAACTATTTTTTATGAAATGCTATAATTAACGTACCAATAATTACGTCTTTTATACGAGTTAATTTTCTTTTATTACACATTACCTAGGTTTATTACTCGTGCTTTGTGCACTAAGCTCGATGTCTTCTTGCCGATCATTTTTAGTATCCATCTCTTTCTTGTCTTTGGTTTCCAATATAAAGCTCTCTCTTTTTGACCCGTGACTTCAAAAGTTTCGCGGACTCACGGAAACTGTATCAACATTTTGTATTGATTGAAAGATCTCCGCTGTAGCCACACTTCACACCTGGAACAAGCGAAATTCAATCTTAATGACCAACACTGTACAAGCGAAAGTCGGATAAAAATAATTAGTAGCCATATCAGCAAGTTAAGTAAAACGACTAAGTTAATTCTAATCGTGTGTGAAAAGGTCATTATAGGGAACTTACAATTTTGTTGTCAACTTGTGTATTGTGGTTCGAATCCCAAGTCATGTACCAAAGAGTTTTTTTTTTTCTGACTTAAATACATAACTATTAATGACTCCGTGCCTCGGAGAGGCATGAAAAACGGTTGAATTTAATTTTTGTTGATCCGAATACCACAATTTTTTTTTGTGGCAATCGATTAAGGTTTAATGGAGTGCAACCCTTAATGCCTATTGTATAGAAATTCTCAAATAAATACACAAGGTTGTTGTTTAGGTAAACCGATTACATCCCTTATAACAAATATAGGTACGTCATTATAAAAAGATTAATTTTATACATAAAAAGTCGAATAACCCACTTGATAGTATCAACTTCAGTTATTGTTTGACTATACTTTCAATTCTCACTATTTTCATAAGTAGCCGCAAAAGCTGAAAAAAAATACCAAAACCATAGGCGCGAAAACTAGGCAAATCCTATTATTATTAGTTTTTAGTATTAGAATTGACTTAGCATTCCATGAAAATTTACATGTGTTCGCGGAAATATTTTTGTCCCTTTGGTACATATTTGGTTTTTTGAGACAGTAAATTTATACGTAATGCATACAGACAGACAGTAAAATACTATCACGAGGGTTCTGGTTTTACGTCATAACAACCCCAAAAATATTCAGTGAATTGTGATTCAAACTTTTCGATATGAAAAGCTTGTCACTTTGAAAGGGGAAACGTCCCTTTAAATAAATGATTCTCAGAGGACTTTGAAAAAGAATTTTCGATATCAAAAGCTTTCCGTCCATTTATCCGAAGAATATTAAAATTATATTTTACCTAGTATATCGAATACGTTTAGTAAAATTTTTGTTTAATAATGCACATCCATGATAACATTTTTCTTAGAAATTAGACATAACCCATAAGGATGGAAATATATTTTGCAAGTATGTAAATATGTATGTGAATTGCTACACTATTTGTATGTATGATTGGAGATAATATTATAAAGTCAGAAAATATCCAGAGTTCTACCTAAAAACTAAAACTTACCAAATAATTACTCTCTGAAACCTTCATTCCTGAAACCTACCTACTTATTGTCTTCAATGAAAATATATAACAAGCTATTCGAATACATAAAATAAAAATAAAAAATAAAATATTCATATAAGGGTTAAAACAACTTGTACACAATAAATGTTTGAAAATTAAAAAAAAAAAATTGAATATAGTTTGTAATAAATTATGTCTCTATACACTAAATAAAAATTAGTTACTAAATCCACAGATCTCATGCTGGATATAACATACGAATCTCAGAATAAGCTGCTCTTTTAAACACAATTTTTCTCCCTAAAAACGATGGGTTTTCTTCGATTTTTTCAAAATCTATGCAACTTTTCCAAAAATTAAATTATTTTCAAAGGCACTGTCACAATCTAGGCAATACTAATGAAGTAGTTTTTTTTCCAGTGGCACCAAAAATCACCTTAAAGGTCCAAATTCTAAGAGTCATATTTTTTTCAGAAAGAAGACTTCTTCAAAGAAAGAAAAATACTTTCTAGAATACATTTTTGCAAATATATCACCAGTTTTGTAATAATTCAACATAAAGTTTTAAAAAAGCTACTCTTTTGCTGCTGAAAACTGAACTTTTTGACAGATTGCAAAAACGAAAAATTAAATTAGTGCTCTTTTGTTAGCAACGACATCCAGACCGCATAGCGAATATTCAGTGCACACGCACCGAACGGACACAGGTGAAAATACGATTTAAAAATGTAGCTTAGTTTAAATAGTATTTGTTAATGCGATTGCATAAAATATGTATGTATGTATGTACGTATGTATGTGTTTAAATATAACATGGGTTTTCGTGTTTTTATACATAGAGACTCTCAGTATTACCACGTGTCTCGCGAGAAAAACGGCGTTCCTCATAGTATTGCAATTGCGCTATTAAGAGGCAATACTATAATACCTTCAGAAGGTGCCCGATTTTTCCTGAAAGGCCGTGTTTAGACAATAGAAAAAGGTGGAGAAATTGATTTAAAAACGTGTATAAAAAAGTTAACAATTCGACATGGATTCACCTTGCAACTATATTCCACAAATAGTCTTCATGAGGTGACTTCAAATAGAAGCAAGAGCAAGTACCACTATTAGTCGTGAGAGGAAACAATAACTGAAACTCATTCTCGAAGCTTCTAAATGAAGCCTCGACCTATTCCATTCCATCAGCCTGTTATACGTCACTGAAAAGGCTTAGGCCTCCCCCAGGGAGAGGAGGCTTAGAGCTTAAATCTACCACGCTGTTCCAGTGCAGGTTGATGGATTTCAACTACTGCCATCTGTTGATGGACCCAGGACCGATGGCTTAATTTGCTCTCCGAGGCACGGAATCAGTGATAGTTATTTACTTAAGCCAGAAAAACTCGCCTGGATTCGAACCACGGCCTTGTAAACTCGAAAAAGGTTCACTGCGCTTGGGTTATCACGACACTATACGTTTTGCATGATTAGTGAATTTAAAATGTAATGAAACATATACCGCGAGATAATATTAATAAAATTTGGGACATCCCACACAGCGCCATCTAGTCCCAACCTAAGCAAAGCTTACCAAAGGTAACCAGACAACTGATATAATTAAATATTCTTTTTTTATTACATATATATTTTACACGGAACGAATAGACACGTTCATACACACAAGCATTAACCCTGGGCGGGAATCGAACCCGCCACCCTTGGCACCGCTTGACCCTTGGGTCTCTAACCACTCGGCCGAAGAAATATTTATAGTTTAACATATTCTCTATTTATTTTTCTTCTATAAGTACTGAAAAGCATAGTGTTTACCCCGGATATAAAATAATTTCCGTCACGAGTAACATCCCTCGTTGCGTCTGGAAGCAATATTTTACACTTGCAATACCATATATGGCGACAGCTTGGCCTAGTTGGTAGCGACCCTACCTACGAAGCTGAAGGTCCCGAGTTCGAATCCCAGGTCGGGTCAGTATTTATATGATGGTTATTGATATTGGTACCGGGTCTTGGTTGTCATATGTAAGTGGTGTCTTCGCTTGGTATCCAAAACACAAGCTAATGCTTAGTTTGGGGCCTAGACGTTGTTGTGATAAATACGTTATTATTATTATTATATTTTACTACATTGGTTAACAATTTATCATTTCCGACCCTGTCTTATTTCCAATTTATTATTTTTTTGGTTGCATTGCATAGTTTGTACACAACACGATAATATACGTATAGCATGAACAAAATATTTTTTATTCTTAAACAGTTTTTATTTTAAATTACACTATTTTCATAAAAATTTAAAATCTTTTTTTTTACGTTTTTGTTTATATTTTATGATTTATATATTATATTATATTTTATATTATTTATATTATATTACATGATTAATTTCCCATTTTTCTACGTGTTAACTTATCAATAAAATGAACTGTAAATGAATAAAAATAATTCCAATTTACTTTTCAAAGTCCAGGGGATTCCGCGAGTCGTCTGCTTTTGACAATGATTAATTTATCTACCATCAATCAGTAACGTCCAAACTTTTTTATACTGTTTTAGAACCCCAGAGCTTTTAAATACATAAAGTAAACTTTTAATAAAAAAAAATTTATTTTGATTTTTCTAAAAATATTCTATAGAAAAAAATATTAGGCACTTGTACGACTGCGTTCAGTCTCTGTGTGACGGTAAAACACATGAAAACCGGATTTTAACTATGCAAATCTAGAACGGATAGGCAATGCGATTATATGTCTCACCCACAAAGGATATACCGTCATCAGAGGGGGCCGTGTCACCCACGGTATTATTACAGATTGAATAAGTACCATATCATTTATAACTGTCATATGTATGCTGCCATATTATATATGACTGCTCTGTGTAACACTGATAAATATTCTGAATAAAAAAACCGGTCAAGTTCGATTCGAGCTGAAAAGTCGTTTTCGGTATTTATATAGATTTTCAAAAATTCACAGGATTTTCTGGAATTACCGGATTCAGCGTTACCTGAATTTAAAAAAATAATGATTTTACATATTTCTGTTTAAATTTCATGGATAAAGTTAGTAGAAAATCATTATTTGCATATTTCATCACATAACCATGGAATATACTGCCTATACACCGGGTGTTCGGCTGAACGTAGTCCAAACTTACAAATATAAGTAGATCGAGACTACCGAACGAAACAAAAATTTTCAAGTAGCTAGATGGCACAAACGGTTACCGAGAAAAATATTTTTAATGTTCAATTTTTTTATCATTTCTTTACAGCTAGTTTACTTCGGTAAGCTCTATACGCTCTATAAGTTTGACTACGTTTAGCCAAACACTAACTATACACGAAACTATTCGGTATGTATAGTTTCGTGTACCGGTTTTTTCTATACACGGACACTTTTTCGAGTGCTATTATGAACTGTCTTGCTCGCACGCGCGACGACTTCCAGCCAGTCTGTGCTTCTAGCCACCCTAACGAACTGGATTTCAAAAAAGCTTCAGTAGCATAGACCATATCCATACGTTCCGCCAGATTAAGCACAAGTCGCAAAGTATAATCGACCGCTATGCTTAGCGTCTGTGGATTATGAGAACGCCTTTTATTCTATAGAAAGCGGTGTTACAGACCCTCCAGCAGTGCGACATATATAAGGGTTAATGACCCCTTATAAATCTATACCGGTGACCTTAATTTAATGATCGGAATTTTAGGTCATTTCACAATATAGACGATTTATGAAAAAAAAAATTTTGCTACTTCTGCTGGTCGTTCAACGGACGGCCTAAATACGAATGTACCTTGCACCACACAAATTGTTTTCTGATTGGACCAAACGATACGCGTTGAAGACGTCAAGCCAATCAGGTAGCGATACGTCACCTCGAACATAACCAGTAGAACCACTGCTCTCAGATACGCAAGTTCTCGACTACATTTGTTTAATAATAATAATATAGTTTTTGTGTAAAATTTTATAACATTTATTTTATCTGCAATTTAACTATAGTTCTGGTACAACATACTACTGGCAGCGAGGCGCAACTATGAACACGTTAACCTTTTCCCTCCTTGATTAAATAAATCAGTCAGATAGATGTCAACTTTCATAGAAAGTTCAACCCTACACACCAATACCCTATAATCCCATCTATCGTCCCTTAGAACCCTATAGGTATATCGATATTTTGAAATATTAGAACTATAAATCCATCATGTAAGTCTGAGTAGGTATACAGAACGAAAGAACAAAATCGGTCCAACAGCAGAGCGGTGTAAAAAAGAGAGACGTAATCTCTCCGAAACTCTTCACTGCAGCATTGGAAGGTGTATTTAACTTAACGCGTTAGTATTTAACTGGGACAAACCATCCAAGTCATTAAGTTTTACTTCGGTAAAAAAGTCAAACAAATATTACCTGGGACATCCCATACAGCGCCATCTAGTCCCAAGGTAGGCAAGTATTATATGCTTATATTATTGGGTACAGACAACTAATTAACATACACATAGACTGACCGATTGGCCGAGTGGTTAGAAACCCTAACTGCAGAACGAAGGCTCTTGGTTCAATTCCCGCCCGAAACAATATTTGTGTGCATGAAAATGTCTGTTTGTTCCGTACCTGGGTGTAAAATATGTTATATATATTATGTGTTATTAAAATATTATAACGAATATTTAAGTATGTATATTAGCTATCTGATACCCATAATACCGCCTTTGCTTAGTTTGGGACTAGATGGCGCTGTCTGGGATGTCCCAGGCATTATTATTATACTTAAATATTCTTTGTGATGTCATTACATAATACATATTTATATACGACAGATAGATACTTTTACACCCAAACACGGAATAAAACATGTTCACCCACACAAATATTCGTCTCAGCCGGAAATCGAACCCGCGACTCTTGGCTCTGCAGTTAGGGTCTCTATCCACTCGGCCAACCGGTCAGTCAACTAACTAACATAATAAAACTCAGTTGGGCAGCATTCTGTTGGCTTCGTTGATTCGCTATTAGACGAGCTTCTCTATTATCTAATGTCTATTATCTCTATTAGAGATAAGAGATTATCCAATAAAAAATATTAAAACCGATCCATTTTTTGTAACGATTTTGAGAACTAGAGCACTTATTGATGGAACTTGTCAAAAACTCGTGGTCATACTCGCACCACAAACAAGCCCTCCAAACAGAAAAATGTAATCTTGTATGAGCTTTTATCTCCGAAGAAAATCATTCATATTTTTACTACGAGCAACTGATGAGATTAACAAAGCAAGCCTGCCTGCAACAAAACGGCCTGAGCTGACAAATGTCTTTCACCTTGCTAACACCACACCATAGACATTTAGCCACTTAGCAAAAACTGAGAGACCTTGGCTGGAAACTGTGAATGCTTCCACCGTATATTTTGACTTTGCTCCTTCAGATTTTGAACTGTTTCGACAAGGTTGACAACCATAGAAGACTCAAATAATTTGATGACCTAATTAATTTCATATAATTTGTAACTATTACAAATTGTAGGAATACAAAGTATATCCTTAATTTTTATCTATTTAGATCAGTAAAATATATCATTGTTTTAGTAAAATATTTTGCAGTCTGAAACACTAAATACGAATGACATATTGAAACATCAAGAAAATGCACAAAAAATTACACGTCAATTAGATGCGCCTGAAATGGCGTCAATTAAATCGCGATTAATGACAGTGTCAATTAATGCACGAAAAATAACTACGTCATTTTATTAAGCGAAACAAAATTTAAATACATATTTAAATAAATAAGTACATTTCCTCCGTTGATGGAGTATGCTTAAATTAACAAATCATAGAAATTGTTAAATAATATATTTTAATAATGAAATATGTTTTTATCATAGAGTAAATAAACTTGACAACCCTTTTATGGTTTTTGTACAGGTGCAAATGATCCGCTATTAAAGTAATACAACTATAAAGCTTACTGAAGTTGTGATTTGGAGAAATCGGTGTCATGTCCTCGAAGGATTAATATTTGTAATCATTCATACCTAGATCAATAAGTCACACTTTGGATGTATTTTCTTGTTTATATATAGCTCTCCTCAGTAATAATTAAAAACGAAATTATATTCGCTATCGAATAACTTCGCTCAGTTTAATTCGCTATACAGCTGTCACATAAAAGCTTTTGTTCGGATGAAAGTTTCTAAAAATATAGTAAAAAAAAAAATCCAAAAAAAAACTACAGAAAAAAAACCAGAGAGCTAGACGAACCTTAACAACGGAAGCAATTGCGAATTTACTTTAATAGGTAATTAATGAAACAATGGCATACGATGCCGAAACACGACAGGACTGGTCCACAAATTTAAGGTCGTTCAGTGCGCTATGGAACGGACTATGCTCGGTGTTTCTTTAATGGACTAAATCAGGAATACTGAAATCCGTCGAAGAACTAAAGTTGTCGACATAGCTGAAGTGATTAGCAAGCTGAAGTGGCAATGGGCCGGTCACATTTGCCGTAGAACCGTCAACCGATGAGGTAGACGAGTTCTCGAGTGGAGGCCACGTACCAGGAAGCGAAGCGTTGGACGCCTCCCGGCCAGGTGGACTGATAACCTAAAGCACGATACCGGGGGTAATTGAATGCGAAATTCGGAGGACCGAGTGTGGTGGCGAGCCTTGGGAGAAGCCTATATCCTGCAGTGGAGAGACACGGGCTGATGATGATGATACTAACTTTTAAAAGTTTCCTTATGTTTAATTGGAAATTAGACCAATGGGTAAGTTCAAGTAAGGTCGTGTCGGGCCAAGCGCAGTGGAAGATTCTGTAGCCAATACGGCTACATGCCTACAGTAGGTACTTGCCTTAACTTAGCGTCCGGCTGAACACAGTTCAAACTTATAGAGTGTGTACAGCTTACCGAACTACACAAAAAGTAAAAAACGAATGGAAATAAAATGAAAATGTACACATGTTTCTCTCGGTAACCGATAGTTTACGCCGCATCCTCACTTGGAAAGTTTTGTTTATGTGGTGAGCTCTACATATGTTCTATTAGTTTGAACTACATTCACCCGAATATCCGGTATATGTGCGGCTCTGAAGTGCGATACGCGTGTTCTATTGCGCAGGTTTACTATAGTTTCCGTTGCAACTGTCATATGAAATTATGGTACTGCAACGTTTTTGTAACTAACTTTAGAACCGCACATAGAGGGTTTGGCTGAACATAGTGCAAACTTAGAGTGTGTAGAGCTTACTGTTAATTTGGTATGTCCTGCATGCCCTATGGGTTTGGACTATGTTCAACCGAACACGCTGTATATTATATACAGGGTGTTTGGTTCAACGTAGTAACGTAAAAATAATTCGATCTGATAAAGTTACTTAATTCATGTTATTTATTTTGAAGGGACTTAGGTTTTAATACCAAAATTTTTCATTAAATCTTAACTAATTACTGTGTCACCTTTCTAAACATAATATGTTGTATCTTTCAGAAAAGCCTTATTGGTATGCCGGGTCCAAATACCAATAAAAATCCAGAATAAGAAATAATTCAAAAATCTGCATTAGGTAAACACGAATACTCACGTATATACAGAACAGGACGGTGTTCTGCCATGAATACTTCACTACATAATCCATATTCACTACATGCAACACTTAACACACTACACTTTATCTCCACTAAGTCCTAGCCGTCCCTAGGTATGTGGTTACGTGGTCGCAGCTCAAATACCGCACCACGACTGACTCCATGAAATCGTACATGGTACTCGTTTTAACAGGATATACATGTGAACGGGGCAACTGTCAGTGAAAGAAAGAATTTATTGCCGTGCCTCGGTTTGCCAATCCCGACCCCACGGAAGTTGGGGGGTGTTAGATCCGTATGAAGAAATCGACAGATAAGTTCCTGTTGGCGGTTATAGTGTTAACTTTGTCACCGAATTGGGGCACGAGTTATTTTCAACTGTTGCTGCTCAGACCTGGAATCATGAACTTATTAGAAGAAAATGAAAAGTGTAGGTTTTTCTTAAATTTTTAATCGCATATTCAGATCTCGCGTTGTGTGACAAGTCATTACCTATATACTAGTGTTAACTAATAATAATACCTGTGACATCTCACACAGTGATAATAAATATTTTTTTCATTTTCAAGTATTATGCTTGTATTATGGGGTACTAGACAATTGATGTACATACTTAAATATTCTATGTAATATATACATTAAAAATACTTTTATACCCAGCCACGGAACAAATAGACATGTTCACATCATCATCATCATCAGCCCATTTTTACCCCACTGCAGGGGCTTAGGCGTCCTGGGAGGTCCCCCTGGGGTGAGGGGGGCTTGGAGCTTAAGTCCACCACGCTGCTCCACTGCGGGTTGGGAACTGTAACGACCGCCATCTATTGACAGCGTCCGGGACCGACTGCTTAACGTGCCCTCCGAAGCACGGTGTCAGTGATTATTTGTGTACTTAAGTCAGAAAAACTCATTGGTACACGCCCGGATTCGAACCATGGCCCTATGGGGCCTTATAAATTTGAGACAGGTTCGTTGCGCTCTGGGCTAAGACATGTTCATGCACACAAGTATTTGTCCCGGGCAGGAATCTAATCCGCGACCCTTGACGCCGCAGTTAGGGTGTCTAACCACTCGGCCAAACGGCCAGTCAACTTTAAAAGCTTTCGTTGCAACGCGGTTTGAATACATGAAAATATGTCTTCTATCATATTTCCATATATGGGTTATTGGTCACGAGCTTACGAGGATCATCTAGCAACCAGCATGCTGTAATTTAGCCTCGTTGGAGCCATACTTAAAGTTTTTACATGGTGTTCATTAAAGCTCGAAGGGATCAGGAAGTTGACGGAGGCAGCTTTTTATCATTACTATTATACATCATCGGCCATCGAGGGTTTGCGTTCCTGATAGGTCGTAATCGGCATAGTAATCGGATGGTTGATATGAATTTGTACCGTCGGACGATTCCCGTTTTCAAATATTATTATCGTTTACATGCACGAATGACACAAAATTAAATTGAAAATTATATTATTATGTTAAGTCATAACCAAACATATCTATTTGGTGTAAAAATTATTATTTAAACCTTAAGTATCTAATAGCAAGTAAATCTAAGAACTAATTAACAATATTTACAATATTTACAGCATAAAAATATCCTCCAGGTTGGTCCCATGTGGCATCGATCCCATTACGCTTGCACTATTTCCGCGCTGCACAGCGATGCTCAGTTGTTGTGCGAAATAGGCACCCGCTCTGGGATCGCCAGCAGTGCTGACCAGACGGGTGGACAAATCTTTTACGAATTTTTTCGTATCAGACGACCACGGACCGAGTGTCTCTACCGCAACCGCCGCAAACTCGTAGTGAGGAATCAACCCCGAGTATTTGCGACGTTTACATAATTGGGCCTGGTCGGCCGCCGCGCCAGCACTCTGGGCCGTGGCCCGGATGCCACATGGGACCAACCTGGAGGATATTTTTATGCTGTAAATATTGTAAATATTGTTAATTAATACACATACTTAAATATTTTTTTCATATATACATATATTAACACTTGTACACCCAGCCACGGAAAAAATAAACACGTTCATGTACACTAATATGTGTCCGGGGCGTGACTCAACCAACGATCCTTGGCTCCGCAGTTAGGGACTCTAACCACTCAGTCTAGCAGCGATCATTTCAGTGATAAATCTCATGTGTCAGAAACGTAAACTCTTGATATATAGCTACACATCCGAATTGAACGCATTTTTTAGAGTTGCGTATATGTGTGTCTGTCTGTTAGACAGTCACGGCCTATTTTTTTTCTAATCGTCTGTATAAAAAAAGTTGAACATTTTTGTTCCTTTACAGTCTATGATAACCACCAAACTTGGAATGTAGCAGACAATAAGAAGCACTCATCCTAGACTCAACGACTCTTTGAAATTTTAAATCACTACATGCCTCTGGCTCAAATGTGATAACTTTGGTTTTCAAACTAAACGACATACATTACTCCTCTATTGGACTGATTTCAAACTCGGTGATAGTAACCCAACATCGAAGTCAAACAAATTATGGATAAAATTAAACGAACTATGATTTTGGGGGAAAAAATAGATTTAAAAAATATGTTTTAACTGCATCATGTGACATAAAGAATTAAAGGAAATTACGAATTCATTATTATAAATTTATAATGTTTAGTTTAAAAGATATTAAAAAAAAACCAAGATTGAGCATCCCCCCTCTTTATATCTGAAACTACTGTGCCTTTAAAGAAAATATAGAACACAAGGCCTTATTTATATCAGACAATTTAAAAAAAAACTTTTTCAATTGTATTCGGGCCTGAATTTTCATATTTTAAAATTAAAAGTTTGAAAAGTATTTTAAAAAATATACGAAAGTTGAGCATGGTAACTCGATTATGCCAAATAATAAGCCAAACCATATCAAATCAAATCAAATGTACTTATTACCTATTACAGGTAACAAGAAGATTATACGTTATATAACCACACAGTTTCACTGTAATATATCATAGATATGCTCAACTCGTAAGAACAAAATAGAGTAATCTATTATATTAATAAAATATGGTACTTTAAGATTCTAGTTATTTAGATATTTTTAGATTATTTAGATTTTCTAGTTTTATTAGTTATTTTTTATAGGTAGTTAATTTTAGTTTTTATTCAGATTTTAATTTAGAGCTATTTCAAGGATTTACATGTATATTTTTAGTAACATTAATATTTTTATTTATATATTTTAAAAAGTAATACATAAAGTTAGACGAAAGTACATCAAATAATTTTAATTGTCTATTTTTTTTTAATGGAATCTGGTAGTTTATTATAAAGTTTTAGAGCTAAAACAAAAGCAGTGTTTTTATGAACTTCTGTTTTAGAATGATATCTAGGCCTAACCACTATTTTAAGTAAGTATATTTCTAGCTTTTCTAAGGTGTAGAGTTTTAATTATTTTAAAACTGTGTAAGTGCTTATGTACAAATATACATGCTTCGAAAACAGATATATTCATGATAAAGTTAATGAATTAAGCTTTTTGAATAAAGGAGCACAGCTATCTTGTTGTTTAGCACCAAACACGGCTCTCACACATATTTTTTTGGGTTCTGAATAGAGTTAAAATGTGGGCCGTCTCTATATTGACCCAATATAGTATACCATATTTTAAACTAGAAGCCATTGTAAACAAACAAGTAATCTAAAGTAAAGCTAATATTTCGTCGAAGTTATTTTTTTAAAGTTTGCAGATCATAGTAATTGCAGTCAGTCATTCTAAAAGAGCAATATAGCCCCCTCTCTCAGCGCAAAAAACCTATCGAAAGGTTCACATCTGGATACCAGCGCCAAATTGTAGTGTGTTATCAAACATGATGTTCTGTCTACAAAAGTGCCGGGAGACAGTCTGTCAAAGTCCAGGTTCTCCTGTAATGACCTAGAAAAAATGGCAGACGCCACGTTTCGAAACCTGCTTATAATTTTGATATTATAAGGTTAACATGCATGTGTGGGGTATTAAATTAAAGGTATTTGATTGGACTATATATTTGCATATAACTAAATAGAAAATTTTTAACTGTAAAAACCAAATTTAGAACCGTTTACATATTATTAAAGGATAATTAAGATCTATAAAATAAAAACTAATTAAAAACTAAAAGTATTTACAAATTAAAAAAATACTATGTGAATTATGATAAATGACAAAATTATATAATAGGTTAGTGTAAGTATTTAAAAATATGAACAATTAGAAAAAAATAAGAATATAAAAAACATATCCGTCGCATTTATTTTTATTCTATCGAAACCATTAGTTATGAAGTGACATAATCTATGACAAAAAGAAACCTACCCTATTTACCAATTTACTGTATCTGTAATTTTTTTTTTGTATATTTCGGGTAAAAATTGACTAAGAAACAGTTACTATAAAATAGCGCGCGAAATAAGCGTTGGTCGCGTGAACGAACACTTGCCTCCCATCGACAGACGAACGATTAGTCTGGCACTAAGTCACTGTATTGATAATAATTAGAATATTAAATAAATGCTCGATAACTGATAATGTGATTTGTCGTGATTGTGATGTGCTAACTGTAAGGATACAGCAGCCCAGTCAAAATGTTTCAAAAATTCAAATCTCTGCATATTTAAGAAAACTATCTTACTCGTGTTATTACTATTTTTATTTACGTAAGTATAAACAATAATAACTGACAATAATAGCATCAACCAAAAATATTGACAACCCTCAGCTTCAACTTACTTTAAACTATATATCAAATAGGTACTGTCTGCCTAAATGACGATGTCTGCCCTGTCGTACCTGCTGAAGCTAATGGACTCCACACTCACTAAGCCTGGTGATTTGTCAAGAGGACAGCAATCAGTCTTTGATTACGCCTAGAGATTGCGGTTATCGATCTTTAGTAGATAACTTACAAGAATAAGTTAATAAACCCTAAGTAACATCACATTAACATTCACTCACTCACACTATCACTCTACATTCAGACGCAATCTCTCTATGATGACACTAATTTCACATACACTCCCAAATACTCTCTAACTCTTTCTTTTTAATTTTTTTTTCATTAAACATTTTAAGTTAAAAATTGTTTAAACTAATAAGTCATGGGGTCTGGAGACCTATAAGAACAGGTTCGACCTAGTTTAGGCTCCAGACTCCGACAATTTAGCTGTACTATTATATATGTCTTTTAATTATGAGAAAATAAATAAATAAATAAAAATAAATAAATAAAATAAATAAGCAAATTTAATTCCATCCCCATCTATCTTAAAAGTGATAATCTACTTACGCTTTATTTGAAAGAAAAAGCTCAATACTATAAATCATGAAGAACTAGGTACAATAAACAAAAAAATACTACATTTAAAAAACAAGACGCCCAGTCATCTTTTCATGCAAAAACGCAGTGGACTCAGATGCTGTCGTAATCGCATTATATTTTTGCTATGATTTTTCTTGAAGAACTGTGGATAGACTATCGCACTGGTAAAAACCTTAAGTATTTAACAGTACGTATTCTCAGTAAACAGTTGTCGAATGGTATTACAAAGCTGATACCATATTTCCATGCTTTTACAGGATACGATACCGTGTCCACCTTTTGCGATATCGGTACAAAAGCGCCTATAAAAAAAATATGGATGTCTTTTAAAGATGTAGGACGTCTATGGATCTAGGTGTATCATTCGAAGCTCATTCGCGCGCATCTGAGGTCCTTTGAAATGATAGTAATTTTGCTTTGCTGTAGCAATTTATTGTTCTGATGTACCATCCAACAAGCTCAACTATAAAAGTAAACACAGCGAGAAGGGTGCTTTTCACCAAAAATAATCGAGCCATGGAAAATAAGTATACCTCCGACTCGAGATGCATTTCTACAGCATTTCAAAAGCAGGATTCTTCAAACAAACGTTTGGAGAAGTTGTTTATCAATTGATCCACTCATCCACATAGCCTGAATCCATGCAGCTGGGGTTGCCAGAAAAACAGCGAAGGGCATACACAGCAGTCTGGAAGAATATCTCCGATGCTAGCCTTAACTGCAAGGAACTTTTGAGTTGCAAATGCAATGAGAAGCTCACTCGGTGTCGAAATGTTAAAAATGATTTAAATTGCACTTTTCGCTGTGCGTGTGAAAGTACTTGCTCAAGAAATTAATTATCGTACCAATTGCTGTGTAAATAAACGAATAGAATAAATGAATAACATTTTTAGGGTCAATTCAAATACAGATTACATTTTGCACTGTTTGCGTTTGCTTTTTTTTAATTATTTTAGTAAAACAATTTAACATATTTTCTAGGTTAAGTAATGCCTTTAATTAGGCACATATAACAATTTTGTTTAATTTCATTATAATCACCATTTGTTTTATGTGTTATTTAGGTCACCATACCGTCAGAACTGATTTAATACCCGCATAATATGTTAGTCACAAATTTTAACACTCTTTGTGTGATTAAAATTGTTAAAAAATATTTTCTAGACGACAAAAATTGTTCCTTGTGTATTTTTCTATGGGCGCAACAATGTAACTTATCTGTCTATTTTTATTTAAATAATACGATTAAAGATGTTTAATAATGTCACTGCAGCTTTGTTTTGGTAATGCTTAATTTAGTGTAAAAACGGATAGTTTTTATATTACAAAAATAAATGCAGAATTAAAAGAAAGTTTTTTTTAAATAATTTATATTTTTTTTTCCAGTTTGATAAAATATATTAATTGTGTTTAAAGATCGACTACAAAGACTAATTAACAATATTTACAATATTTACAACATAAAAATATTGTCTAGGTTGGTCCCATGTGGCATCGATCCCATTTATATTTTGTCTTTCATTTGTTATCTGAATATTTAAATCATATCAGAGTTTTAACGCTTTTTCAGCGGCCACAGCGGCCGTTAAAGCGCGTTGCGGCGGCATCGGCAAGAAACAAAATCCATTATATTTCCTTTATTTGTTTACCAATTTTTACAATTCAAAATGGCTTAAATAGGTTATAAACGCAGTAATTGTGCTTTAGTACATTAACTTTACCATTGTATGCCTAGTAAAGTTACTGTAGGACAAAAACCTGACATTTTTTTCGATTTTTTTATAAATATATTTATCATTTATATTTAGAAAATTCAATGTACAAGTAATATTGTAGACCAATAAGTACTCTTTAATCTGATACATCATATATATGTATGTGATGCGGCTGCCATTTTTTTCATGGTCATTATAGGAGATTCTGGACCTTGACTGACTGTCCCCCAGCACTTTTGTAGACAGGAGTGTAGGAGAAGTTGATGCCTTTGTAGGGTGGGATACTGTTAAAAACAGTATTTTACTTGTTCTTTACCTTTATACCTGTTCACTAATAAAGTTTAGTTGTTAAGATATGCGCTTCTAAAGTCTTAACGAGTGTGTTAACTTTTCGATTATGGGATGGAACATTCTGAAAATAATTTAGCCTGACCAACTTATAAAACAATGTCAACGAAAACTGGTTGGAATAAGATATGTTAAGCATTTTTTGAGATATTTGTTTTTAAAATTATTAGGTATTTGAATTTTAACCATGAATTTTCATCCTGAATACGAATCTCTTCACTGTTAGTGGTCGAACATGCACTTAACCGATTTTTTATCTTATATGCGCTCCACGAAATATCCTTAAGAAGGGGCTGTGCGCGTGAACGCCCACATGAACACTTTTAAACAATTACGACGTTAGTACGCATTTTAATCTTGGTATATTTTGAATTATAGTCTCAATTGAATTATAAGTATGTTCGTATACTACAAAATTAAGAAAAGAATAGAAAATTTGAGGTTTTGGTTTTAATGCGAAAATCTCGAAATTTATATAAACATCCTACGTCGTAATGGTTTAAGAGCGTTTTCGAGCCCCTTCTAGAGCATTTATTTTGGTTGCCACAGGCCACACCATAGTTCTGACAAGAGATGAGAAAAAAGACTGATTTAACTGCAATTTTGATGTGAAGATGATGTTACAATTCAGATGATGTAACTGTGAACAAATACGCCTTTCCGTTTGTATATTCGGTGATAATTTATTCGTCTTCAAAAACAAGCCTGTTAAAATACATCCACTGCATAGTATTTTCAGTAAGACAACGTTAGAAATTTCTACAAAATACGCTGAAAATCAAGTAAAAAATCTACAAAGTTCACGCCACTCGCAACTATTGGAGGACATTAAAAAAGTTAGGTATCAATTTTCAAAAAATTGGTACCATACGATGCCTCGCAAGTATCTTTCCATCTTACATCTTACATCTTTCGACACTATTGCTTTTCGTCTACTTTTATAACTTTCTGGAATATACTCGAATCTCACTCTCTGGGGTAACTGATATGATAATTATTCCATGAAAAAGCACCTGCCCAGCCCACAGCTTTCGACCGATTCCAAAAATTTTTTATCCAAACTGTAGACAATATATCTGACTCGGAATTTTTTTTTCACTTTTTCGATATTGTCTTTCGTTTTCGAAATAATGAACATTTTGTCCGAAAAATCTGGAAATTTCGTCTTTTTCTTTCACTACTTTCAATTTTTCGAAAAAACTTCCAAACAGATTTTAGAGAATTTGATGTCATACGATGCCTCACAAACTTTTTCATCTTTTGACACTACTGTTTTTCGTTTACCATCATAAATTTCAAAAAATATAACCGAATTACTCTCCTCACGAAAACATTCTAATAAACATTTTCAACGTTAAAAATAGTTTTCCTTGAAATCGTTAGCTATTCTCATTGTGTTTTAGAACAGAAATCTTACATACGACTAGAAATAAGAAATGTTCCACCTAAATCGATGTGTAATTTCCGGCGAATATCGCGGAAATTTAACGTGGGTTCATTCCATTCAATATTTTGATTCAAAGGTTTTGTGGATGATGTGAAGGCAAACATAATATCCTCAAGCAAACCTATTCAAAGATATTTACTATTTCGATATGTGTATAAAAGTCGAACGAGAAAAAATAGATTGTCCCAAGTTTCATAATGAAAAGGACTGCGATTTATTTTTATTTCGTTAATTCAAAACTGTTTACGGGATGTCGTATTTTGTCTATACACGATTATTTAAAAAAAATATTAAACAGTCTTTTGAGTACAATAAACCTTATTATTATATTTATATAAAAAGCCAAATAAAATATTACGTTATGGTTTTTTACGTCTGTCATATTATTTCCAAAAATAAATAAATAAGATAATAATATTGTAAAAGGATTTTTATCAAAGACTTAGTTTATATTGTTCATAGATTTTTTTCTCGGCTCCATGAAAAACATTCCTAAATTTTGTATATTGCCCTAAGATGATCTTTTCTTAAAAGTAATAAAAATATTATTTTCAACTTTTTAGTTTAGTCTGCACCTAAAACTCAAACGAGCTGCACCTGCTGACGGAGCAATCGAAATCACGATGAAAAATTAGTAAACTTGAATTCAGTCGGGACCTAGCCAAGCCAGAGAACTTTTTTTTGGAAGCACACGAACGCTTTAAAAAAAATACGTGATTCTCAAATCAAATTTAAATCGCGTATGACAGGATTCGTACAAGAAAGCCGGTATGTTGTTGTTGACAGATTGATGGGAGAGCTTTCAATGAGAATGGCGAAAAGGTGATTCAGCAGCTTACAAGTACATAGCTAATTCTAATTTAAATATGGGAATTTTTTGCATATGAAAAAAGAAAATATACGGAATAATCTCAGAGTATTCTTAATTACATTTACCGTTCCACCCACATAGAGTTTATATCAAAAGATAGAGGGCGTTGGGAAAGCTTCTTTGCTGCTACTATGATTGGTAATTGTAAGACCATTACTTACACTTGAAATTTTCATGGAATGTGTATTACTATAGCCGGTATGACATAAAATAATAAAAATAAAATAAAGTTAAAAATTAAAGCCGTGATAGCCCAAAGCGCAACGAACCTGTCTCAAATTTATAAGGCCTTAAGGCCATGGTTCAAATCCGGGCGTGAACCAATAAGTTTTTCTGACTTAAGTACATAACTATCACTGCTCCGTGCCTCGGAGAGCACGTTAAGCAGTCGGTCCCGGGCGCTGTCAATAGATGGCGGTCGTTACAATCGCCAACCCGCAGTGGAGCAGCGTGGTGGATTTAAGCTTCAGGGTGAGGCCCACCTCCCCCTGGTGGAGACCAAGACCCTGCAGTGGGGTAAAAATGGGATGATGAAGTGAAGATGAAGAAAAATTAAAGGATGTCTCCGTACAAGGAATGTGTTTTTTAGCGTTTTTGGTGATTGGTGGTTGTGAGATCATTGCTTACACTTAAAATTTTCATAGAGCGTAAAGCTAAAGTCGCTATAACATAAAACAATAAAAATTAAAGGGGTTCAATTGTGAGATCATTGCCATGGCCGCTATAACAACAAATAACAAAATTAAATGAAATTAAAGGAAGTCTCATACAATAAGCGTGTTTATTTATATTGTACGGTGGTGGTACGGAACTTTTATAGTAAAAGTTTTGTTGATGAATCTTTTTTGGTACACTGATTGTTGTATAAGCGTATAAACATAAACAAGTTGTTTTATTTGTAGTCCCGTTCAGGCGAAATATCTGATAATTGCAATTATTTTAATTGTATCTCTGTTATTATTTGTATTTAAAAAAGCTTTTATTCATTGATAATAATACAAAAAATAATTAAACGTTAAATGTGACAGAACATAAAAACTTTTTAATAATTCTAAACAAATTATTTAGCGAATGTAACAAGAATCAATGTTATATACGATATTTCACTTACTTTGATTTAAAACTGCCATAAAATCACATAAATAGTTACACTGAAAATATTTTCATGATGCTGAAAATGAAAAAAACGAAACACGACTTTCCCTGAAAGCTCTATGAGAGACAAAGGGCCAAGGGCTGTATAGCCCAGCATCCCAAAACTGGGGTTCGATTCTAATTATTTGAGGACATTTAAAGTGATCTAGCGACACACTCGACAAGGATTTACTATTATTTATTGAATCCAATGTATATTGAATTGAATTGAATTACGGACCCAATGACACCAAATGCGACGACTATATTTCTGACTTCTAAATTAATAAGTTATCCACTCACATTGTTGCCGGCACATCCTCGATGTAGATTATCGACGCTTCCCTATCATTACTTTTAATCCCAAAAATAATGGTAAAAAATGAGCGACGAATAATTTTCCGTAAGCGCCGGTACTGTAGGACCTTGGGATATATACGACGCGCTCGACAATCCTTTACATGATGTGAGTTAAATCGAAAACTTGCCAAGCGCTTCACTGAGCAATAACACGAAACTTGGTGCTGTAACAATGATATAATTTATTTCTAATATTCGTGTTATTAAAGTAAAATTACAGAGCAACATGATATTACAGAAATATAAGCGTTCCTATTCAGCATTCACCTGGGTTACGCATTGCGCTATCCATTACACAGTGTAGGTATACAGGATATAAGCCCGTGTCTCTTCACTACAGGATACAGGCCTCTCCCAAAAATTACCACAACATACGGTACGCCGTCTTTCGCATCCAACTACCCCTGGTATGGTGCTTCATGTCATCTGTCCACATGGCGGCGGGGCGTCGAATGCTCCGGTTCCCGGTACGTGGCCTCCACTCGAGAACTCATCTACCCCATCGGTTGTCGGTTCTACGGCAAATGTGACCGGCCCATTGCCACTTCAGCTTGCTAATCACTTCGCTATCTCAACAACTTTAGTTCTTCGAGGGATTTCAGTATTTTTTATTTTATCGTTGTTGTGATTGTATGTGTTAATAATAATAACACATACATCACAACAACGTCTAGGTCCCAAACTAAGCATTAGCTTGTATTTTGGGTACCAAGCGAAGACACCACATACATATAACAACCAAGACCGGGTGCCAGTATTAATATTCATCATATAAATACTGCCCGACCTGGGATTCGAACCCGGGACCTCCAGCTTCGTAGGCAGGGTCGATGCCCACTAGGCTAAGCGGTCGTCAATGCACTGAGCGCTATGCAGCTTTTTTGTGGACGAGTCCTGCCGTGAGAGCCTATGAGAGTCCATGTTTCGGCACCGTACGTCATTGTGAACAATATATATATATTGTTGTGATTGTATGTGTTATTATTATTAGTGCGCTATGGTCGGTAGTTCTTTGATGGATAAAATAAAAAATACTGAAATCCCTCGAAGAACTAAAGTTGTATATATATATATATATATATATATATATATATAACATATATCGAAAATAGTCGAGTATACGTGATTTAACGTCACCAGCCCGAACGTGACGCTGAGACGTGACGGTCTAGTTTCGTTCACTGTCCAGAAAAAGCGCAAACAGTGCTTAAAGAAGTTTTCAAGTAAAAAATTCTACTACAACAAAATATGTAGGTAGATCAGCGTTAGAATCGGTTCTCTAGACATGCGCAATGCGATTAATGCGTTGGTCCTTGTAAGATATCCTTTGAAAATGTCCTTGTCAAATGAAACGAGTTTATACAATAATGTATTTTATTGTTTAGTACTTTAAATTGATAATTATACAGCTATTATAATTCGTTGTTCAGAGTTTAATGACATCAGTGAAAGCTTTTTCACGGGGTAGATAGTCTTGATTTTATCCTTGGAACCTTTTTGTCTGTTACCTATAAACAATACATTATTATTAAATATTCCAAGCTCATTTGTTTATTAGGAATGCAGTAGAACTAGTTTGATTGGATACATGCGATATGTTTAAGTTTTATTTAAGTCCTGTATTAATAAATTAAATCATAAAAAGATAAGACTTTAAAAAAATCTAATTGTATAATTATATAAGTAGGTAATAACATACAAATTAGTAAAAAATATTAATAGACAATTAGATGTATACATAAAAAAAAAATAAAAAACCGCACTGCGTAGAAAGTGAACTTAAATTGGTTTTTTATTATTTTTTTGTTTCCACTTATAGCAAGTAAATAAATACAAAATATATTACAATCTTGTCATTTCACGACAAAAAAAATTTGAGAATCTCAACACAGTTGTTAAATACTTTTTCAATGATACCCCACTCTATATTATTCATTGACCTTCATTTTTTCTTTGTTAAAATTTGTTTTGATTCACGTTTTTGTTTTGATTACTTTTTATTGCTACAAGATTGTGACAAATCGATTGTCGGAGAATAATCTAAATCGGCTCATGCATTTTGTCTCTATATAGAGTGCCACATAGCACATACAGCCTGATAAACACATTACCTCTCCTTTGCGTCACGCAGTCAGGTAAAAAATGGCGACCTTTATTTTGATGTCTTCAGTATATCCTGAAAATTACACTGATTTTAGGGTTGTGTTTTTTTTTTGACGCCAGAAAGCATAGAGGTATATATATATATAAACAGCTGAATTCTTCGGTCAACAAAGAGGCCGACCGAAGAATTCAGCTGGGCTGGGCTGCTTTCGGGAAGCTTCGTCATCTGTTCTCGTCGCCACTACCACAATGTCTGAAGACCAAGGTCTTCAACCAATGCGTCCTACCTGACGTACGGTGCCGAAACGTGGACTCTCACGGCAGGACTGATCCATAAATTCAAAGTCGCTCAGCGTGCTATGGAGCGGGCTATGCTCGGTGTATCTTTGATGGATAAAATCAGAAACACTGAAATCCGTCAAAGAACTAAAGTTGTCGACATAGCCGAAGCGATCAGCAAGCTGAAGTGGCAATGGGCCGGTCATATTTGCCGTAGAACTGATAACCGATGGGGTAGACGAGTTCTCGAATGGAGGCCACGTACCGGAAAGCGAAGCGTTGGACGCCCCCCGACCAGGTGGACAGATGACCTGAAGCGCCATACCGGGGGTAGTTGGATGCGAAAGGCGGAGGACCGTGTGTGGTGGCGAGCCTTGGAAGAGGCCTATATCCTGCAGTGGAGAGACACGGGCTGATGATGATATAAACATTATAAACTAGAGTAGGCAAGCTCTATAAAACCCTGAATGTCACAGTTGGCCATGGAGATAAAAGAATGGAAAATAAGTGCAGCTAGTTCTATCGTTATTTTAATTTTTTACCGTATGTGCATTAGGACACTCATTTGACACTCACAGCGGTCACAGCTATCAACTGCGCACGCTCAAAATAAAGAAAATAGATTTAGTATAATTCTATATAATTCGAGGTATAGTTATTCTCTGTCTTTCTGTTGAGGTCCGCACTTCGGACTGGCTTTCCTACTCTATTCTATTATCTCTATGCTACAAAGGGGTTAATTATTTTTTTATCTTATGAATAATTTAGGCAAAAAGTCGAAAAAGCTCATCACACTTTTTTTCATAGAATCGATGGTTTCAAAGATACCTACAAGAAGAAATTCGCCTGCACAGAAATTCTGCACCCTCCGTCACTTGATAATGATATTCCAGATGTGAGGAATAAATACACTACTCGTCAAATTCTAATGAAATCAAACTTTGTTGACGTTTTACTACGATTTGGAAACGCGAAACACAAATAATTTAAGTACTCGCGAAGTAGTAATTTAAGTAAAATAAGCACACATGAGCCTACACTGAGAAAAATACAATGGTGAATTCAGATTTTATTATGATGGTTTCACTATCAAAAGAGCAATTGATGATCCAGATCATCATAAATATGAGGATCCCGGACAAAAGAAATCCACAGATCTTGCAGTCCCTGCAACCATCGGTTTCATTGAAAATGAACCTACTCAAATCCGATTTTCACAGATTATATTATTTCATTGCCACAAAATCGTGGCGTTGCCACGATTTAAACTGCAGCCTCTGATATCCTTAAACGTTTTGAACTCGATAATGAAGCATTCGAACGAACACAGGCCGAAAGGCGATGACCGTAATGTTAACAAGTTCCCGATCGTCCATAACATGTGATGTCAAATTTCTTGTTCGATTTCCAACCGATATCCAAAATTTTGGTCTCAAACTATAGCTACCGACGCCCTCTGACCTTTTATATAACACTTTGAAGCGATCCGACGAATACCCTCTGAAATGTAGTAACTTATATCCACAAACACCAGCGATCGACCAAAAAATCTCATCTTTCGGAAATAATTTCTCTTACAATTACCAACCGATTTCCAAAAACTTGATCTCAAACCAAAGCTACGTTAATGGCCAGGATGCTATTTTTTTTTTATTTTCGATATCGATCCCCGTTCTCGAAATAATTTGAATTTAGTAAAAAAAAATCCGAAAAAATCCCGATTTTTTTACATTTTCCAATTTTTTTCAAAAACTACTAAACTGATTTTCAAAATTTTGGGGTCATACGATGCGCAACTAAATTATTAATCTTTTAAGACCTTAAAATCTTAGCTAGACTCCATACCCTTGGAGTTATGGCTAAAAATGCATCTCCCGTGAAATGGATTTGATAGTCATTTTCAATGACAACATTTTCAATGACAAAACTACGCGTCGTGATAGTTAAGTTACAGGAACCGTAATTTCCGATGACGTATATTTTTTTCCTCTTAATTCGTATATTCCTCGTTTTTTATTGTGCGAATGATCCATTGCTCGACATTTTTCTCAGGGTACAACGTCTGGTTGGTAATTTTTATCAACCGCTTTCTTTTTAAACTCTACCACTTGTCACGTCAACAAAATTGTCGATTACCAAAGTTCGTTTATAAAAAGAAAAACCATTTATGAAATGTCCCCGAAATTTTATTATTATAAAAAATTTATAGATCGATGTTATAACTATAACTAAAACTGGCATGTGTTTATTTAAGTGATAGTTTTAATTTTACGAAGAAGCAATCAAAAAAATTTCAACTGTCCTCTTTTTTAATGATTTTTACCTGGCATGTAAAATAGCATATAAATATAAATGAAATATAAGGGTATTGACCGCTTATACTAAAGTCCAAACCAGTGACTCCAATGTCGCAACATTTTCCGATCATTTTTCACCGTCGTTTAGTTTTATTGAAAAACAATATTTCTGCTAGCTCAGTACACGTGACATTGTACGGCCCAAATACTTTGGACTCTCGGATGACACCAAACGTTTTCTGATTGGCCAAAATACAAAATACAAAACATATAAAATACCTAGCGACAATATGAATTGTTACCAGTAGAAACACCACCGCACTCAGGCACGCAAGTCTTTGTCCAGACTTGTGTTTTATAATATTGTAAATAGTTTTTGTGTAAAGTTTATTAAATTTATTTTATTAGTAATATCATTCTTGTTGTACTACAACAACTACAGGTCGACAAGGCGCGGCTGAGGACACGTCAACCTTCCCTTCTCCAAGTATTAGAGTCAGACAGAGGTCAACTTTCATAGGAAGTACAAACCCATTTCCATTTTCAACCCCCTATATAAATTATAATGATTTTACCCTTTTTACCTGGCATATGAAATAAATCAAAACAATCGGTATTTTAATCTGTTTAGAACTACGCAAAAAATATTTGAGATGTAGAAATTATGTCTGATATGTTGGGCCCTAAAAAAAACCGACTTCAAAACCATAAACTAAAAAGTTAAAAATAAAATTTTCACTTTAAAGAAAGGAGCATTATCAGGCGGCATATAGTTAATGAAGTCGGTGCCAACTCACTCAGACACTTTAAATTGTGTTCTATATTTATTATAGTTATAAATATATCATTGTTGTAATTGTTATTACCTGGTAAGTACCCATTTAAAGTGTCTGAGTTGGCACCGACTTCATTAACTATATGCCGAATGTTAATGCTCCTTCCTTTAAAGTGAAAATTTTATTTTTAACTTTTTAGTTTATGGTTTTGAAGTCGGCTTTATTTTTTTGAAAATTATTTTATTTTTCAATTTTTAGTTGAACGTATTTGTAACTATTACTGTTTAGTATAAATGGGGCTTCGAAACGCGCTACTTAAATTGCCGCATCAGTATGCCTAGTAGGTATTCCTATGTAAAACATCAATTTTAATTAGGTATTATTTTTGTGCGAACTGAACATTTTGGCATATTGAACCGCATGAAGTAAACCCAAGAAAAGGTAACTGCTGTAAATCGTCGAGGAATTCCCTCGAATGTCTATGGTCTGCATCATCAGACCTGTAATGGCACTTATAACCCATATAACTGCGAAGTCCTCATCAATAGAAATGAATTAAGTCCAAACACCAGGTAATTGTTGTAAATCGTTAAGGAGTTCCTTCGACTGTGTATGGTCTCCATCATCAGACCTGTAATGTTACTTATAACACATATGGGTGCAAAGTTCTCATCAATAGAAGTGAATTAAGTCCAAACACTAGGCAATTATTGTAAATCGTTGAGGAGTTCCCTCGACTGCGTATGGTCTCCATCATCAGACCTGAAATAGCACTTATAACCCATATGGGTGCAAATTTCTCATTAATAGAAATGTATTAAGTCCAAACATCAGGTAATTGCTGTAAATCGTTGAGGAGTTCCCTCGATTGTCTTTCGGCTCCATCATCAGATCGATGCCCGACCTTCATTAAATAGTACTAGTGGTAGTACTCCATAAAAATACTTAAAATACGATACTTTAAAGTACCATTTTCGAAGGTTCCCTTCGATTTCTCTGAGAAGCCATTATCAGATCCTGGTTTCCTTATCATGGTACAACTCTGGAGATACCTCCTTTCCAACAAAAAAAAATTATCCAATTCGGTTCATAAACGAAGTTATCCCTGAACACACATAAAAAAAACATATATACGGTCGTATTGAGTAACCTCCTTCTTTTTTGAAGTCGTTTAAATAAGAAAAATTATATTTTCATACTTTTTTATATAATTCGATTTATTTCAATAACTTTTTTGTCTACTTAAATTTTGATTGACCAAGTTTTGTGCTTTCATATTTTAAGCAATTTTTAGCTTCAATAAATTCGATTTGTGTGTTCATGGATTGGACCAGTAATGAGAGTGCCCATATATTCGGTTTTTATTCTATTATTATTATTATTAAAAGGCATACTTCATATAAAAACTATCAGTTATTTAAAAAAAGACCGAAAGCCAAAAAAGTCAAATCATCAAGTCATCAAATACTATTTTTGTATATCAAATATTAATTGAGTATTATGGACTCTCACGGCAGGACTGGTCTACAAATTTAAAGTCGCTCATCGGTCTATGGAACGGGCTATGCTCGTTGTTTCTTTGATGGCATTGAAATCCGTCGAAAAACTAAAGTTGTAGCCATAGCCGAAGTGATAAGCAAGCAGAAGTCGTAATGAGCCGGTCACATTTGCCGTAGAACCAATAACCGATGGGATAGACGAGTTCTCGAGTAGAGGCCACGAACCGGGAAGCGAAGCGTTGGACGCGCCCCGACCAGATGAACAGATGACCTGAAGCACCATACCGGGGATAGTTGGATACGAAAGCAGAGGACCGTGTGTTGATGATGATGACTAATAATGATAAACGAAATTGCTACCTAGTACTAGGTCTTATCAACTTACTCCGATCCCTGCTGACTCTCCGAATACGAAGTTATTGGTTGACTGACTGGTAGTCTTTGTTTATATAAAAACTAGCAATATCCAAAAAAATATGGCAAAAAAAACCAATATTCAACGAAAAATTCGTACATGCGGTTTGTGAAATGCAAATATGTTATCAAAAATATGTAATAGTTAAATCAATAAAACGTCAGGTATTATTTATATTTATAAATTGAAATTTACTAAGTAAAAACTAAATTTACAAAAAAGAAATTAAACTAATAGCTTAACCCAGGTTATCCGCATCGGCTTATGCTTACTAACTTGTTATTTACCTCTGTCTGTATAATAAGTACTGGACTATCACGTATCAAGGCTTCAACTTGTAGCAAGTTGTGATAATTTCCCGAGCAATAAATTTGCTGAGTCATTTCCACATTGTATATAGTTCCAATCAAACTTTATGGCGGATCGAAATACAACGCTTTATCCATGCTTGGGCAGGTTCAGTCATATGCCCCTCGCTCCACTGCGTCCCGCTTCATATAAATCTGATTACTGCGACGCGACTTGTGCCTATGTTCACATCCGCCATAAACGTTGATTGGAACTATACCTGTAAATTAACGCAGCATTGTGCAGCGTTTGTTGTTAATGGATGTATCTTTTAGCATTAATGAAATTTTTCGAAAAGCCAAATCAAGTTATGAGGTTAATTCAATGCTAGTAGTTATTCTCTGTTGTTTTCATCTTTTTATGGATCAAGAGCTTATCGTACTGGTCGTTAATGGCATCTTAAACAAATTACATGTTTTTTTTTATTTCTATCGAAAAACTGATAGATTTCCGGAAAATTTTAAAGCTTATTTCAATTTATATTTTCGTTATAACTCGATATAGTAAAGAAATCCTTCTCTAATGGCTTTGGACCGATTAAAGTTTCGAATGATGAAGGTAAATGTAAAATTAAAAGGAATACGGTTTTAGAATAACCTCTCAAAATTTTTTTTTCTATTTCCGAATTTACCAGATATTTATAAAAATTAATCTGACGTTGAAAATGTCCCTATGACGTCATCTGGACGGTTGAGCTTATTCTCTGTTTTACAGTAAAAACAGTAAAAACCCAAAGCTAAATGTAATTTAAAAAATTTGAGGTAAGATCACTAGGTACGTTAAATGAAATTGTAATACTCACGAATTAATAAAAATATTATGACTTTATTTAGTCTAAGAAAATGCAAATAGAAAACATCTGTCCAGATGGCGTCGCAAGCATATTTTATTAATCACTTTTTCGAAAAAAATTACTAACTGTTTACAATTTGTTTTTATTTCAAAAGAAAGGTATAGATTGGTCTATATTTTCAGGAAAAAAAATGATAGATAAGATAAGATAAAAAAATATTTATTCACCTAATGGGACACATAATTTAGCTTTAAAATAATTTTACATTTAAAAGAGTCTCAGACATAAGTTATCAGTGGTATAGTGGTATAAAAACTGTGTCAAAATTTTTGAACCAAAACCATTGAAAACGAACAAAATATTGTATTTATTATAGAAGTTGCTTCGTTATTAGAAAGTTTAAAGTATCAGAGTTACAGAATTTAGATTGAAAATTCCTGATGCTATAGTTTTAAGAAATTAAGGGTATGCTATGTAAAAAGGCTCATTATAGAGTGGAGGATTATTTAAATGATAAAAGTGTATGGAATACTGTTTTTTAGCTGATAGCATCTGATTATTTTGATTGTTGAGTGCTTTGGAATGGAATTATATTATTATTATTATTATTATTAAATAAGGTAGGTACATATACTTTATATTTTGCATTTACTGTTTCTGTTATTTTCGAATAAGTACGTAAGTAAGTACTCTCGATGGCAACCGGGACCGACGGCTTACCGTGCTCTCCGATGCACAGGGTCAGTGCAACCGCCCGACGCGACGCCCGCCGGCTCGCTGTACCGACGATATAAAAGTAGCTGCCGGTGGTGGCTGGATGAAGATGGCTGAGGATAGAGGAGTGTGGCGTGCCTTAGGAGAGGCCTATGCTATGTCCAGTGGATGAATGTGGGCTAATGGGTTGATGGATGGAACATTCTTACGGTCTCATGTAAGTGCATTTGCGAAAAATGTTATGTATGTAATACATTTGATTATAGAAGCTTTCTCTAAGTTGGGAGCTAATATTAATACTAATATTAATACTAGAGCTATTGATTTAAAAATTGAATAAAATTTGAATTCATAAAAAAAGTTTATTATATGAAGGAATATTTTAATACTAATAATGCTAATGCATTATTGCAACAATATTCGCTTTATATATTGAAAAAAAAAATGTAAAGAAGCTAAGGAAAGTTTCTTGCCGGTTCTTCTCGTTCTAGTATTTCCGGCGGTAAATGCATTTTGACTTTCAATAATTGTGTGTAATGCATCTTACGTTCATTAAAATATGAATATGTTGAATCTTCAATATATTTTTAATGTAAACGCAACTACGGATTTTTGAAAGGGTGCGTAAAGCTCACGCCAAATTTCTTTTCGTTCTGTAATCGAAGCAGGAAGGAAGTGTCGCAGTAGAAAAATGATTGGCTACAGGGCGAGAGTGGAGCCTGCACCTGCGTGAGACCGCACCCGCGTCGACTACAAAGGGAACAAAATGTTTAGCACGATCTACAATCGGCGCTATTGAATTTCATGACATATCCCAAGGTTTATCTTCCTCGGCGTGGTCATGACAAACTTCTTTGTATATTTTCCATTCATTCCATCAGCCCTTTTTATACCCTACTGCAGGGGCTTAGGCCTCCCCTCAAGATGAGGGGGCTTGGAGCTTACATCCACCACGCTGCTCCAACACAGGTTCGCGGATTGTAACGACCGCCATCTATTGATAGCAACCGGGACCGACTGCTTAACGTGCTATCCGAGGCACGGAGTCAGTGATAGTTAATGTACTTAATTCAGAAAAAAATCATCGGTACACGCCCGGATTCGAACCATGGCCCACATGTTTATACTTAATTTAAACTTAAATATTTAAATTCGCCGTATACGTTTACATAGTAGGTACCAGGCAGTCACAAGTTCAGCGAAGCTCCATCGATCCCGTGACCCAAATGTGTGTCCTCTCATTTAAGGGGCGGATCCAGCCACCGCTAGGCCTACAAGTTGGGATATTATTTAACAAATAAAACATTTTTCTTATATACATCATAAACGGAATGCAGTCTGCCGGAGCGACTCCGCGCATGGATGTCCCGCAGGGCTCGATTCTAATACTTTTCCCCTTTTTAATATACACTAACGATGTACTTTTCTTTGAGCAGAATTAGTGCAACATTGTAGGTACTGTTCGTCCGCGGCTGTCTGTTTGTGTTCTTACTTCTGCTAAACTATACAGGGGATTTTGATAAGGTTTTTACCCTCATTAAAGAACTTCTTTCGGAAGGTTTTAATATTTACATATAATTGCCTAGAGTCGCTACCTTGCATCAATACTTTGGCTGTCATTTCTACAAATTTACAAATTTTTGAAATTTACTTTTTGTAAAATACTCTACATTAGTTGCCGCATTGAATGCATTTAACACATTTTTTGACATTGACGACCGCTTAGCCTAGTGGGCAGCGACCCTGCCTGCGAAGCTGGAGGTCCCGGGTTCGAATCCCAGGTCGGGTCAGTATTTAAATGATGAATATTAATACTGGCACCGGGTCTTGGTTGTTATATGTATGTGGTAGCTTCGCTTGGTACCCAAAATACAAGCTAATGCTTAATTAGACTTTGTTGTGATTGTGTGTGTTATTATTATTATTTTTTAATTATGAAACGGCACTAAGAAATAGTTAAATTTGAATTTTTTTTTACCAAATGTAAATTTCAGTAGGTCATTTTAAAGGTCTGTGTTGAAAAAAAATTTACTGAGCTCACTTGACAAACTTCATGAAAAACTTGCTTGTTTATGGAAATTTTCAAATTGTAACACATCTCCGGATTTCTTCATATGAAACATAAAATATTGCAATTTTTATTCAAAAGGAGCCGATTTTTTTTACATTAATTAAGTCAAAATATTACATTTTTGTGCCTCTAAATATTTCTTTAAAAATTTACCCTCTAACGAAATCCCATGTACGCTTTGACTATTTGTGACTTTGCACAAACTTTGAATGTATTGAATATTGGAAAATGAAATTTCAGAATCTTCTCTAATATTAGCTTCTTAACTTCTTTCATTGAATATTCATAAAGAGTAGATTACCAATAAGTATACCTACTTACTTTGCAAATTGTTTCTCAAGAAGTAATGTATATGTAAATTAAGTTTAAATTCATATCGTTTTTAGGGGTCAATACATTCGAGCTGAAGAACACTGGTGTTTGTCTGTCTGTCCGTCTCAGCTTATTTTCTCCCTATCTACTGAACGAAAAAAGTTGAAATTCGGTACATATGCAGAGCTTGGTGACCCAATCACAGCAGTGTAGACTGTAAATAAACGAATTTTATTTTGGGTGTTAATTTTGAAGAAATTAAAAAAAATTAAAAAATAACACATGACATTAAAGTATTTATTATGATAAATATAGTTTTTTTTTTCAATTTCAAAATGCATGGTTTGAGTGGTTTAAACCGGGTTTAGATTAGTGGTTTAAATTGACACAAAGAGTTTGTATTGTCGTCGGTTTAATTAACCTTTTACACTATGTTCAAATGTAGATTATTCAATTCAATTCATTATAAAATAAGTTTCTATTAATGTTTTACAACTATGTTAAAAACAGACAATATTTCCATACTTTATAACTTTAAGAGAAATTATACTAGAAACTATAGCATAAGTAAACAGCTACCTAGTAATAAAATAAAAGCTTATTTTAAATTACATTCTTATTAAAAATTAAAAATTACTACCAGTAAAACTAACATTAAATAAATAACTATTACTTAAAACTGACCCTAAAAAAAGCCCAATTTTTTCCACCCAAAGTTGCCCATCACGCTGGAGGCGTTAGCGCGTTGTATGGCCAGCGCAATGTACTGCTCAAAAAAGAACCCGGAACGCCTGGTCAGAACCTTATCTTCATGACATCAGACGGCAGCCTAATTGATGGACAAAGGTCTTCACCTCCGAACACCAAGGTCCCACCGCCGTTTTGATGACGACCAGCACGATGTCATAAGTCGATTCCAAAATGGCGTATTTAGCATGTTTATTCCCTGCCTCTGCTTCAGCTGCTGAGCTAGGTGAATGTTGAGTGTCTCCAAGATGTGAGGGCGTAAATTGCTGACACAAGTCACATTCCAAAGAAGCCACCTTCCCTTTTGCCATGGATCAGTATCAGACAATCCGGCCACTTTCCGTCCGTATGACGTAATCCAGACGGCTCCAGGACACGTCACATAGGCAGAAACGACCGCTTGTCGGAATCATTTATTGCCTGATGCCAGGAAAACCGCCCAGCGCTCCTGGAATAAGAAAAGCCGTTAAATGAAAAATGTAATAAATAACAAACTTTAATTGAAAAGTTAAAAATAACGTTTTTATTTTTAAGAGATGAGCATCGATTGGCGACATATTATAATAGCTTATGAAGTCGGTGTCAAGTCATTCACTTTATATTGTGTGTTATATTTGTTGTAGTTGTAGTTGTGGTAATTGTTATTACCTGGTAAATGTCAGTTTGAAGTGTCTGAGTTGGCACCAACTTCATAAACAATATACTGCCCTTTAAGTAATGCTATCTTCTGTAAATTAAAAATATTATTTTTAACTTATTAGTTGTGAGACGTCTTTATTTGGGCTTTAAATTTTGGCTTAAGAATTAACAGAATTGTATGCCTCAGGTAATTATTGGACAAACAGAAAACTTCCATTGTGTGTCAAGTAGGTACTATAAATGTAGTAAAAACTGGGATATTGATTGTCGCAGTAGATATAATTTATATAGTTTCGATTATAATATCTCTAAAATTTCCTTACAAAATTCAATTTACCTTAATATAGCAAATACTAAAGAACCTAAAAGAAAAGTAATTTTGAAAAATATATGTACAGATTATATTAATAAAAAATACTGTGATTTTTATAAGATCTACACGGATGGGTCGAAAGAGGAGAAAAACTGTGGAGCTGCCTTTTTTGATCCTCAAAACAATACACATGGCTATTTTAAAGTAGCCATGGAAATGAGCATAATGGCAGTTGAATTATATGCAATAGTGGAGGCTATGAGTTATGTTGAAAATTGGAATAATGAAAAAAATTACGATCCTTACAGATTCCAGAAGCTCATTACAGTATCTTATGAATTGTCATAAATGTAGTTTTTTTAAAAACCGAAGCAATTAATATTGTCAAGGTTATTTTGAAATTGCAACACCGTGCTGTAGAAATCTGTTTGCAATGGATACCTTCTCACATTGGTTTAAAAGGCAATGAGCAAGTAGATTTAATAGCTAAAAACGCATGTCGAATAGGAATTGAATGTCATCCAAAAACATATTATCAGGACCTCCTGTCTGTTGTAAAAAAAATGTGTTATGAGGAATGGCAAAAACATTTAGATTTAAAAAATACCACCACAGGTTATTGGTACAGGACTGTCCAAAATGCTATACCATCAGTACCTTGGTGCCTACATACAAGCCTTTCCAGACCAACAACAGTTTGCGGCCTTAGATTAAGAGCTGGACATTTACCCACTAATTGGTTTCCTTTCTTGATTAAAAAACCAGAAACACCATTATGTGAATTGTGTGCAAAGCCCGACGACATTTATCATTTGCTCATAGAGTGCAAATACATAGAATCAGAGAGAAATAATTTTATGCAACATATAAGTTCTAATAAATTATGACTTTTGGCGGATATATTAACAATTTTAAAACATCCTGAAGAATTTTTTTTTATTACTTTGGTTAAATTGATTCAATTGTTGTTTTTAAATAAAAAGCTATCCCATGAGTAATAGATGAGAGCGCTTGGAAATATTATCGTTTGTTAAAAGCTATGGACCGACACGACTAATTTGGTCTAGGTCATTACTAAAGATTTAAAAAAAAACTTATTGCTTTAAGTAGACGAAGTCAGTTTTTTTGTAAAAAAATATTTTATATTTCAGGTTTTAGTCATAAGTAACCGTAATTTATTTGTGTTTCGTATGAATAGAGCTTCTAAAAACGTTGCTCAAATGATTATAGCGCCATTTGGAGGAAACTGTGGACCAATCGCAGTATACCCTAACTCCTAACTATTAAGAAGTATTGTAGCTTCCATCATAAGCTTAGCAACATGAGATGATGACTTTCAGACGCAAACATCGGAATAACTAAGAAATAGAGCTCAAACACACTACGCATACCTATAAATTTTTGTAGTAAAATAAAATTTGAGGGTTTCCCTCGATTTCTCTGGGATCCCAGCATCAGATCCTAACTTTGGACAAAAGGACCAACTTGAGGGTATAACCTTCCAGACAAAAAAGAATTTTCCAAATCAGTCCATAATCGGCGAAGATATGGAGTAACATAGGTACACCCAAAAAAAAAACATACAGTTGAATTGAGAACATCCTCCTTTTTGAAGTCAGTTAAAAAGAAAATGACGAAATAACTTTTGCTATAATGTATAATATTCATAAAACCCATAACAGTTCGCAAAAGTTAAAAGTTTTAATGATTCAAATTACCTGCATGTGATGATTAACATCAACTAATTCCCTTCATCAAATAAAGGCATCCACCAACCCGCACTGGAGTAGCGTGGCTGATTAAGCCCCAAGCGCCCTAACCCTGAGGGACTCAGCCTCTTCAGTGAGACATAATGGGCTGATATGATAAATACATTAAAACAAAAAATACATTATTTAGTCGCGAAACACACCCTACTCTTGGTTTGGGTAAAATAGAGAAGGATACCTACAAAAGAAGACTAGATTCTGGAACTGAAATGAATATAGCAACGAGAAGAGGAGAAACCATGTCAATGAGATAAACGTGAACAGCTTTTCCTTAATTATGGGAAATTTTGTCACTTTTTTTCGGGTAATAGAAACCAGTGAATTTTAAGAGTTAGGATAGTTGAACGTCAACGACCCTCAAAAGAATTTCCTAATTTAAGGTACCTATCTATATTATCGTGATCGATTCAAAAAGTTTCCGTCCAGAGGGCGCTAGAGGGCCGCCGAGTGAGGAGAGGGGGGCGTCGCGATCTCACGGGAGCGTGGCCCCGACTTCCGCGGGGGACGATGCGGATACGTGACTTCCGATTAAAGTTTAACACATACGTGCAGGGCTGCCTTGCGTTAGGATTTGTTTGTCACCATTTCGGATAAGTCCACACAAGTTCACTGTATTTCGATTTTTGGATTACGAATGGAACAAATTCCTTATAAATTTAAGGTTTTTGGATAAGTTTTGGGAAAAAAGCTTGAACCGTCAAATTTTATTAATCTTGGCGTATGTTTTTAATTAGGTGTAATTAAAATACATACAGGACGAATCGTATACCAGGTATGACGTCGCCGATGTTTTTTTAATGACGACCCCATATTTTTGTTAGAAAGAGTAATTTTTTAACGTACGAAAAGATATTTAAAAGTATAGTTCATATGAAAAAACAAGCGCCAGTCTGACTCGCACGCAAAGGGTCTCGTACTACCTGCACCGTAAGTACGTACCATTTAAAAAAATACCTATGTAAATAAAAAGTACCTATGGGGACCGCCTTTAATTTTTAATTGTATTTTAATTATTTATTGTTATAACAGGCATAGTCATACATATTCTGTGACGATACAGCCCTGTAACAGGCGGACTGACGGACAGCGAAGCCTTAGTAATAAGGTTCCGTGTTCCTGTTGGTATCCTTTGCGTACAGAATCCTAAAAACAAAAAATAACGATTTTGCTACTCTCGCTGGCTACCTACGCCATACTAACCAGATACTAATCATGTACCTATTTAACTACTAGGTAATCGTCCTTGTGCGTGAATCATTACCGAACGGTTAGGTGATATTTTTATCTACGTTTTTGACACTGCATCTCTATATTCATTCGACGACCGCTTAGCCTAGTGGGTAGCGACCCTGCCTACGAAGCTGGAGGTCCCGGGTTCGAATCCCAGGTCGGGTCAGTATTAACATAATAAATATTGATACTGGTACCGGGTCTTGGTTGTTATATGTGTGTGGTGTCTTCGCAGAAATATTTATATAAGTATATATTATAAAGAATATTTAAGTATGTATATCAGCTGTCTAGTAACCCATAACACAAGCATAATACTTGCTTACTTTGGGACTAGATGGCGCTGTGTGGGAAGTCCCATGTATTATTATAATTATATAGAGATGTATTATAACCAAATGTTGTATCGTAGTTCGGAACCCTCAGTGCTCGATTCCGACTCGTAGGTACTTAACTGGTTTTTATTTCACATTGATTTCATAATTAATGTCGTACAAAGCAGGGTTCTCGTGTCCGTACGTTTTGCACAAATTTGTGACCATGTAGCTTTTATGGACAGTATATAAACCAGACGCAATATCTACCTCATCATCATCATCAGCCCATTTTTACCCCACTGCAGGGGCTTAGGCCTCCCCCAGGCTGAGGAGGGGGGCTTGGAGCTTAAGTCCACCACGCTGCTCCACTGCGGGTTGGGAACTGTAACGACCGCCATCTATTGACAGCGTCCGGGACCGACTGCTTAAAGTGCCCTCCGAAGCACGGTGTCAGTGATATTATGTACTTAAGTCAGAAAAACTCATTGGTACACGCCCGGATTCGAACCATGGCCCTGTGCGGCCTTATAAATTTGAGACAGGTTCGTTGCGCTCTGGGCTATCACGACTAGCTATCAATATCTACCTATAAAAATATAATCAAGTAATTTAAAATCCATGGTTTGTCCATGAATACGGGGCAAGGAAAGGGGCGCCGTACACCATGACCCACTTGACAAGCAAGTTCTTAATCTAGGTACCTACAAATAATAATCCTTCAAACAGGGTCTGCGTGAAAACTGAGGCCCACGTATTTTTAGAGTGCTTCAGAGTGATCTCGAGGTTACCAAGGACCCTCTCAGAAGCCACTGCCAACACAGAATCTGCTGGCCTTTCAGGTGGAACTGCATGAGGTGGGAACGCAAGTAGAGCTAGTCCGCCAACACGCACAGGTGCTAGATGCAAAGTAGACCATAAAAGTGACAGTGTGAAATTACTTGATAAAATAAAAAGATATATTTTGAAAAAGATCCCAACGAAATTGTCAGTGTTTTTAGCAAATTACCAAAATGTATGAAAGCAATTACAATTTCCTATCGCGCCGTGGTGATAGCTGAGTGGTAGCGATTGGAGCCTGCTTCTTGTTTAGAAGGCCGTGGTTCGAATCCCAGTCATTTACCAATTAGTTTTCTCTAACTTATGTACTATCACTGACTGTGCTTCGGAGAGCACGTTAAGCCGTCGGTCGGTACCGGTGCCCAGTCGTTAAAATTCAAGAACTTGCACTCACAGAGTACTTTGTAGTTCCTGCACTGGAGCAGCGTGGTGGATGAAACTCCAAGCCCCCTCATCCCGAAAAGAGGCCTAAGCCCCTGCAGTGGGGCATTATTGTGGGGCTGATGGTATCGGTCCCTTTTTCAGTTTTGACATGTAATTAAAGTGCCACTTTAAGGCGGCTAAAAGACGAACGGTTTCACTTCAATAAGTTGCTAAAAACCTGGTGAATTTTTACATGTTAGGATTAAATGAAACAATAAAAAATTAAAGGAACATATTTATTCAAAACTCTCAACGAAAACGATATAAATGAATGTAAAAAAATTATGGTACCTACGTCTATACACATGCAGTTATATGTTCTATGTATGTATAAAGAACCAAAGATAGTTGTCTATGGGTAATATAATGAACCAATTTAATTCACAAAGTAATATGCACATTTATAGTTATCTTCATTGTAATCTATCTCACAACATTCAGAACGTTATGCTCTATTCATTTAGGTGTTTAAATAAAAAGAAAACAAATCATAACACAGGAATTTTATTGTGGTACCTAAATTAATTAAATGACAGCCATACCTACCTATAGTACGGCAGTTGACAATTTTTTTTATATTATTTTACATGAAATAGTTTTCCAAATACAGATACCATAACAGTGAAAGAATCAAAAATAATTATTATTAACAAAATTATGAATGTTTAAAATGCCCTGGTAGACAGAGAGGGCAATACCGCACGGCGTAGCGTACCAATGTGTGACGTCATTCCATTTAAAATAATGTTAAATTTAGTTTTGCAAGAAAGAGACAAAGGCAAAATTTTAATAGCTTATTCTTCAAATGCATATTCTTCAAGTGCATATGATTTTGTTTATAAACTATTATTAAGTACCTATATAATGTCTATTTTTATATTTTCTTGATAAATATAATATTTTCAATATTAGTCAACTACCGTATTTTATTCTGTTTTCCAAACAAACACTCAAAGATGAGTATTCTGTATGTTGACATATGTTGGTGCATGTCCGAATATAATGAAACTTCAGCAGCGGCGGCCTTAGGGGGTGGCGAACAGGGCAATCGCCCGGGGCCTCGCTCTTGCAGGGGGCCTCGCGTCAAGCAAAGTTTAAAGAAATACAGATTTTTTTAACTATATTTTTTTATTTAAAACTTTTGATTTTGATTCTTAATTATTTATTAAGGTTATAACATAACGGTAAATTAAAATAAAGTTAGTTAACTAATTCATTCATTCAAATCATAATTGTTAAATTCATTTTGTAGTACTTGAATATCGCGCCTCGAAACACTTATAATATAAAAAGATTAAAGGCAATTAGTGATAGTGAACTTTTGAAGCAATGCACCGACTTGCAAATATCTATGACAGTAGGAGAATCATGTGATACTGATGGACATAAATTGTACGAAGAACTGAATATGTTCATCCGTGTGTACGAAAAAAAGGATGACATTATCTTGGTGCTGAAATACATAATAGAAAAAAAATTAACGGAAGTTTACCCCACTATCGAAATAATTCTGAGAATTATTGTCACCACACCTGTTACAGTTGCGTCTGCTGAAAGGAGTTTTTCGAGGCTTAAAATTATTAAAACATATTTGAGGAATTCGATAACACAGGATCGGCTTTTAGCCCTTGCTATTCTTTCAATCGAAAATGACGTAGCTCATTCGTTAGATTATTGTGCTTTAATTAAAGATTTTAGTCTTAGTAAAAGCCGCAAACATCAATTTTAAAATTTATCATCTCTGTATTTGTTAATTTTGTAAATCTTTCAATGTAAGTAAAATATTTTAAAACTCACATTTTATTTATTTGTATATCTTCAGCATTTCTCGTCAAACATAACGAATACCTACCAAACAACCAGACCCAGACCTACTTTCGCGTCACATAGGTACTTTTCCGTACGACAAAGGGCCTCGCAAAGACTTGCCGCCCGGAGCCTCGCAATGGGTAAGGCCGCCGCTGAACTTCAGTCTTACACTAACAAAATTGGTGATTGTCTACTTAAACTGGTGCATCTTAACATTCTCCAACATCAGACATTCATAGTAATATGAAAAACTATATACTTATTCTACATTTAATTAACTTCGTTATAATACAAATAAAGGTTCAGAAACTCACAATCAGCTGTTTCAGGTCTTTTTGTTTTTATTTAAGTACCAAAATGAGCTTCATGAATTATCCCTTGAACACACAAGCAGCGACTGGAGCATTGTTTTTGAAACAGAATAATGTTTCACAAATGTTTTAATATGTTATCATAATACTGTAGGTAATTGATATGGTTGGAGAACCTATTTTTAAATTTTTTCAGACATTGCTATGGTATCTATAAGTACTTATATAATTACTTGACTGAAAGTCTTCTAGTAAATAATAATGAATTGGAAATAAAAACATAAAATTAACTTTTTAACATAGTTTATGACCTAGATATTAAACATGTTTTATTTGGGTTTTGTGCTACAATCCTTTGTAGCCTTAGGCTGTAGCCGCGCTAACTCGATCACAGTTAGCGGCTTATCAAAAGCCACGGATTAATAACATCACCTCCCAGTCAATCAAACGGACCATCTACATGAAGCGATTTGATTGACTGTAGCTTTTCACGTGCCCCTAACTGTTAACGAGCTAATCTGCGGCAAACTAATCTTCTACCCTAACATTAAAAAGAAAATATGAGAAAAGATGAATCAACCCTGCAACTTTCTAGCAATTTAAAAAAAATACAATATTGACAACTCATTTTTGTTTTAAATTTTCAAGCACATAAAAGCATATACCAGAAAATATAATAAAAAAAAAAAAAAAAACACAAATGTTAAACTACAGTTTTCTGGGTTAAAACTAATCCCATAACCCAGAAAATTTAGAAATCTGCGGAGGATCTAATCATCAGAATTCAAGGCACTTCATCTATTAGATAACTATTTCTCATTTTATAACAGGCTATGACACACAGAAAAGAGTTGAATATTTCAAATACTTTTTTATATACTTCTGTGTTTGCCAAGTTTTGAAATAGCTCGAGGCCTTTGCATAGCTTCTGGTAGAAAGGAATGGCTTTGCCAGGAATCTGTATTTCATTAATACTCGTCGAATTGAATTCCCTAATATACTTCTTTTGATCTGCTGATAATACGTGATTTTTAAAAAAATTTTTACCCCAGTCTTCTGAACAAACTCGACAAGAACATACAGCATTTAGCTGATCATATATGTCGATGACACGATTTGATGGTTCTCCTAATAAATAGTGACGTCTGAAAAAAAAGATACACTAATTAATTAACTTAATTAATATATGATTTTATTAACTTTCACAATACTAATATTATAAATGCGAAAATGAGTTGAATCGAGCATAACAAAGGTTTAAAAGTTTTCGTTCATCAACTTAATCGAAGTCAGCTGACGAAGCTCAGGACTAGCGACAACAAAATCGTCTACTCGAGACCAGAGATACTCGCTGAGATAGAGACATTTTACAAAAGACTTTACGCCACACATGCACCACCCCCTGCAGCCCGTGACGGCAGCGATCGGAGGGCAGTCAGTCTGTCAGTCTGGGCGAGGTCAGATTAGCTCTCAGACAGCTTAAAAATGGCAAAGCACCCGGCGCTGATGGTATCACGACAGAGCTTCTGAAAGCAGGCGGGACACCAGTCCTGAAAGAGCTACAGAAGTTTGTCTTACAGAACTCTGTCATACATAGCGGTGTCACACCGGATGCATGGAGTGAGAGTACGGTCCTCTTGTTCTTCAAAAAAGGAGACAAAACGCTTCGCTAAAGAATTATAGACCGATCTCACTCCTCAGCCACGTGTACAAGCTGTTCTCGAGAGTCATCACGAATCGCCTCGCCCAAAGATTTGATGAATTTCAGCCCCCTGAGCAGGCCGGGTTTCGAAAAGGTTACAGCACTGTAGACCACACATGTGCTGAGGCAGATTATCCAAAAAACGGAGGAATATAATCAACCTCTGTGCCTAGCCTTTGTGGACTACGAGAAGGCCTTTAACTCCGTCGAGACCTGGGCTGTTCTGGAATCCTTGCAGGTCCAGGTCCAGGCCTAAGTCCAGGTTCAAGACCAGCGGACGAAACCTATCCAATCGCGAAGAGGAGTGCGACAGGGAGATGTGATATCCCCGAAACTGTTCACCAACGCATTGGAAAACGTTTTCAAGACGCTGGACTGGAAATATCGTGGCATCAATGTCAACGGCGAATACATATCTCATCTCCGCTTTGCTGACGACATACTCATCATGGCAGAGTCGCTGGAGGAGCTCAGTGGAATGGTAAACGGCCTTTATGCCGCCTCTCGGCGGGTGGGACTCGGGATGAATTTTGACAAGACGAAAGTCATGTTCAACGAACATACTACCGAGACCGGTAACCGTAGAGGGTGCGACTCTTGAAGTTGTGCAAGACTATGTCTATCTAGGACAGACTGTCCAGTTAGGCAAACACAACTTTAACAAAGAGGCCGACCGAAGAATTCAGCTGGGCTGGGCTGCTTTCGGGAAGCTCCGTCGTCGGTTCTCGTCGCCACTACCGCAATGTCTGAAGACCAAGGTCTTCAACCAATGCGTCCTGCCTACAATGACATACGGTGCCGAAACATGGACTCTCACGGCAGGACTGGTCCACAAATTTAAAGTCGCTCAGCGTGCTATGGAGCGGGCTATGCTCGGTATTTCCTTGATGGACAAAATCAGGAATACTGAAATCCGTCGAAGAACTAAAGTTGTCGACATAGCCGAAGTGATTAGCAAGCTGAAGTGGCAATGGGCCGATCACATTTGCCGTAGAACCGACAAGCGATGGGGTAGACGGGTTCTCGAGTGGAGGCCACGTATTGGGAAGCGAAGTGTTGGACGCCCCCCGGCCAGGTAAACTGATGACTTGAAGCACCATACCGGGGGTAATTGGATGCGGAAAGCGGAGGACCGTGTGTAGTGGCGAGCCTTGGAAGAGACCTATATCCTGCAGTGGAGAGACACGGGCTGATGATGATGAGGATGAAAATGAGTTTGTTTATTACGCTTTCACGCTTTAACTGCTCAACCGATCATCATACAATTTTGTATACAATTTGGGCGTAATTTCTGTCCGCGCGAACGAAAGCTAGTAAATAACTCTTGTATACAAAAATAATATTGCGCACATGCATTGTCACCAATTTTGTTCTAAAGCACACAAGCACCAGAGATCTTTGGTTGATTGTCATATGGAAAATAGGAAAGCAGTAGGTACTTACGCAAATGATATTGTCAAAGGAGTACCACGTTTGATGGGGCATAAAGTTATTAAAGCTGCTTTGTTATTCATCATCACTGCAATAAGATTGGGCTTACAAGAATGTTCCAGCTTTCCCATAAATTGAAAAAAACCAAATCCACCAAGACTATCTATTACTTCATCAGTTACGACATTTTCTACAGATTGAGATATTTCAATGATTTGCACGTAAAATAATAAATACATGAAATGCACTGCCACAGCTCGCATAGCAGACAATCTCTTGATGGGTGATGTTGGAAAGAATGACTTTATATCCATTAAACGTTTAAAAGCAACAGCTGTCTGAAACGCATAATTGAATTTCTTTCCATAAGAAATATAACGATTATTAACCATGTGGAGTAGTGACATTGGATGGTTGCCACTAAAATTTTTCATGGGGTCGGCCACGGTTGATTTACATTCGACTACATTATTGGTCGCTTCTATGAATTCATCCCAGTTGCCACATCTATTTTTCATCTTGAGCACGGCTTTCCATGCTAATTTCCAAACGCTTGAAAAATTTTTGAACATCAGTTTACATTCAATTTCATGATACTCTTTATAACATTGCTCTTTACAATGCGTGGTGCAGAACAAAGCCAGGCAACATTTATCACATGGGATCAAATTGAAGCAGTATCTTTGACAGTTATGACACATAAAGTAAATGTCTGTATCTGCTTTCTGTACTGCTACAAATGCAGTTTCTAAAGCCACCACTGTTCCAGTACTGATATCTTGGGCTGCAACCATACGAGGGTAAGGTCCACCCGTGTCCAATTCCACTGTATTACTGGCACAGGGGATGTTCTCATTATGATTGGAACTCAACTTGAAAAAATCTTCAGGAATATAGTTTTTCAGAAACGACTCATCTATAACATTGGTCCATAATAATTTTTTCTTACATTCAGATTCCCTGGCCTTAAGTTTTTTAGAGATATCCTCAGGGCATCCCAACAGGTAGCACATTTCTATGTCGTTCAAGGCATCTTTATATTCTTCCACCTTAAACAACAATGCTGATCTGTTGCTATAGGCTAGTTTCATGGCCCTAGAGTTTTTGGGTGCATACAGAAGGGCCATGTTATAGAACATCAAAGCTTGCTTAAGGGACTGTGTCTTGAAAGCTTGGTTCCCTGTATTCGGTATAATTCAGATATTAACTCTGACTTTCTTTCTATATTTAATTTGAAAAAATCACAATGTTCTATTTTTTCAAACATCTTCATCACAACTTCGGAGTAATCGTTATTTTGTAAACTTTCATAAATTTTCTCACCCTCATCACTGACAAGAACATATTTGATAAAATCCGACGAAGCCCACGACATACCGAAACCCTGAAACAGAACAATAATTTATTGAAACTATAAAAGTAGAAAACTGACAAACAAAAAATAAAGACACACAACAGTTCAACAACAAATATTTATTAATAATACACTGCTGTAGGTACCTATTGAATTTTTCACAGTTCTAATTCTAATCTAAGTTAAATCCTATTTTGCAACAGCCTGTGCAACACACTTTATGTGCTGTGCTTTATGTAACTCGTTATATAAACTGATATAAACTCGTTCAAATTCTAACATTTCAAAATTCAAATCGTAGGGAAGTATATATTGTTCTGTGATTCAAATATTCCAAATCAAACTGACTCCTCAATCAAACCAATGGTCAGTGTTGCTACATGTATTTTATGATTGAAAGCTAAAGAAATGGAGTATGTCACTACCCTTTTCTCCCGCCAGGTGCACATGAGCGATGGTACTCAATTAACTTAACAGTTTTATACAAAAGTTATAATTTTTATAAACTTATACGACTTATACCTAAATAATGCGATAATGCCGCAGTGTGCAGCTATAAAATGTATTAACAAAGAAGTCCATCGTTTTATGCAAATGTGATGTATACTTTTAAGTTGCAAACATATGTACAGTCGGCTCTAAACAGACAGAACGTTACTAATTTTAGGTAGTCAGCCGGCGACAAGGAAAGGAACGATAACATAGTCAATTAGTCAAGGCGTGGTTTACGTACGACCAAAGCAGTCAGTCAGTCGCTAGAGTATATTGGGTCAGTCTGGGTCAGTCGCTCGCCAGCCGGCCATGTGTGATGACGCGTGAGTACCGTATTAAAAACACGGCCCAAGATGCCGAAATTCTCACACAGTCACAGATCGTCACTTTGATATCGACACAATTTCTGTCAGTGATTTGTTTTGATGTATCTAATTACAAAAACCTTGCCTTTTGTCCGATTTTAATTAATTGATTTAATTTAATCGACATAATTTGAACTCTTTCAATTTAATATTTCAGTAGGCCTCAAAATTTTATTTTTGACTAGCGACCCGCCCCGGCTTCGCGTAGCACAGCGTATTAATATATGCTGGGTTTTTTCTGTCGTAGTATCGCATCAGTTTATCAGCTTGTTGCATCGAGCATGTATGTGGCTTAAATTTAAATAAATTTAAATGGAACATCAGTTTAACCTACTTGGAGTATTTTTAATGAATTTTATTTCTAATTCTGCAAATATTTGAAAAAGTAAAAACTATATACATAAAACAAACTAAAATATTTCTTCCCCAGATTCAGTGCCAGCATCAAAAAAAAATAGTTATAAAATTGTACTTGAAATCGTAATAATTTTTTTTAACTTTCGGATTATAAAGTTATGAAAAAAAACATTCATGAAAATATCAAAGTTTCATGACTTCATTATTTGAAAATAATACAAAATAAACATCTGTCCAGATGACGTCACTTTGCTGGCTGTCGGACACTTGCGTGTAGCTCCCATGCGCCAAATGCGCAATAAGAAAGTTCGTTCGTTCCAATACAAGCGCTTCTCATTAAATCACTCTATAATATAGTGGGCTCATAAATACGACAAACAAAATATAATAAATTGCAATACTCGCCCCTTATTTGCCCCCTTCCGCCCTTGCCGCCCCTTCCCACTTCGTCCCTCGCCCTGGACGGCCTTAGATGCCCGCCTTTTGCGATCGGAAAAAAGACCGAACCGTTTCTAAGCTAGTTATCTCTTTCTATTGAGATTTTTACGTAGGTCAAAGTCTAAAGTGTAGCGCTCAGAACAGAGCCGACCGGCACCAGACGTTGGCCACATCATTGGTGACCAAGGATTACGTTATGCTACGTTATGTTTACGCAGTTTAATTGGTGAAGCATACACACGTTGGCTCTTAAACTAGTACTGTACCGTCAGAATCAAGGTGAAGACGTCCGATACAAAAATAGAACTTGCTCTAAACGCTTTCTAAATATAAAATAAAAATGTTAAAAATAAAAAAAAGTTTTAGAAATTCAATGACGTTATCATTTATCCTTGCGGATGGTATAAATTAAAATAACATTCTCGTTCGACCATACTCGACATACGTACTCAACTCAAAGCGTGTTGCAACACGACTGAGCGAATCGCCAAATTCGCCAACGTGTGGATGGATCAGCGCGCGGATTCCTTTAAAAAAACCGACACGCGACGGCCAATAGCCAATGTTGGCGCCAAGGTAGAAAACCTCGCTCCACACTTTAGACAAGTAGTATTGGGCCAACTATTGAACCAAGGTACGGAGCCGGCGGAACGTGTATATTTGCGTATTTTTTATGAAAATGTTTTTATTTTTATGTAGGTATTGCTGTGCGTGTACTTTAAAACAAGAAACGCCATAAGCTTTGGGAAATGGCATTGAAAAGGAAAAATTGGAAACAGCAACTTCATCGAAGTTCTGTTTCTATAAGTTAGTCTTCTTCGCTAACAAACAAATACAAAACAATGTAAATCACGATTGTAACACGTACTTACGATTACTACAAAATTTAAATTCGACGAGACATTATTACAATATATGGCTCACCTTAATTTCTACAAAATCAGCCTTTTTACTTTTTGGTGATGCTTTTTGCTTACGTAACTCGTCTTTTACTTGATTCACTGATAGGGTTGAATACATTATTTCCGCAAAAACAAAATTAATATACAAAAATATAATTTTCACCACCTGCAATCAAGATACCGTTGCTGCGAGCGCCATCTACAACCAATGGAAACAAAATGCCACAAAAATCAACCTAACTGATTAAAAAAAACTAAAAATCACTACCTTCTTCCATTGGTTGATAGCTACTGGAAAACCGAATAAATCGACAAGATTGTAAAGATAACATAATTCTCTACTTTGTTGAAATAATTAGTGTTACTGCCACAAATAATATAATTGAACACTGTTTTATAACTGGATATTATTTCCTATTGCTTTAGGCCTATTTTGGTTATTCTTTTGTCATTCATAAATTATAATAATGTCGTGATAGCCCAGAGCGCTACGAACCTGTCTAATATCTTGATGAATACATACAACTTTTTAAACCATACAATGTAAATTTCATATATATGTCAAAAAATTACCAAAGTTAGTTTAAAAAATATTACTAACTTCGTTTGTACTAGTTTAAAGGTTTAGTATATATGGCTGTTTACAACAAATTATTTTATAAATCACGTGTTATAGGTAAATCCTCATTTCTTGAGCCTTCTGGGTGGCTTGTTTCTTCGGTCTACTTCGCCTCTCGCATTGGCACAAGCAAAACGTAAATCATCCCTTAAATTGCAAATTTTTATGTCCATTTAAAATCAAACAACTATTTACTTCATTGGCGTCTAGTTTACTCTTTTAACGGCTTTTGTCCATTCATTTCTTATCTCTGGATCCAACGAAAAACTATAACATTTGGTAAGCATTAATTGTGATGCATGGAGTAGCTTAGGGGATTTAACTTTGGCACAAACTTTTCACCGCCGTAATCGGAAACTGAAGTAATTGAAATAAATTGCATTTAATATAAAGTGAGGAATACCCACTCTATTTGCAGCATGCAGGAACATAAACTAAAATAATTCGGGAGATAAATGTTAGAGATTGTGGGCACATTACTGAGGAATGAAACGGTATATTTAGGAAAAAATTCAATACATAATTTTATAGTTTCTGATGCGGAACCGTGTTTGTACGACTCGGACTTGCTTTGACCGGTTTTTTATTATGAGAAGATTATTACGCCGAATTGGTATATTAATAAGATATCGATATAAAATATCGATAAAAACATATGATGTCAATCTCTATAATAAACGTAAATATGACATAATTCGACATAATTATTTTTTACTTTTTTTTAAGCTGTTTTATCACAGTTTAGTAATTTTAATAATTTCAGTATAATGTAGGGTATTGTTTACAAATACGTAATAAAAAAATTGTTCATTTCTTAGTGTTTAAAAGCAAAATAAAGGCATTTGGTAGGTTCTTACCGATGGAACGAAATTCCTTCATTTTCTTTTTATTTTGAGGAATTGTGATTGTGGCAATTGTGAATATGTGAATTGTGAATATAGCAATTCACTGCAACACAAGCCTTTTTTGTGGCGAATTTATTTCGCACCAATTTATTTAATAATTTACTCCTTTATTAGGTATCAAAAATTTTAATAAATTGATGCAAACGTCAGTCTGACTAGTCAGACTAATATCACCAAGAAAGGGGTACAAGCAGGTTGAAGCAAACTCCATATACATACTAACATCTTTTTCACTCACACTGAAATTTACAATGTCGAAAACATATGAAAAATGAAACAAATATACAAGACTAGACTACCTCAATGCTTCAGTAATTGTTCTGAGTTTACGGCTTAGTTAAGTATATTTATTTATGGCAATTTGTAATTTGTGTTGTGCATTTCCAATGTATTTCTGTTATTTATTTTATTTTTAAAATTCACAAGAATAAATAATGGAATACCTTTGTAGATTATGCTTAAAGACTTCTTTTAACAATATATCTCAACTTACAGAAAACAGTGAAATTTTATATAAGCTCAGAATATGTTGTTTATTACAAGTAAGTTTTAGTTTCAAAATTATTTTTTATATACAGAACAGTACATGAATTTATTTTATTATTTATTTAATTAAACGTTTTGTTTTGTGAAAGTATAAATCCGAAAATTTTTGTCCCGTACCCAATTTATGGGCTCTGTTCATTGCTTAGGTGTGAAAGTTTCGCCAGAATTCAATGAGTAGCTCTCAATGTGTATGCAAAAATTAAAACGGCTCAAGTGCGTGATGAATCACGCATAATGTAGGCCTCTGTAGCATTGCCACCAACAAAAATGTATCATATACCTACTTACCAAAATCATGACTTTCTTTAGAGTTGAACTATTTAACTTGATTGGCCATAGCTCATTACTAATTCACCCTGATCTAATCGTGATTATTCTACCAATAAGTTTGTATAATATACTATTTATTATTACTTAAAGATTATTCTAATTTTTTAAAACAGTACCTAGTGGTTCAAGATTTAGCGTGAAGGGGACATACAACTCGCACAAAAAGGCCACATTTATATAGCTATTCAATGATATCTTCAAATCAAATCAAATCATTTATTCAACATAGGATTACAAAGTAACCACTATTGATTGTCATTGGAACACAGTGTGTTTGTTATTTGAATTATTTGAGGGGATACATATGTTCCTAAAAAAATATTTCAAGATTTCAACACACATCTAGGTATGTAACGGTTACAACCATGGCAAAATTCAGCTATAGGGCGCCTTAGTCTGCATGTAAAATGGTTGTGACATATGGACAGAACAGGGGAGAAACTATAATGGTTCTTTGTCAAACTACATAACTCTAAAAAGAAATGTCTGAATTTGATTACTGCTATAGAATACCTATCAACTAATACTGGAATTTTAATAACCTTATGTAATTATAAGGGACTTTAGTTGGAGTTGATAGGGTATTGGTATGTCCTTCATAGGAAGTTGACATCTGTCTGATTCACTTAGTCAAGAAGGGAAGACTATCGTGTTCACAGTTGGGACTCGCATTCAGTAGAATGTTGTGGTAAAATGAAATTTAAATTGCAGATAAAATAAATTTTAAAAACTTTACACAAATAACTACATTATTATAAAACTTGAATGTGGACGAAGACTTGTGTACCTGAGAGCAGTGGTTCTACTCGTGATGTTTTGTATCATTTCTGGTATTGTTTCTGTAGTATTGTTTTTTGATGTGGCATTTCGCTACCTGATCGGCTTAACATGTATATTGTTTGGGTCAACCAGAAAACAATTTGTGTGATGCAAAGTCCATTTGTATTTAAATGACCTGCAAATTCAGCAGAAAATGTTGTTGACAGTTTGAAATTACTAGAAACTATCGTTCAGTTGAGGTCGCTGATTTAGACTTGGGTGTAAATGGTCATTGCCCTCAAAAAATTATGGGTTGAAGTTAAAACTCTAATATTATTTTCAACAAAATGGTTATGCTATAGATATTGTAAATACTATTAAGTTTATTTTGTTATTAAATTTATTACTACCTCTTTATCAATTTAACAAATGGATAAATAGGTAGCAAGTGTGTGAGCATATGAATGGTGGCTTTTTAAATTTAGCTTGTGCATTCAATGCCTTTTTGATTGAAGACTAATAACTGAATATGTTTAACTTAAAAAATGAATGATTGAGTGACTTTGTTTCAGATCAATTTACATCCAGCCTTACCCATGTTGATTTGTTGTGCATGTAAAAAAATTATAGATGCTTTTTCAGAATTTTATCATAATGTTGTTGAAAATGAAAAAAAATTAAAGAACTACCTAGAATCAGGTTGTGAAAACTTAGACAGTTTGTACAAAAGCATTACAGAAAATAATGATATTAAATTTGAATGTGAAAATACATGGGATAAGTCTGATAATATTAAGGAACAAACTATTAATATTGAAGGTAGAGTAAATCTAATAAAGACTGATAAACATACTTTGATAGAAAATATAAAAAATGAATATTCCCTTGAAGCATATAACAATGACATTAACTATAGTTCAGATGATGAAATAAACCTTTCTGTTGTAAAAGCGATGAAATCCATAAATAAAACGAACAAAAAAATTAAGACAAAAATATCAAAGACAAGAAAAAAACTTCATCCAGATCAAATTATTGACACCGAAATAAAATTAGAGCCTATTGAAAATGATTCGCGAAAACCCATTTTTGCATATGAAATGAACTGGAAATGTCTAATGTGTTCTGATAATTTTGATAATCGTAATATGCTACTCACACATTACAAAATGGAACACGGCGATCAAAAGAATGAACCAGAAAGTATCAACGAAAACATTTTAAACTTTGAAATAAACGGTGATAAATATAAATGTTTGAAATGTGAGAAAATGTATGATAAGAAAAGATTTATTTTAAGACACGTTAATACAACACATATTGAAGATAGGCCATATGTTTGTAAAGTTTGCGGTGAGTCACTATATTTTTCATAACTTTAAATTTGTTTCTTTCGAACTGAAGTTTAGTCAGTGTGAAGCAAAAAATCATAAAATAAAGATATAAAGTAATAATTATAATAGTGAAGACTAGGACACAAATATAGAGGGAATAAATAACACACATAACTAACGGTTGCAACAATCTTGTAATCTGTCCTTGACAGATCCCTCAAAGTGAACCCTGAGGTGATTTTATTTTACCAAGCTTGGTACAGAGCAGTTACTTCTAAAATCACAAATCAGATTAGTGGTTTTTAGAAGAATATGCAACTTTATTCATTACTATTTTTCATTTGTTAAGACAATGAAGTATGAAACTGCCATTTGATATAGGGAAGAAAAAATGAAACAAGAAAGTACTAAAAAAATAGTTTTATTTAATCAAAATAAATACCTATATTATCTATGTATTTCTGTCATCTAATAGGGAGATCATAGATGTCTTTGCGATAGAATTTTGGGAGGCAGGACAAATTTTTTTCCATGGAGAAAGTTGTCTAAATTGTACAAATAATGGTAGTTTTTAAGGACCAAGTACAGAGGGTGACAGAGTATTTCTAAAGGAACCATTGATAATAAATAATTTTTAATATATTTTGAAGTCGTATAAAATTAAATAATTCTACATATCATCATCACCAGCCCGTGTCTCTCTTCTGCAGGATATAGATTCTACAGATAAACAGACAATATTTTATATTACATTAAGGATCAGATATTATCGACTCAGGATCATCAGGATTGACTGATCTGTTGGCCGAGCGGTTAGAGACCCTAACTGCGGAGCCCAGGGTCGGGGGTTCAATTCCCGCCCGGGACAAATATGCGTGTTCATGAACATGTCTATTTGTTCCGTGTCTGGGTATAAAAGTATCTATATATGTATTTATTATAAAAAAAAGAATATTTAAGTATGTATATCAGTTGTCTACTACCTCATAATACAAGCATAATACTTGCTTACTTTGGGACTAGATGGCGCTGTGTGGAATGTCCCAGATATTATTATTATTATTAATTTGAATATGGTTTGCTCACTTTATTTGCATACTTTGTTCTTTCAGGAAAAGAAGGTATAGTTACTTAAATTAAGTCTTAAATTCAGATCACACAAAATATTTCAGGTAGGACATATAAAACGGCCTCGGACATCCTTCGTCATGGTCGAGCACATGATCACATCAAAATGCTGTCCTGCAAATATGAAAGGTGTAATTACACTACATCGTACATCGGTGCTTTGAGGGATCATGAAAAAAGACACTGTGATGATTATAAGGTACTAGCTGTTAACCTATTTGTTTCGGTATAAATGGATTTGCTTTTTTATCTCTATCCCCACTATTATCAGACAATTCTAGACTAGCAGCATCTACATTGTTGCGGGGAGCAAAGGAGACCATTATTGCCCATATTTTTAATTAATCATCTTCTAAAACGCGACGGTTGAAGATAATCCAGACTCTCGACAATGGCTTAGAATTGTCTAAGTTAACACAGAAGCTTTATGAACTTGTAGTACTTTGACAATATTAATATGACTGCCTTTCTACAAAGTATACAATTCTATATTCAGTTCTTGTAACTCTGAAAGGTGTCAGAATACCCAAAAGCTCCACCTTATCCAGCTCAAGTTTGTGATGCATCATAAAACAGACACCTCCAACTGTTTTCTTGTATAACTTTTTTATCTTTTTGAAGTCATTAAAAAGATCATCTCTTTTGAAAATTCTTAGTGGAGTATGATATTTTCAAGAAAGTGGTATTTTTGAAATATATTAAAATATGCTTAATACAAAGTCTTAACAACTACTGAATAAAATTACAACAGTGAAGTAGTGCAAGTTATTACCTAGTCAATGAGAAGGTGGTGAAAATGCTCAGCCACAACATAATTAATAAAACTAAGACTAACTAACATAAAACTCACTGGCTAGCCGAGTGGTTAGAGACCCTAATAACTGTGGAGCTAAGGGTCACGGGTTCGATTCCCGCCCGGGCAAATATTTGCGTGCATGAACAATGAACATGTCTATTTGTTCCATGTCTGGGTGTAAAAGTATATGTATATATTATTAAAAAATAGACTATTTAAATTGGTATGTATATCATTGTCTAGTGCCCCATAATACAAGCATAATACTTATTTTGGGACTTGATGGCGCGTTGTAGGGTGTCCTAAAGTCCTAAATATTTTTATTATATAAAACATAAAAATTGTCAAACAGGATTATACAATAAAATCCAGTAAATATGTTATACAATTTTGATAGAAAATGGTTGTATAATGTCTTTTAACATTCAAACGCTTTCTCATAAAGGTTTACTTAACATCAAGGATGTGAGTTGACAACAAAATAGTCCATTTTCAACATTCAATGACGCCTTCACAAGTGCCACAATAGAAAGCAATCAAAACCTTGCTTTGCACCATTGAAATTAAGTTTCACTATCATCCGATTGCCATTATCAGATGGCAGTCGGTAAAAGCCACCTACCTTCACTGGAGCAGTATAGTCGATTAAGCTCCAAGCACCCTCACCTCGAGGGGAAGCCTAAGCCCTTGCAGTGGGGTATAATGGGTTGATATTGAAGGCTCTGTTGTCCGTCAATCCGTCACAGTGCTGTCTGTTGAACCGTAATAAGTAGACACTTGATATTTTCACAGAGTGTGTATTAACCATGGCCGTTATAACAGCAAATATTAAGGGTTGTCCCCATACAATAAATGTGTTTTGTTTTCAGTGTTTTTTTTTTTGTGATTGTAAAATCATTGCTTGTAGTACATGATATGGTTGGTACCTTGGGTTTATGCATATGGGGTTTTTTTTGGTTTTATTCAGCTTTTGTCAGTAGATACAACATTTAATATAGTTCTTTTTAAATATTTCAGTATAAATGTGAGAAATGTGGCAAGGGTTTCCAAGTGAAGACGTGGTATGAGCAGCATCAGAACGTCCACACGGGCGAAAGGCCGTTCGCTTGTCATATATGTGGTAGAACATTCCAGATGCACAGGTATTGTCCACCCACCCATTATTTTCCCACTCAAGCCTAAGTTGCACATAAGCTCTAAGAATACTTAAGAGCTGTACAATGGTTGTATAAATACTGTGCTATTCCAAAAGGCTCCACCGTTTTTTATAAACGCTGTTAATTAACAGCACACAATCGTTAGAGCGTTTAAAGTAGTTGTAGAAATGATTTATTTCTATCTTAAGACTCTCGCGCACTAGGCATTAAATTAATATAAATTATAAATTAAATTGTCGTGATAGTTCAGAACGCAACGAACCTGTCTCAAATTTATAAGGCCATAGGCGTTCGCATTCGAGGCATTCGAATCCGGGCGTGTACCAATAAATTTTTTTGACTTAAGTACATTTACTATCATTGACTCCGAGCCTCGGAGAGCACGTTAAGCAGTCGGTCCCGGACGCCGGCCCGGACGGTCATTAGATGGCGGTCGTTACAATCCCCAACCCGCAGTGGAGTAGCGTGGTGGATTTAAGCTCCAAACCCCCTCTTCACCCTGGGGGAGGCCTAAACCCCTGCAGTGGGGTAAAATGGGCTGATGTTGATGATGATAAATTATATTATTGCAGCCATGGCAACGGCCAGTTAAGAATTATTTTACCTTTTACCTCGTAAAAAACGGAAACAAAGAAAAGACATTGTATTCACCCTCTTCTTCTAGAACGTCACGCGAATGGCATATTTCATACCAATTTATGCAAAACACGTCTCGCTGCTACAATAAGTACACGGAGACTGATGTTCGACTGGCTGCGGCAGCCAGTCGAATATATGACGGCGTATGGGAGCCCGCGCATTAGACAGTCTAGCTACGGCAGCCAATAGAAACGCGGCGACAGCACGGCAGTCCATTGGCTGCGCGCAACCTGAGCGAGAGTGCAGGCGAATGTATGCAGCTGCCGCAGTCGGGCTGTCTAGTGCGCGGAGTCCTTAGTTTAACAGTTTAACAGCCCTAAGTTTAACATTCATGTTCTGAAACACTGGTCAATTAATTATTTGTTATAGGTAAAACACGTAAATAAAGCCCCTCTTGCGTGTGCCAGTGAGGTATTCAGATACACATTCCATATTTGAAATTTGTAATTATTATTACATATTTCTAATATGGAATGTGTAAATAATGAGTTTGCAAACTCATTATTTACATTATTAACACATTATTTGCTTAGCTTACAAAGATTGATACATTATTAATGTTAAGGTTTGCGATGATAACTCAAATTGTTTTTCTGTATAATTTGTAGTTCCAATCATTATATATTTGGTGTCATAAAAAATTTAAACAAAATGTAGATATATATTTTTATATAATATAAATAAAACACATATCTAAAATGTTAATCTTCAATATCTGAAAATTACATAGTCAACAAATAAAAATTTTTTTTTCAATAACAATGCTTTAGTCTATACACTGAAAATATAAAAAATATATATACACAAATTAATAATCTCTTTTTTTTTCATTTTGAAAATGGGATAAAAATATGTCAAAAATAGTATTATTACAGTCATATTCTTACGACACCATGGTCCGCGTAATGTAACTAGAACATCGGCAAATTATAACATTTATTTCGTTTCCGCACATTCTATAAAACGAATGAAATCCACTAATTGTAATATTCACAATGTTAATTTGACATGTCAACCCGGCACTGACAGATCGTTTTACTTCTTTTCTACACGTGTCGATTCACTTCGATGTTATCACTGACTCAAATCTAGCTGACATTCGTTTGTAAAGCACATCTTATATATTCGAAATTTTTTTTACATTCTGGCGCCTTTTAGGAAACTCTCAGCAAATTAAATTGGAGGTCACTATATTTTCTTCCTGGAACCAAACTAATAAGAGCAACTGTCGATAAATGACGTGGAGATTGTGCATATAACCATTTTATACTTACATTGTTTCAGATATCTCAAAACACATATCAGCACAGTCCATCCACAGGTTTCAGAAGTGAAACGTCACATGTGCACAGTTTGTGGCAGTTCGTGTGATAATAGACATGCACTTAATATACATTTGAAGGTAGAATATTGCCCGGTCTTTTTTAAATTTTATTCTAACTCTTTTCAATAATTTTTACTGTAATACTTTTTTTTTAAGTTAAAAACGAGTTAAGTTAAAAAAAAAACATTTAATTAATAGTAATAAAGTAAAACTAATAAAAACTGTGAAACTACTTAATAATTAAACTACTTAATAACAGACGGTTAATTAGCTACGTAAAAAAAAACGAAATAAAAAAAAAATAGTAAAACTACTAGGTTAGGATCTGGAAACAACGGTCGATAGCGCAAATAAGTAATAATAAATTAAAACTTAAAAAAAATGGAAAAGCAATTAAACCAGCATGGTATAAATAGATGCACAACAAAAAAAGATTGGCCTGTGTCGTGGGAGCCCGACAGGAGCTCGGCACGGGTATGGTCTGGAAGTATATGTTATCAAAAAGCGGGCGGCGGTCCCGTCACTCGACCTGGAACCGAGACCATATTACACTGCATTCAAATTGTTCAATATAATTTTAATTATTAATCGCTTGGTATTTATAAGTAGGTAAGTTAGTAGGTAGTATGACAATTTTAAGTGGGTAGTTATGGTCAAAAAAGGTGGAGAAAGTACCTGGTACACTGAGGTGACCTTTCCCACAGCTCCCGCTTTCACACACTATCGAGCGCACACCCAGATGTCTTATCGGTCACTCCGCTTTCCGGCTATTGTGCGGTCAAGCAAAACCGGTTGACCGGCCACCTAGGCTCGAGGGGAATTCAGGTGTTACATTACAAAGGGAAGAAAGATGTTTTGGTCGCGACAGAATCCTTTGCCCGCCGCACATGCTAGCACTCGCACTCGTTCACGATACTACGTACGCACTGCGCTCATGATCACTGATATTGGTCGACACGTGTCTACATTGGAGTTCAGTATTACTGGTTCGTGACGACCAATGCGAGTGTCAGCATTTGCGACGGGCGTAAAGGCGATTGTGGTTTGTGCCTAAAGAAACTATTAAAGCTCTAATACGCCATACAAACTGAACGAACAAAGTTAATATTTTAACCATCAAAATACATTTTAAGAACTTGGTATATTTTTATCGATAAACATTAAAATGAAAATCCAAAAGAACGATAAAATATAAATTAATGTCTTGAACTACAGTATCGAAACAATATTAGAAGAAGGGGGTAAATCAATAGAAAAAATCAATATGGACTTTAGGCAGCATTGGATAAATTACATGGGAAAGAGCTATGGAAGGCTAGGGGGTGAGAGAAGGAGACTGATTGAGAAAATAAGAAGATGGTGGCAAGCTTTAGATGTGGGAATCTGGATGAGAAGAACAAATATTGGATAGTAGAGGAAGATAGAAAATGCAATATATGTGGGGTGATGGGAATTAAATCACTTAATAGAGCATGTAGGGTGGGGGAAATAAAGGGAAATAGGAGAGTTACTGGAGAAAAGTGGGGAAGGAAGAGCCGTGGAATGGGTGCAGAGGATAGAGAAACAGCGAAAAGTATGGAACCAACTCCAGTTCCTTTTAAGTTTTTTTTTCTTTACTTGTATGACGCGACCTTTCTTTAAACAAAATTCAAGGTCGGTCCTAAGCGAACGGGAAGTATCCTATTGGTATTAATGATGGACCATATATTTTAAAAATACCATTTTTTACGGCATTGACTTAGAAACATGATTTTTTACGATACCTGAGACCGTAGACCTCCATAGTTAATAAAATGGCTCGACAGACAGACAAACATACGGACTACAAAGTGATCCTTTAAGGGTTCATTTTTTTACATTTGGAGGTATTGAACCTTAAAAACACCTCTTTTTAGACCCATGGAATCGCGGCCAGTTTTCTGTGTGACACCTGCGGCAAAAGTCTATCCAGTGTACAGCATCTGAGGCTGCATTCGCGGACGCATCTCGGGATCAAACCTTACAGTTGCGGGTAAGAACATCTCCTTGACATTACTATGACATTGGCATTTTAAAGAGAATATATTTTACAAGATGGATATTTTAAAAATGAATACTTGGATTTATTCTATGAGTACAGGAATGAACTCACTGTGAACAATTTTGAAGCCAGCATAATCAGAAATTATCTATGAAACTATAATCTCGTTTAAAATTATCATACCAGTTTTTCATCAATAGCTATATTTTAATATTGCAATGTCTATGTATAGAAGCACGTCGACATGTTATAAAAAATGCTCGAAAAATCACGCGGCTATTCAAACACATCGACCGGATACAGAAGTATCGGGAAATGCCGAGATAAAAATAAATCACAAATTCAATTCAATTTTTGAGACCACTAAGCTAACGCCATAGTGCCTAGAAAATTTCCACAGTAAATTATGTTTAGAATTTTAAAATAGAATGTTTGACGATGGTGAACTTCGAGATGCTGCGTGGTGGGTTTTTCGATGGCTATAAAAGGTGGCGCGATGTCGTGACCAAAGTCAGTTTTATTGGATAATAAAATTCGATCAACTACAACTGTGACAAAAGTGTAATTTGTGATTTATGTGAATTGAAGTACAACTAAATCGGTGTTTTCGTACATCCTACGTATCTGTACCTACAGCCCGTAATAATATGTTTCACATGTTCTTTATTGTAACATTTAAATGAAAAGTTTCATGAATTTTTGATGTCATTTGGCGAATTGCAAGAACGCTACTTAAAGTCAGTGACACCCTAGTCTATACATCTTTTCATAAGGTAATGATACTGTTGAGTTTACCATCTGATCAAAATTATTGATCAAGAACTTCAAACATAGGTAAGCATGTTATTATATTAAGCAAATTATTCTGGTTTTTATAACTTCGTTATTGTTTTTTTTTTGTCCCAGGACATGTGAAAAGTCGTTTGTGAAAAAATGCAACCTGCAACTGCATAAACGCGTGCACTCCGGCGAGAAGCCATTCGTGTGTTCCTATTGTGGCAAAGCATTCTCTCAAAAAAGTACTCTCCTAATACACATACGGTAAGTTTTAAAATTAAGGAGCATCATTTAATGAGGCTGCCTTTGCTCCCAATGGTGGCGCCACTAGCAACTCTAACAACAAATTATATGAATGGGCTTTTGGAGTCATTTATTCGTATTTCAAGCTTTGGATTTTTGTTTTTAATTATTTGTCATTTACACGACAAGTAACAATGTACTACTGTTGTTTTGCTTCGTTATGCTTGCCAATAAGGATAAAAAAACGAAACTGAACAAAATACCTTGTCCAATTCAAATTCTATTTCAAAGTGATGTGATATAGAAGGTATTCTTATATGCAATGGGAAAAATTTCACCCCTCTGCTTAACACCAATCATCATCAGCCCATTTTACCCCACTGCAAGGGCTTAGGCCTCCCCCAGGGTGAGGAGGGGGTTTGGAGCTTAAATCCACCACGCTACTCCACTGCGGGTTGGGGATTGTAACGACCGCCATCTATTGACAGCGTCCGGGACCGACTGCTTAACGTGCTCTCCGAGGCACGGAGTCAGTGATAGTTAATGTCTTTAAGTCAGAAAACTCATTGGTACACGCCCGGATTCGAACCATGGCCCTATGGCCTTCTAAATTTAAGACAGGTTCGTTGCACTCTGGGCTATCACGACACTGCTTAACACCAAACCCATCCTAAAATCACTGCACGTGTAAGTCAGCGCTCACAAATCTTGCCACTTACTATACTCATACATTACTCGTAGACGAAGGCGCATTCATAATCGTCGATAAGGAAAGATTTCTGTTGTCACCATATATGTATAAAAATCAAACTTATTTAGAAAACAAAGTTATTGGCCATATTTTTAAGTACTTATTTTGTTACTTAATTATTGACTGTAAGCTGTTTTGTTTTTCAATAATAAATAAATAAAATAAATAATTTTGGTAACAGTAACTCGGCTAATTTACATATTAACAGATTATTTACCTTAATTTTGAATGGATTTAATAATAATATTGTTTAATTAAAAAAATAACAAAAATGTCTCAATAAATAAGTCAATAAATAGTCAATAAATAATCTCAATAAATAAGGGGCAATCTTTGGCTTTGAATTATTTGTTGGAAAAAGGTGATTTTACTGGTAGCATTAAAGAAAACGTCATTTTGGAATTTTAGAACTGCGATAATTTTTGAACGCTTCGTTCAAACAAACAAACGGCATTATATGTAATTTTGTAAGCACAAAACTTTTATGTAAAGCCAAAAATCTATTGGTCGTAAAATCTCAAAGTTATGTTAAAAAAAACACTTTTTCGGAAATTTGTGAACTGCGATATCTTTTGAACGCGTCGCTCGATTTTGATATTTTTGGCGGCATACGACACTGTTTTTTATGTACAAAAAACGAATATAAGGTTTCAAGTAGATCGGTTGGAAAATCTCAAAGTATTTTAAAAAAACGTAAAAAGAAACAGCTCGACCGATTGATCGAAATCTAACAGATTAAAGTCTCGATGAACCCTTTCAAACGCCGTATTGCGGGTCTTAATCGGTCAATTCGTTCTCAAGATATCGTACGACAAAAAAAAAGTTAGACACGCACACACATACGGACGTCCAGCCGAAAATGGTCAGAATGGCTTCCCAGGACCTCAAAACTTGGAGATCTGATGAAAACTCGATTTTCGAAAATCGGACCCAATTCAATAACTTCCCTTGGATAGTGGGAAGTTAAAAATAAATCTAAGTATGTATCTGTATATCAGTTGTCTAGTACCCACAATACAGGCTCTGCCTAGTTTGGAACTAGATGGCCGTGTGTAAGATGTCCCAGATGTTATTATAATATGATTGGTTAATGGTTTCTCTACGTACAGTAATACGCACGCATATTTGCCGCTCTGAGTTGAATGACTCAATACGTAGTTACAACTGCGCCGGCAGCTAGGGGTAGTAGTGGGAGGCGGACGCCGCGAGCGCGAGCGAGTAGCGCGTACTATCCGACCTCTCCATCTCTATTTTATGCTACTGCGACGCTTTCTGTAAATAACTTCACAACATCAAAGATCCATGCTTATTACTGTAGACACCACCTTTAAATAGGCACATTGGAACTGACCACAAGTGCTTTATTGGGATCTAGTGCTAAGTAAAATTTTTAATTATGCCAGCCATAGAGTTACTATACCTGGTTGAATTATGTTTGTAAGTTACATAACAGAATCATACAAAATTCTTGTTATTATCAATGTTAATATATTATTGAACAATCATATGCGTTCGAGATTGACATATAATTATTAAAATTTTGATCCGTGCCTCACCTATGTTACTCCCCGAAAGTATTAGTTAGTATCCCATAACTGTTTCGTTTTTGCCGAATAAACCCGACACAGATGCAACCATTGTGCAAACTTGTTCAACTGCCAAATGTACAAAAGTTTCAAAAGGTTCTCTTACTGAAATTAGGACCATAATTGACTTTAAAAAAAGTACACAATTAGCTCATCTGGCATATCTACGGGATAAAAGGTGAAGGGCCCATGGTCCCACTGATTTGACCTACTGGCAGGACCACGGTATACTACTATGTATCCATGGTCCTACTGGACTAGGAATGATTAAATAGTATCGATATTTATCTGTATATTTATTTATTTACCTAATCAATTCATTTTGACTTTCAATAAGTGTGTATATTGAATAAAAAACTTTTAGAATTTTGAATTAAGTAAATAAGTAATTAAATCTAACATTTTATTCTTCATTTAAAATAAAATTTACTTTGAAGTCGAACATGTTCAAAATCATTTTATGCTCAGGTTTATGTCCAATGGGACCACAAGTACATAGTGGTATATTGCAGTCCTACCAGTAGATCAAATCGGTGGGACCACGGGCCCTTCATCATAAATTGGATGTCGTTTATTTAAATTATCATTGGCGTTTCATATTTCATGTATTTTATTGACGTTACCGCCATTTTACATGAACATATTCAAAGATTTCCAATGTTAATAAAACGTTTTCTTGTTTCAGTTACCACACAGGCTCGAGACCTTATAAATGTGAGAATTGTACTAAGTCGTTTGTGTGCCAAGGACTGCTATCTACCCATCAAAAAGGATGCCCGTGATCATGGACCATGGACACACTTTCCTTTAAATAAACTAGAGGCTCACGTCGCCTGCGCTCGAGTTGATTTCGTATTTGATTTTATATCTTATATCGGATCCACCACCACTATGTCCAATTATCCACAAAACTCTTTTGTTTTTGCTGTAACACTGCTTTCCAGCCATTTCAGCTTAGTTCTAGGTTCTTTTTCGTATTTATACAAACAATCACACAAGCAACAACCTAATCAACAAGTACACTAGAACCTATTAGTATGCAAATTGATTACTTATTAGTATTTTTGTTTCTGCGACCCGGATACTGTTGATAGTTACGCACGCACGGATCTTTGTCGCCCTGAGTTGCATGCGAATGCTCAATGCGTAGGTATCACCGCGCGGGCAACGAGGCAGTGTACGGAAATGCCTTGGGATCGAACATTTTCTGTTCTACCCACCAATCGATAGGCTTTGATATTATTATGTCAGGAGTAGAACTGCCGCGTGCCAATTCGCTCTAGTTTAAGAGAAAAAAATTATCAAACTTTGCAATTTTTTGCGGTTGTTTTTAATAAAAAATTATTTTGATAAATAATTATTACCATTCACTAAATCAATATTTTAGGTATTGAGTAAATTAAACGTTTAAATAAAGCATTTATGTTCTTTATTGCGAACCCAACAGGTCAATATTCAACGACAAAAATGTTTTTTTCTGTTTTTCAGTTTTTTTTTCTCTCTCAAGTTATGACGTAGTAGCATCTAATTTTCTTCTAAAAATGAACATTAACAAGAATACCATGCTCACAAAAAAGAATCAGACACTAATTCCACAGAACTCGATACAATATCGATTTATATCGATACAATATTAATCCTTATCAAATTAAATACGTTATTTACCTTCAACATTTCATGCACATTATGATTGCCCTTTACACCATACAATTTAAATTAATACCTTAGGAGTTATAGCGAAATAAAAACTATCGCGGGACAAACGGCCGGGCGGCAGTGACAGGCGCGGCGATGACGACGCGCTTGATGTAAAAGTGAGGCAGAAGTTATCAATGTTGTATATAAGTACAAAGAAATATTTTAGTATGTTTTTATGTATATATTCTTCACTTTTCCAAATATTTACAGAATTGGAAATAGCATACATTAAAAATAAAATAGGATGAACATAATTATATTAATTTAAATCTAATCTACATGTTCGACGAACAGCTCGCTGGTTCGATGCGACGCAACAAGCAGATACGACACTACGAGAGAAAAAAACACTACGGCATGCATTGCAAAGCCGGGGCGCTAGTAGTGTCATAAATGTCGGTTCACAGTATCGAAGTGACATTACGCCATTTGAAGTGTTGAAACCGGGGCGCGGGGATTTCTCCGGGGTGAAGAGCGGCGCGCGGGAACCTTGTGTACTGAAATTCGGTCTAAAACTCGCCATCTTACACCAGCTAGCTGTAGCATGAGTGGTTAGTGGTAAACGCAGAAGAGGGCTTCTAGTCAATTCGTACTTTTATGGTGTAACTACTGTATCAGGATCTATGACAGTTTGTTTTCAATTTCAGTACTTAAGTGTGCGACAGAAGTGATTAGTATGTTATTATAGCTCATAGGTAGTAAGCAGGCACTTATTACGGCGCCTAAGACCCTTGGTCTTGACGCCACAAACAACCACCTACTAAAGTCTACATTGTAGACAGCTGCAGCGATGGTCCCGCGTCTGCAATGGAACATGCACAAATACTTTGTAAAACAATAACACTTTGTGCTGCACCACTGCGCCACAACACTAAAGAATTTCGCCTCCATATAAAGACATAGAAAATAATACAAAGAAAATGGGCAATCTGGAAGCATGATGAAAACTATGCCAACGTAACATATAATGTTATAAAGAAGTAGTTTCCTCCCACAACACCGGACTACTATCGCGTCTTCCTTCCATTTGTCACTGGATACTCATCATACAACAATAAAAGAAGTCATGGCCACCGTCTGTCGTGGACCAATCCTATATAAATTAATGGATATATATAATAACTGTAAGTACAACAACACATTTAATAAGATTACTTTTATTGAATACATAAATCCAACCTATCAATACCAATCCTATGCCCTCTACAATACTTTGCATTTATTGTTTGAATTCTAAATCTGCAACTTGGGTAAAGCTTGTGCCAAAGTTATTGATCTGAAGCCTGAATTGCTAAGAATGGGTATCGGCGCGGCACGAGGAGATCCACAACTGCGCAAACCCGCAGCTTCGTCTATTTCAGAAGGATCAATAAGTTTGGCACGACCTCCAACTCGGTGTATTTAAAACACGAAAAATCTTAAAATTATAATTACCATGTTTATAAAATATTCTATAACTTTTCAATTCCAATATAAAATGTTATTTTTATTACAATCAGTTAAAGACAGTCAAGAAATGTATCTCAAATAATCAAAAAATTATCTGTTAAGGGATCATAGTTACAATTTGCTTTGCACTTTACTGTAATAATATTTTGCTGTCTAATCAACTGGCTGTTTTGTGATATAATTTTCTGGGTTATGATTAATCCTGAAACTCGAAATTTTTTTGATGATCTGAAGTCATGGCATATTATCTGGCAAAACATTATTTTTAGTTGTAAGCCATGTTATGACACACAAACATTTATGGAACTGCTTAAATATTTTTTCATATTCTTTGGTGTTTGCCAAATTTTGAAAGATTTCGAGACCTTTACATAGTTTCTGATAGTAAAACATAGTATTAGACACCTCAATGTCATTCATAAGCTTTGCATTAAATTCCGTAAGATAATTCTTTTGATCTGGTGACAATGTATAAACTCCTGAGTTTTTCTGTAGGTTTTGTTTACCCCTGTCTCCTGAGCACACTCGACAAGAGCATATTATATTGAGAGTATAATTTGTAACAAAGGCTCGATCTGGATCACTTGAGAAATTCTGTTGATTGCTGAAAAAACAACAAAATGTAATAATTTATACCTCTTCAATGCATAGTTTCACATTTACATAGCGAAACTATTTTATTTATAAGGCTTTCACGCCGCCATTCTGGAGTACAGCCTTTACTCAACATTAGTTCCAGAAATTCACACCAAAAGCCATTAATCATTAGACTTTGGTTTATATAATTAAAACGCTTCCATTTGGTTTATATAATTAAAAGCTCATGGATCTATTATAATAAGTATATAATAACTAATAAGTCTATGGTGATATTAGGACTTAGAGACCACTGGCGTATCCAGGATTCATGCTTGGGGGGGGGCATATTTTTCATTGAAGTTAAAGCCTATATTAGTGCTATATGCATACAACACACATTCTACGATCTTAATACAAAAACTAGGGAATTTTCGCTAATTCATGAAGACATCTCATATAATTAATTCTAATAAATAAATTAACCTAAGTATTTGATATTAATTTCAACTTGATACCTCCACGCGTTCCGGAGAAAAAGAGTCTGGACAGACCGACAGACTTACGGGCGGACAACTAAATGATTCTATGAGGGTTCCTTTTTAGGGTCCCGTACATCAAAAATGAAAAAAGGAAACCGTATAGGGTCATTCTGGTGTCCATCTGTCACAGCTTCTTTCTCCGAATCTACTACCGCAATAGTTTAAATTTGATACATATACAAAGTTTGGTGGCCCAATAACGAACGTATAGCGTAAATGAAGTGTTTCCATTTTGAGGTGCAGAGTAGCAAAACAAAAATAAACTTTTTAAGGGCTCCAAGTGACGTGTCATATGAAAGTGTTTATTATAAAAAGTACGAGCATTTTTTATTTATAACTTTAATATTCATGGTTATTAAAGAAAATTGATTATCATCCCCTTAACCCCGAAACTGCAGTGTATAAAATTTTGAAAAATAATATATGGAATATAGAGCTTCATTTATATTTTACAGAAAGAACTAAACGATAAACAAATAAAATTATCACTTTGGGGGAAAATTATACAATTAAAAACAATTCTCAAGTACCTATGTCATGGTTCATATCAAATGAAAGTGCTTGTTATAAGATATAGATATATTTTTCATATGCATAGTTTAATAGACATTACAGAAAATATATGATAATCTCCCATTGCCTCCTATATCTCAGAAACTACTTCGATTAAAATTAAATCAAAAAATCTGTAATATGTAAGTCTTCCCTTTCCACAGGAAACAGGAAATATTCATGAAGAGAAAATGCATAGATATAAAATATGTTGCTAATTTTACTCAGAATTAATAAGTTAATTTGCCTAGTCCGATGGATAAATTAAGTCCTAGTTAAAAAGATTGTGTAGTGGCCATGTAGTGATGAATTTCCATACAAACAGCGTTAGTGGTTGCACCCCATTAAACCTTAACCAAATAGCGCAAAGAAATATATGGTATTCAGATCAGGAAAAACTAAGTTCATACCTTTTTAAATTTTTAAAATTTTATATATCAAGAAAAAAAATTTTCGTGATTTTTTTTCTAATTTTTGTCTTTATTTACAACATGTTCAATATGAAAGGAATTGCATTTTCACATGCTGTGATAAATATAAAAAAATTAAGAATATTGAGGAAATGTTGTGAAAATGCAATTACTTTCATGTTGAACATGTTGTGAAAGGTGAAACAATTTCGAGAAAAATCCCACGCATTTAAGTTTTTTTTTCTTACAATGTATTTAGGAAATCCCAACATTCACAGATTTTGCAGTTCCCGCAATTATACATTGCCACATATACCACGCCCATATCCACATATACAAGTTTTTTTGAATTTTGTCAATTTTCAGGGCCTACCTACAGGCCGCAATTATCAACCTGTTTTCAAAAGGTTTTCACCATACGTTAGACAGTTTAGTTCCTCACATGTGTTTCTGGCCAATTTTCCATAACTTCAAAATTTTCGATAATATTCTTGTAAAAACGAAACCCAAAATCCCCATTTTTTCATACATAATGTAAATTTTCAAAAAATTTACTAAACAATTTTCAAAATTTCAATGAATATACCTGATAAATTTTTTAACATTTAAAACCCAATCCTGGGACCCCAATCCCTCCACTATCCTCGAAAATATAGCCAAATTTACGTCTCACAGAAAAAGGATCTAATAACCATTTTCAATGGTAAGACGTGTAAGTAAACCTAATTTTTGCTGATCTGAATACCATATATTATTTTTTGCACTGTTCGGTTAAGGTTTGATGGGATGCAGACGTTGACGTCGTTTTTATGGGAATTCGTCACTCTAAAAATGCCTTATTTGAACAGATCTAATTAAGTAAAATGTGGTCAGCATTCAATAAACACTATACATAGTGGTGTAAATAATTTGCTATTATATTGAGTATTAAATAAAAATGCATAATTTCCCAATTGCAACATAGATCTTCTTGCAGAAAGTTTTTAACTGAATTTATGTCATTGTGTTTGGGTTCACTGTGTACGCCACTGCTACCTTTGTATCAAAGGGCATTGCTTATCTACTGACCACCAACAGCTCTGTACATATTCATGCAAACTATGTATATTTTTTACTAAAGCAATCAAGTTTTAAGAACTTAGAGGTGAATGTCTTAATGAACTTAGGTACTTACACAAATGATAATATCAAAGGAGTTCCACGTTTGATCGGGCGCACAGCCATTAAAATTGCTTTGTTGTTCAACACTACTTGAATGAGATTAGGTTCACAGGAATATTCCATCTTTCCAATAAATGAGAAAAAACCAACTCCCATCACACTATAATCTATTCTATCTTTTAAAACAACTCCTGCTGTTTGATATAGTAATGTTTTTTGTACAAAAAGTGATAAATACATACACTGTGCAGCCACAGCACGCATTGCAGCTAATCTCTTATTTTGTGATGTTGGAAAGTATGACTTTATGCCTGCTAAATAATTTAATACCACAGCTATGTGAACTGCACCATTAAATTTCCTTCCATATGGAACATGATTATTTTTAAGCATGTATGGTAGTGAAAATGGATAGTTTTCACCAAATATTGTTTTGGGATTAGGCATAGTCAACTTACATTCAATGACATTGTTGGTCATCTCTATGAATTCATCCCAGTTTCTAGATCTGTTTTTCATTTTGATCACAGCTTTCCACACTAATGACCACTCACTGAAAGTAATCCGGTCCAAAAACTTGCATTCAATTTCATGATAGTCTTTAAAACAATTTTCTTTACAGCTCTTGCTACAGAATAAAGCTGTACAACAATCATCACATGGAATCAAATTAAAGCAAAGTCTCAAACAATAATAACAAATAAAGTAAGTGGCCACATTGTCACACGGTGAGGTTACAAATGCAGTTTCCTCAGCGACCACCGTTCCAATGCTTATGTCTTTGGCTGCAACAACATGAGGGTAAGGTCCATCTATATCAAATTCCACCGCATCACTGGCACAGGGGATTTGTTCATTATGATTGGAACCCAACATAAATAGATCTACAGGAATACATTTTTTCAGAAACAATTCATATGAAACATTCTTCACTAATAATTTCTTACATTCAGATTCCCTAGCCTTAACTTTTTGAAAGATATCCTCAGGGCATCCCAACATGTAACACATCTCTATATCTTTCAAGGCACCTTTATATTCTTTCACCATAAACAACAATGCTGATCTGTTGCTATATGCTAGTTTCATGGCCCTTGAGTTTTTGGGCGCGTACAGAAGGGCCCTGTTATAGAACATGAGAGCTTGCCTATAGGACCGTGTCTTCAGAGCGTCATTGCCTAGTCTTCGGCATGAATCAGATTTGAACTCTGACTTCTTCTCTGCATTTAATTTCAAAACATCAAAATGTTCCATTTTCTCAAATATCTTCATCACGACTTCAGAGTGATCTTTATTTTGTAAGCTCTTATAAATTTCCTTACCCCCATTATCGAGAAGTTCTGTGGTAAATTCTCGGAGCTCGATGCGCCACATGTCTACGCTGCTGGAAACTTGAAAGATGTTATAAAAACAGCTAAAAAATATAAAATCGACCAAATACACGTTTTTGTTAGGTACTGATTTTACTTTCGTTTCGATTTGCAACAATTTGCAAGTAGGTAGTGTAGTGTTTCCACTTTTAGGATTTCAGTTCCCCTCAGTCTCAGTCCACTTTTCCGCCTTTTTCCTTACGATTCGACTCCATCTTTTTTACTGCATCTATCTACTGTAACATTGCATGTAGACGAAAAGTTAAATTTTTTTAGACAGTGCTTTTTATATAACACAATCAGATTGACATGAATAAAAACGAGGAATAGGTATTTTTTGTGATTTCCCAATATTATTTTCCACAATTCTAATTTCTACCTTCTTTCTCATCTGGAACCTAATTTCCATCGTTGCTAATTTTCTTCAAAAAAAGTATTTCTTCTTGTTTAAGATCCTTTGAGTCGACGTCATATATGGTGCAGATCCCGTTTCCCTGAGCTTCATATTTGTCACACTAAAAAACCGGTGAAGTGCAAGCCGGATTCACTCACTGAGGGTTCCGTATTACTCTCTCTCTCTCCTGCCCTTATCCCACTCTAGGTGGGGTCGGCCCAACATGTTTTTTTCTTCCGTATTACTACACAACCTAAATGCGTTATGTATTTACAAAAGGAAAATCAAGTATGCAATCACAAAAAAAAAATACATTATATGATATAACTACAAATTAAGAATTTCCTGGTTTTTTCTTTACTTGTGTTGTGATAGCTTGCTCTTTGTCCAATTTCATGTTCCTAAGTTAATGACAAGTACCCTATAAATTTTAATTTATTTGCGAGTGTCAAAATATGCTACGTAAATGGCCGTACTTTTTGATTGCGTTGACTTAGAAATTAGATATTTTACAGCTTCAAAAGATGGTAGACCAGAATGTTTGATATTAACTCAACTGAACTTGATGCCTCCACACGTTTAAAATGAAATAAAATAATAATTTATATCTCTGTTTCGTACCTATGTAAAGTGGTGTAATAATCTGCTATATTTTAAGAACATGCTTCAGACTATAAACTATATTATTTTAGCATGTTTATGAATATGCTATGCTTTAGCATAACCAGTGGTGCATAATATAACATATAGCATAATTTTAAACGCTTTATTTAAACCCAACGGATTTAACATATTATATTGGTTGCCTCTTGGTGCTATTAAATAAGGCCACGCGATCCTGCAGTCCCGTCTTACCAATAGAGCGATACGTTCAGCACAACGAAACACGTCCCACAACGAGGACGATCGCGCGCTGACTGACTTCTGACTTCACTTCAGACTTGACTAGCGCTAACGCCGCCAACGAAACACGTTGACCGTTGTATAACGCAACGACTCAACGAGACAACGAAATGCGAAACGCTGAGCTGACTAGTCAGTCACGCGCGATCACGCCTCGTTGTAGGACGTGTTTCTTTTTTTGCGCTAAACACACTGCGTGCTACCTCGCTCGTTATGCTATAACATAGCATATAAATAAACATGCTAAAATTATATAGTTTATAGTCTGAAGCATGTTTTTAAAATATAGCTGATTTTTACACCACTGAGCATAACATGCGGGATTGCTTAGCGCAAGAATCGTTCGTTGGGTTGGGCGGCGGTCACATGCTGTTGACCGACAGCTGCGCTAATGCCATGCTAATGCTAAATTGCTAAATTTGTTAATCAGTCAGCGCGCAATCGCGTTCGTTGTAGGACGTGTTTCATTGTGCTGATCGCATCGCTCTATCGGTAAGGTGGGACTGCGGAATCGCGTCGCGCTATTTAATAGCACCAAGAGAACAATATAATATGCTAAATCCGTTGGGCTTAAATAACGAGTTTTAAATAATGCTTTATGCTATATTATCCACCACTGCCTATGTAACATAATCCTGAAAAGCGTCACAAAAGTGAATTTATTGCTTTGTGTGAGAACGTCCTCACAGAGACAGTTATTTGGCAGAAGGGCAGACAAACAGACTGACAACAAAGTGATCCCGTAAAGGTTCAGTTTTTTCCTTTTGAGGTTCTTACGGAACTCGAAAAATGAATTGAATACGGGCCTTAAGTTATGTACAGTTCACAGTCGCTGCTATGTGCATATGAGCATATTAAACATCGGGAGCTGAAAACTGAAGCAATTAATTATAAATTGTTTTGGGCTGGTTGCCCAACAATTTCTAACATAAAGGTCTTCAAAGTTGAAGCACTTTACAGAAAGTATCGCAATGGGCATCCCACTTGCGCCAAAAAATATTTAGGATTGGTTTGACGGTAGATAGGAAGGGAGGTATGACAAGTCAGAGACTTATTCCGATCACGCTACAAGTTTATTACAATCTTACTTCTTATTTAATTTAATCATTGAACAACTCTGAGATATAACACTGTACGTGTGAAAGCCAGCGTCCCTAACTCATAGCACTTAGACAAGCTGAGTATAGAGAGACAGGCAGATCGTTCAATTACCAAGTATTGTTTTTTATGCTAAGTATTTCCAATTTTGCAGTCCTTTTTGATGAGTTCTGAACAGTTTGTATGTTTGAACCATATACCCACATATATTCTCAGCAACCACCAATCCGACATGGAAAACTTTTTTTGCCATACTAGCTTATTCATTGAGAAAGGTTATGGGCTCAGTATCATAACTTAACGAATCTGACAAACTGTAGACAAGTATACGAAGCAAGAACAATGATCTAAGGCACGGGTGATTATTACGGGTTATAAGCCGCACGATCAAAACCAAACATACCGAGAAGGGCCGAACTATGATTAGGTACCCAGATCAGCGAAACATATTTGCGTGCTCATGGTGTGTATGAGTGTATGACTGGCGCATAAATAATAAATATTTAACACTGGTGAAACTGCAAAGAAAAGCTGTTATTTAATAATTATAAACATTTGCATTAAAATCTATAGGCCAGAATTTATTTAATATAAATGTGAAAGAACTCGAAATTTTGTGGAATTAGGTACTTTAAAATGTCAAATCTTGGAAACTATTAATTTACAAAGATTCAAAAATCAAATTGTAGCTCATTCAGTCTATTAATTTTTTTTTAAAGAGCAACTTACCTATAAAATCCAGACCTTAGGATTTATTTACTGAAGACTAAAAACGTCGAAATTCTCATTTAAAATTCAATTCTCATATACATGGTGGATCCTGCACCCTGGAGTACCCCAAGGTCTCAAACTTGGATTATTAATAAAGGCCTTTGTCTATCTATATATCATATAGCGGTCGTACCCGGCTTTGCCCGGGTGGACTACGGAAACGTTCCTTTTCCCGTTCCACGTATTACATTGCACCCGTTCGAAGTCGAAGTGGGTCGCTAGTCTAATCATATAGTATCATTACACTATGGCATCATCGTCATCATCCAAAGAAATAAACTCTCTGGCGCGTCTAGCAACAAATTTGATTGCCATAAAATAGGTTTTAGTAAGTCAATCTTAAAAGATACACATATGCTATCGCGGACTTTTAGTTATAACTTTTAAAGGGGCTCAATTCCGTAATACATGATTTTTGCTTAACATCAACCGTTTACGCAGCGCGCGTAACGGAAGCTCTCAAAAGGAATATTTTTTCTCGTTTTTGCAACATTTTTCATTGATGCTCCGCTCCTATTGGTCGTAGCTGATGTAGTAATAAGCTATAGCTTTCCTCGATAAATGGACTGTCCAACACAAAAAGAATTTCTCAATTCAAACTATCAATTCATGAGATTTGCGCGTTTAAACAAACAAACTCTTTAGCTTTATAATATTATTAAGTATAGATTGTCCGGACCTTTTGCAATGCAGGTGCCCTTTTTTCGCACAGATTCACTGACCTATAAATAGCAACGCAATTGTCATTAAACCCTTGTCACATAAACGACTACTTACTGATTGCTACTCTTTCTCGCAAATATACAAGAACATACATACACTATCACACTTCTTGTCCTGAATTTCACCTCTATGCATTTACTTTTCAGAACCTACATACATCCTGTACATAGGTTCTGAAAAGTAAATGCGACGTAATTTTTACATTTTCAGTACATCAGAAACAAGTAGGTAATCACGATCGGATGCGCCTCAATACTGCTTCGCCGATGTGATATATTGCGTCTCAAAAACTGCCTAGAGCTTGGCCTGACCTGCTGAATTAGTTGTTGCTGCAGAAATTGTTTGATAAATTCGTAAAGAAGTAATCAGTTTGGACTTGTTTTACGTGCTCGTACTCTAGAAGATACTTAGCTGACTTTTATATTCATCATACATAAGCTTCATTTCATTGTTCAACTTGTTTTATTTTATTACTTTGTATAACATGCTTAAAAATAAATGGTTGAACAAAGTTGTGGTTTTATTAATGACAACTAGAGTCTAATCTCCTGTCGAAAGGGAAATTTTCCCTCAGTATGGAAACACGGTTATATCCGGTAGCTCTCTCACCATAGACAAAAACGATAAAATGGAATAGCAGGGTTGCTAGAGCGTATAGACCATAGACATACATGTATAGACCAAGTATTTAGAATGGGGTGTGTCACCGCCGTTTTTCTTCTGCCAGTTGTCGCATGAGTGATAATACTCAACCAACTTGTCAATTTCATACAAAGTTCTATTTTTTATAAACTTATGTTTAAAATCTAAATAAATAATGTGATAATGCCTCAGTATGCAGCATTGAAAAGACCGGATATCACGACATGTTAATACTTGCATAGAGTATAGAGTTAAAATTACGTATTCTATGATTGACAACTGCTAGAATACAAGATTTTTTGAATTGTCGCCCGTGGAGCACCCGTGGAGTGACTTGGTTCTTGAGGAAAACTACAATTACATTAAATGTAGAATCATATGAGTGTAGTAAATGAAATATATAATATGTCTGTGTTTCTTCAAATTTCGTTTTTTAGCAAAAAAGGCAACAAGCATCAAGGTTCCTTTGTCGTTGTCGGGCGAACGGAATGTAGTCAGACTCCGATGACGACATATGACATATTTCTTGGACACTCGCGTGGTACTCCGGTACTCCGGTACTCCGGTAATTGTCATTCCTGACCAGTACTGACAATTCAGCGCGGAAAAAAACAGTGTGTACTCTCGTATTGTTTTACTATTGGTCACTTTTTTTGATGCAGAATTAAAACACACCTCGGCGCGTATTTTCATGATTACGTCAAAAAAGCTCAAGCGTGTGCTTTTTCATTATAGTACTAGCGGCCTGTCCCAGTTTCGCATGGGTAGTATTCGTTCATCATGAGGAACCCTTTTTTTTTATCTCAGTCTTATCTCATTCCCGTTCATCCTTTCCCGTTTTCGTTCCCATCGCAAAAATATTTTATTGTTTCCGTTCTTGGCCCGTCACTTCGTTTTCGTTTCCATTCTCGTCAAGAATAACTTTTATCTCAGTCTTAACTCATTCCCGTTCATCCCTTCCCCGTTTTCGTTCCCGCGACACAAATGCTATATCGCCTCAATTTCTGTCAGTCGTAACTCATTCCTGTTCTTACCCCTCCCGTTAATTAAAATCAATTAAATGAATTACACTTTTGCGTCGTACATTTTGTTTGATATAAAAAATTGATGCCATAATATTAATATTGCGCACGTCCATGGTAATACTACCCTCATCTTAAACATTTCGCTTCCAGCCGTTGAGCTGGACGGACAGACTTCGCACCTCGCCGTTGAACTGATAAGACATGTGTTGGACGCGTTGCGCGCGGTATCTAATCTCTGACCTAAAAGCCTCCGTTTTTGTGTCGGCTTATATTATTGCAAGATTATTGTGTGCCTTAATTGATTTGATTCAGTGCCAAAGTTAACTGCGCCAAAAGTAAAGTTTTGTATGGCGGGCGTGTAAAGTGAGCAGACATTTCTCGCGTACCATTGTTGGTGAGATCTTGGTGATGTAGGTGAACGGGAACCGGTATATCACGATCCTGGCTGAGCCGTGAGCTGGCCTGCGGAACGCGAGAAGTCTGCGTTAAATTCATAATCAAGGTAAACCCGACGGATGCCTGTGTGATTCGACAACAATAGACTCGAAATTAAATATTAAGCTTCCACTGTGCCAACTCCGTTCTGTCGTCGACATTTTATGGTAGCAGAGTATTGGTTCTGTCAATGACGATATCCGGAACGTGGTTTAGAATCACATTTGTATTGTACGTTAACATTTGCTGGTATCCGGAGCGTGGTTACGGTCCACTGACCTCTGGGGTATGGGCCTCATAGTTTTGGTCCACGTTCTACTGTTAACACAAATTTGTACAATATAGCGGCCCGTCCCGGCTTCGCACGGGTAGTATTCGTTCATCATTTATGAGAATCACTTTTTTTTATCTTAGTCTTATTTCATTCCCGTTCATCCTTTCCCGTTTTTGTTTCCATACATATTTATATAATAAAGCGAACCCAACAGACATCGTTCTGTCAAAAAGATTTGGAATGTGGCAGTTTTTTGTTCCTATCTATTTTATAGTTTGCTCAAAAAATTCTCCTGAACAGAACCGTCACCCTGATGATAGGGCGGTGTGTGAGGTTCAACTCTGGTGACCAAAGTATCTTCCTTCCACGAACTTTGCCCACCCTTCTGGGATCTACTAAAAAACCCCGAGTGGGATATCTGCTAGAGGGCTTCACACTAAGAGGCGAACTTAGGGTTCAAACCTGATTGGAAAATAATCTAAAGGGACAGTGGAAACCTAAAGGTGACAAATATTTAAAAATTGTGTGCCTCAATGACATAACATAGAGATAGACGGGTTATTAAACACGCACACTGTTTTGATAAATATGATTGAATTTGAACTTTGTGTAGCGAAAGTAGAGTGCAAATTCACTCTGTGACGATAGGAACACACCTGCAATGCTTAGACCACAGTGAGTGCTTGTAATTTAATATGAACTTTATTGAACAGGTATAAAGTTTAAATTGACTCTACATTGTAGTTAGAAAACGTTTGTATTGGAAAAAGAAAAAGGCTGTTTTTAGGGTTTTCTTGGAAATCATTCGAATTTTTCTCGCCGTAAAAACCATCCTTTGACTTCAACGAACATTAAAAAAAAAGAATTGATAAAATTGGTCCAGGCGTTGTTGAGTTATGCGCTTACCAACACATTTTGCGATTCATTTTTATAGTATGGATTTAATTTTCGCATTTTTTCCTTCGTCGAAAAAACTTAGTATGGCCTACTAAATGGTCTGAGCAGGTCTGAATTGGATAGTTCGATACGCTCTGGCAATACTAATATTCTAGTTTCTTATCGTCCTTGTCTATGGCAAGGGATTTCCTGAACTGTGTCTACGACTTAACTGTGTCTACTACACGAGTATACGAGTATACGACAGTGTTTCCATATTAAGAGGAAATTCCCCTTGCTAGCGGAAATTAGACTCCACTTGTCATTAACTAAATCACAAGTTTGTTCAACTATTTATTATTAAGTACTTATGTTACACAAAATTATAAAATGCAACAATAAAGTAAAAAAATAGAAAATTCTTAATTTGTATGTATATTTTTTTGTGGTTACGAAATTTATTTATTTTTTTGTAAATATGTAATGCACATTTTAATACGTTGCATGGTAGTACGAAACTCTTAGTGAGTAGGTACGTGAGTACGGCTCGCACCTCACTGATTTTTTTGTGTGATAAATATGTATTGCCTTCCACTTAAGGGGTCTTAAACAAAAAGAAATACTTACCTTCGGAATTTACTTTGGAAATTAGCATCGATTGAAATTAAGCTTCAGAGGAGAAAAAGGACAGTAATGAGAAAAACAGAAAATAGAATTAGAAAAATCATAAAACAATCTATTTCCTCGTCTTTATTCGTGTCAACTTGATTGTTTTATATTAAAAGCACTATCTAAAAAGAAGTTTAGGTACCTTTTCGTCTACCTGCAACGTTCCAACAGATGCCTAAATGCAGTATACTTATATAAGTAGCTTAAATAAAAAAGAGAGAGTCGAATAGAACAGGAAAAAAGCGGAAAATGGATTGAGACTGAGGGGAACTGAAATCCTAAAAGTGGAAACACTACCGGTAAAATTACGGAACTGAATTATAATTTAAAAGAATGTTAAATTAGTCGATTGTGTTTTGTGTTTTTATCAGTTATTATTATTCAAGTTCCAAGAAGATATGTGGCACACAGAGCTATTTATCTTACAAATTCTCGAAGATGGAGGTAAGACAATTTATAAGAGCTTACAAAATAAAGATCACTCTGAAGTCGTGATGAAGATATTTGAGAAAATGGAACATTTTGATGTTTTGAAATTAAATGCAGAGAAGAAGTCAGAGTTCAAATCTGATTCATGCCGAAGACTAGGCAATGACGCTCTGAAGACACGGTCCTATAGGCAAGCTCTTATGTTCTATAACAGGGCCCTTCTGTACGCGCCCAAAAACTCAAGGGCCATGAAACTAGCGTATAGCAACAGGTCAGCTTTATTGTACTTGATTAAACAATACAAAGATTCTTTGAAAGACATAGAGATGTGCTATGTGTTGGGTTGCCCTGATGACATCCTTCAAAAACTTAAGGCCAGGGAATCTGAATGTAAAAAATTGTTATGGACGAATGATTTACATGATTTGTTAATAAAAAACTGTATTCCCGCAGATCTATTTAAGTTGGGTTCCAATCATAATGAACAAATCCCCTGTGCCAGTGATGCGGTGGAATTTGATATAGATGGACCTTACCCTCATGTTGTTGCAGCCAAAGACATTAGCATTGGAACGGTGGTCTCTGAGGAGCATTTGTAACCTCACCATGTGGCACTATGGACACTTATTTTGCTTGTTATTATTGTTTGAGAGTTTGCTTTAATTTGATTCCATGTGATGATTGTTGCACAGCTTTATTCTGCAGCCAGAGCTGTAAAGAAGAATGTTTTAAAGAGTATCATGAAATTGAATGCAAGTTTTTGGATCAGATGAATGTAGGTGGTTGGACATTAATGTGGAAGGCCGTAATCAAAATGAAAAATGGATTTAGCAACTGGGATGAATTCATAGAGATGACCGACAATCTCATTGAATGTAAGTTGACTATACCTAATCCCAAGACAATGTTTGGTGAAAACAATCCATTTTCATTACTGTACATGCTTAAAAATAATCATGTTCCATATGGAAGGAAATTTAATGTTGCAGTGCAGATAGCTGTGGGATTAAATTATCTAGCAGGCATAAAGTCATACTTTCCAACATCACAAAATAAGAGATTAGCTGCAATGCGTGCTGTGGCTGCACAGTGTATGTATTTATCATTTTTTGTGCAAAATACTTTACTACATCAAGTAGCACACAATGTCATAACAGATAGTTTGGACTTTAGTTTGATGCAACATGGTTTTTTCTCATTTATGGGAAAGCTGGAACTTACCTGTGAGCCAAATCTCATTCAAGTAGCAATGAACAATAAAGTAGTTTTAATGGCTGTACGTCCCATCAAACGTGGAACTCCTTTGACATCATCATTTGTGTAAGTATTTAAGTCTATTTAGACATTCACCTCTAAGTGCATGAAACTTGTATGTTTAAGTAACAAATAGGTATACATAGTTTGCATAACTATTATATGCATGGAGCTGTGGTTGTTAGTGCATAAGAGACCCCCTTTAATACAAAGTCGTTAGCCCCAATCCTTGCATAGACTTCATCAATGAGCTTTTAATTAAACAAACTTAAGTGCAATACTGCCTTTTGGTGGTAACTTTTGTAAACTAATGTTGAATAAAGACTACTCCAGAAATGGCGGCGTGAAAGCCTGATAAACAAAATATTTTCACTCATGTGAAACTATGCATTTTGTTGCAAAAGTTCAACAAGTATAAATTATTAAATTTTTGTGTTATTTTTTCAGCGCTCACCATTTATTCAATGATTCGTATCGAGCCATGGTTACATATCAACATCTCAATATAATATGCTCTTGTCGAGTGTGCTCAGAAAACTGGGGTAAACGAAAACTAAAGAAAAACTCAGAAAATTATACTTTGTCACTGGATCAAAAGAAATATCTTACTGAATTTAATAAAATGCCTATGAATGACATGGAAATGCCTGGAAAAACCATTTTGTACTATCAGAAACTATGCGAAGGTCTTGAGCTTTTTCAAAATTTGGCAGGTGAATATGAAAAAATATTTGAGCAATTCCATAAATGTGTGTGTGTAATAACGTGGCTTATAACTAAAAATGATTATTTGCCAGATAATACGCTGTGAGTTCAGATCTCTAAACATTTTTCAAGTTTCGGGATTAATTCGAGATTAACGGGATTAACCCAGAAAATTAAATCATAAAACTCTAGGAAGTCAATTAAAAAGCAAAATATTATTAAAGTACAGTGCTTTGAAAGGTGTAACTATGATCCCTTAATAGGCAATTTTTTGATTATTTGAGTTACATTACTTGACGTCTTTGACTGTTTATAATAAAAGTAACATTTTATATTGGATTTGAAAAATTATAGAATATTTTATAAATTGGTACATATTTATAATTTTAAGTTTTTGCATTTTTTAAATACACTGAGTCAGAGATTGTGTCAAACTTATTGAGCCTTCTGAAATAGACGAAGCTGCGGATTTGCGCAATTGTGGATCACCTCGCTGATACCCATTCTTAGCAATTCAGACTTCCGATCGATCAATAACTTAGGCACAAGCTTTATCTAAGTTGGAGATTTGAATTCAAACGATAAATGCAAAGTATTATAGAGGGCTTATTGTATTTAGTTGGATTTATTTTGTCAATAAAAGTTATCTTATTAAATGTGTTGTTGTATTTACAGTCAATATATATCCATTAATTATATAGGACTGGTCGTGACGTGACAACAGAAGGTGGCCATAACTGTTCATTTATTTATGAGTACCTACATATACTCCAGCGATGAATGCCAGAAAGACGCGAAAAAGTCCGCTGTTGCGGGAGGAAAATACCACTTGTTATGGTGGCATAGTTTTTTTTGCTTCCTGATTGGCCATTTTGTTCGCATTATTTTTCATGTCCTTATATGAAGGCGAAATTCTTTAGTGCCGTGTCGTGTACAGTAGTGTGCAGCACAAAGTATTATTTCTGTCATCATCATCATCATTAGCCCATTTTTACCCCACTGCAGAGGCTTAGGCCTCCCCCAGGGTGAGGAGGGGGGCTTGGAGCTTAAGTCCACCATGCTGCTCCACTGCGGGTTGGGAACTGTAACGACCGCCATCTATTGACAGCGTCCGGGACCGACTGCTAAACGTGCCCTCCGAAGCACGGTGTCAGTGATAATGTGTACTTAAGTCAGAAAAACTCATTGGTACACGCCCGGGATCGAACCATGGCCCGATGGTGCCTTATAAATTTGAGACAGGCTCGTTGCGCTCTGGTCTGATATCTTTTTAAAAGTAGTTTTAAATGAGAAGACGTGTTAGTTATTCGAAGGTTGTATTCAGACTATTCTTACATACTAACATGCATACATGTATACTTATACCTATGCTTATACTAAGGTGATGTCATACACTACACCACCGGGGCCATTTTGAAGAAAAATTTTCATTAAGATGCAAAATTTTTTCATAATCTAAAGTAAACAATAATACAAAATTTTTATGACAATATTTTAAAAAAAAATTTTACGACAAAATAGAAAAAAAAAAAATTTAGAACATATAAAACTACGACAATGATAAACTTTTATAACATAGAAAATACGATAATAAAAAAAAATTACTACAATAAAAATTTTTGTTTTTTTATTTCTAAACAATTCTTATCAATATTACACATTTTGTTATACAATGTAATTCTCTATAAAATTTCTATTTAATTTTCCTATTTGTTTTTATTAAAACATAAATTTTTGTTAACGAATTCGGCTCGCGACATTCGTAACGAAAAATCAAAATTTAAGTAAATTGCATTTTTCATACTTTATTTTTCATTCGCTTCTATTTTTATTTATTACCTTTCTTTCAATCAATACAAATCTATTAATCATTCGTTTTAACTATACAACTTTCGGGTGATCAGGCCGATTGTTTATATCGTTATCACGTAAACTCTTTTCTTTACTTAAGAAGTTTTTATCGCACTGCTTGATATGCGATGCGTCATATTCGTCTGTGCTCGTTCGTTTTCGTGAACTCGAGCCTTATGTAAACATACCCTTGAGTGTTTCTGTGACTTCTTTGTTCGGGTTCGGACGGCGTGACTCATATCCGCCGCTTGACCTCGTTGCTATGTGAACTTTGGTCGTATGACTTTGGACAATAATTTTTCTATAGCAATTTTTATAATTTTCCTAAAGAGAAATTTTTCTCTTTGAGTATTCAACTCAGCTTATAACTAACAATAAACACAATAGAAATACACTTTAACACAATAGAAATACACTTTTTAAATGACACAAAATTTTAAATGACACAAAATATATTGAAAAAACAGTTTACAAGAAATTACTTAACTAATTTTAAATGACACAAAATTTTAAATGACACAAAATTTTAAATGACACAAAATACATTGAAGAGAAAAAAAAAATTTACAAGAAATTACTTAACTAACTTAAAGTATAATAGACACTCTTGTATACAAATATTAATATGTTACTATAAACAAAAATTACAAAAAAAAAGATTTTTAAATTCTAATTTTTTTCTTAAAATAACAATTGAGAAAAGAAGAAAAAATTTTTACTACAATTTAAAATGTTATAAAATAAATTGACAAATTAGGCATTCACCTCGTGAAATGTCTATGACAATATATAAACCTTTTCGTGATTTAATTTTTCACTTTTCACTTTTCACTATAATGACCTTTTCACTTTGTATAGACGGCACTTTTATTTCTCACGATTTAAATGCTGGATTTCGTCGCAATCCTTTTCATATGCTTCATGGCATTTTTTAAGCCATTTATATTTATATTCTTCATTTATATGCGCAGCCGTGCTTAAATTTGTGAAGTAATTTTCCACATTATGTTGATGTGTATCGATTTTTGAATCGATTTCTACTAAATTTATCATTTATGGTACTTCTTCTTTTAATTTTACTTATTTTTCATTTATTAATTTATATTTAATTGATTTATAAATCTTCTTACATTATAACTTTTAATTTTTGTATTTTATTTTATTAAATTAAAAAAATTTTTCTTATTATTAATTATATTTAATCTTCTTATAGTAAAATTTTATTTTTATAGATTTTTAATTTTATTTTATTTTTATTTTATTTTTATGTTATTTTATATTTATTTTATTTATTTTATTTTATTATTTATACATATTTACACTTTTTGCACTACTTCACTCCATAGCCGGATCCTGATCCAAATCCATCCAAATAGAGTTTTTGAACTTGGAACCTTTGTTTGGCAGGGTCGCCATCTGATATCTTTTTAAAAGTAGTTTTAAATGAGAAGACGTGTTAGTTATTCGAAGGTTGTATTCAGACTATTCTTACATACTAACATGCATACATGTATACTTATACCTATGCTTATACTAAGGTGATGTCATACACTACACTGGGCTATCACGACAATTATTTCTGTATGAAGTATTTATGCACAGTCCATTGGTGATGCGGTATCATCGTTACAACTATCTATAATGTCGGCGTTTCGTAAGCGGTTTATTAACGGGCGGGCCACCAAGACCTCCGTAAATATTAGCTAAAGCAGTAAAGAAACTAGGTACGTACGAAACGTTCAAAACGAAGCACTCGTACATAAACGCACATTTTTAACAAGATTCCTAAGTGAACATGACACCGCAGTAGTGTCTGCCTCGCCGCGTCGAGATGATTCGTCATTTTCATTCATTTTCTCTATTTCGTGTGCCTCAGACAGTGAGCGTCAGAATGGCGGTACAATGTGGTACAAGGTTACCGTTTAGGATTGTGATTATGCTGTAGATTTAGTACCTAATTTGTACTATTTAGTACCTTTCATCAAAAAATTTGTACCCGCCTACTTTCAAAAATATTTGAGATTTAAAGTATACCGCCATTCTGACGTCAGGATGGCGGTACATTTTCTAAATTAGGTAATTCTATTATTTAAAATTACATTTTGAGTTATCAGATATTTAGTACTTACCTAATTTGTACCTAAACATATATAAAATCCACATATCCAAGTCAAACCGTTAAGTAGTATTCGTCAATATAAACTTTGCGCCCATTATGACGTCGGGATCTTTTTATTTTATTTTAAATGAGAATTTCCAAAGCGTCAGGGTGGCGTTACACTTTATATTGACGAATACTACTAAACGGTTTGACTTGGATATGTGAATTTTATATATGTTTAGGTACAAATTAGGTACTAAATATCTGATAACTCTAAATATAATTTTAAATAATACTAGTTACCTACGTAATTTAGAAAATGCACCGCCATCCTGACGTCGGAATGGCGCTACACTTTAAATCTCAAATATTTTTGAAAGTAGGCAGGTACAAATTTTTGGATGAAAGCTTAAGCAGATCTACAGCATAATCATAATCCTAAACGGTAACTTTGTACCGCCATCCTGACGCACACCCTCAAACAGTAGGTACAGTAATACGCACGCGCGAATCTTTTGTAGCTCTGGGTCGCCTGCGAATGAACTATTATCTATGGATGGAATGGACTCAATGTGCAGGTACAACCGCGCGTTAGGCCGTTAGTAGTGAGAGGCGAATGCCGCGCGAGCGAGTAGCACGAACTATCCGACTTCTTCATCTCTATTTTATGGTACTGCGACGCTTTCTGTAAATAAATAACTTCACAGCGGCAAAGATCCTTGCGTAGGTATTACTGTTCGCTATCTTTTACCCATTCCCAGTTTCTAATTGAGCTGAGGAACAATTAAGTAACTTTTATGACAATACACTATCATAAGCATGACCTGATGCTGCAGCCAGAATCATCTTCTCATGAGGGCACTCCTCAACTGTTTGTAGTACGAACACTAAACTTTGTGTATACGTACGATGGATTTTGATAGTTAACCATAATTTTCACCATAACCTTACGTTGCAGCCAGATTTGTCTCCTCATGAGGGAACTTTTCAATGGTTAGAAGCATGGACATGAAACTTTGTAAGTTGAATTTAAATAGTTAACAATGATTTTCACCATCAACTGATTGTTCTCACCCGCCAGGATTTTTTTTTATAATAACGTATACATGACAACAAGGTCTAGGCCCAAACTAAGCATTAGCTTGTGTTTTGAGTACCAAGCGAAGACACCACATACATATAACAACCAAGACCGGGTATCAGCATCGATATTCATCATATAAATACTGACCCGACCTGGAATTCTAACCCGGGACCTCCAGCTGCCAGCCGTGGGATTGTCTCCTCCCTCACGATGGAGCTCCTCAACGGTAAACAGAACCTATCAATCAATGGATACTTGTAAACTCACCGAGTTTAGGCTCATTCGAATTGTCTTCACGTGCACTTCCTTCACGTAAAATAAAAAAAAAATGTGTTTTCTGTAACTAGGTAGCACGTTACTGATACTATTATTGGTATTAGACGACATTTGCATAATAGGTTACGAAACTTGTTAGATATAGGTATTACATATCTCCTGACTTGAAAAAAAATACAGTCATCTTAAACCTGGGAATCTAAGTATGTAGTCTCCCACATCGAATCCGTTATTAGAATGAGAAAATGTATAGACATCTAACCTTTTTTAATTATTCGACAGCTGCTTTCTAAATCGTTATTTGGGGATCTGCATACCCATATAGTGTCTGATCACGAATCTGTTAACAGAATGAGAAGATGTAGCCCCATCTTAAACTTTTGAGTTATTGTAACGATTGCTTGCAAAATCGAAATGTGGGGATCTGTATGGTCTCCAACAAAGAAACCGTTAACAGAATAAGAAAAAGTTGCCGTCATCTTGGAATTTTTAGTTATTATTATTATTTACATCTACTATAGCGCCCAGTTTACCTAATAACCATACAACGTATTTAGAAACTTGTTTTTAGATGATACCTATCTAAATACAAAATTTCATCCAAATCGTTAATATTATGTAATTAAACAAGTAAGACTAAAGATGTTAACAGGTAGGTACACTGAAAAGTACCTAGAATTTTAAATGTTCTTAAAAATGAATAAAATATTACAAAAAAAGTTGTGGCGTAGGTTCTTTACCTACTTATTTATTTACAATATTTAAAATTTTATGGAAGTTTGTATAATTTCAATAACCCGAAATATTGTTGTTATAACAGTAGAACCGAAGGTCGCAGGTTAGATTCCCGCTCGGTAGGTACTGGTAATTTTTGTATGAACAGAACAATATGTTGCTTTGTTTAGATGTAAAATACCTATAATATATTATTAAAAAATATATCATAATGATGTATATCAGTTATCTAGTATGTACTCATAATACAGGCTTTGCTTAGTTTTGGGACTAGGTAATTAATGCAATGTAATTAAACACAATAAACAAGTAGGTAAGTACAAACAATGTTCACAGGTAGTTAAAAAATTTGTGGAATAAATTATTTTCTTGAAATAGTTAATATACCACAAAAAAAGTCGCTGCATAATTTGTTTATCACAATATCTTTAGAAAGTTCGTATATTAATACTGCAAAATTCACGTTAGATAAGCGCGAAAAATAACGTTAGCCTGTTTTTTTCCTTGCTTTATTATCTTTGCAAATGATACATCGACAGGAAATTTTCGATGAGTCAAATTCGGGAGAAAAATTATATCAGCAATGTGAAATATGTGGATCCACATAATTGCGAAATAAAAAATGAGAAACGCATGAGTAACTCATTAAAATTTTCTATGGGTATTTTAGCGATAAGATACAGTATGCATAGTTGTTTGTACTAATCTGTTATGTTAAAAACCGTAGGCGACCGATAGCATTCAGCGAATATCGTTGGAAGGTCCGTTTCCTCTGATAGTGTATGGACGCATCCGTCTAACAGCGGCGCTTTCATAGAGTAAAGAATCCATTTTTATAATAATATACCTTTATATTAGTTGTCTCTCAGAGAAAATGAGTATCGAATCTCAAACAAACACAGGAACCATGCGAACAATACTTCGAGAGGGAATAAAAGTGATGAAGTGACACATAAAATACATAAAATAGAAAAGTAGAATTTACTTAGGAGAAAACGCTGCTGCAGGTGAACAAACGAGTTATGTGAAAACAGAAAATTTTAAATATATATTTAACCTCTAACACATAAACATCTGACAACACTGCGTTGCAACAATTGATTATTACTTATTCCTAGAAACTTAAAACGGCGATTTTACAAATATTTTATTACATTCAATTCATTCTCAAATCTGATTACAACAACTTAAAAGTTAGTAAAACTCGAAGCGACCGTTTTGGCGCAATTTTGCCAAATCACTTTGCTGAGCGCGAGAAATAATATTTTTCGATTTCGATTTTTCGAGAAACGCGGCCGCCCCGCTTCCCACATAAACTACAGCACGCTATCGAAATGGCGTCCGCTCAGCAAGTGCCCGATAGCAATATTTCGCGAAAACACCGAATTATGCAGTGAAATGTTAAAACACGTCCAAAAACAAACCAAAAAAACAACGTTAAGTGGTGTAATTTTTCATGTGTAAGTTTGTGTGGATGTTTCCCCCCGGAAACGCGCCTCACACCCCCGCTGAATGGAACGCTTCATATCATACAGTAAATGTTTATCGTAATTCTAGTAGGGAGGCGGCGGCGGATAGCTTCGCTATCTCTATGCTCATAAAGTTCGGTTGCAGACATTGCATTGACTAACTTGCATTTGCAATAGATTGTCAATTCTATATCTTTTTAGTATCTCAGTTTAGTATTTGAAAAGCTTCAAGTCAAGCGCCCAATGAAAGGGTAACATATACAATTTGAATGTACAGTGTGCCATGGACACCCATTGCCTAAATATAGATTTTTTAAATAAAATAAAATTATAGTTACAATAATTAAAATACCGTAGAGGTTATAAAATTATTAATAAAAAATACATAATGTTTGTTAAGTGTTTAGTATTGTTTATATGTGTTATACCGTTGTATTCTGGTAAGTGTTTTAATATAGATACTATTTGGCATTGGAAATGTTTATGTAATATATCTAACGTCGCAACGAAAAACGACGGAACTGTCGTCACGTAAAGCCTAAACTTTAGACCAAAAATTGGTCTTTATTCTAAGTGTTACCAGCTTTGGAATTTAAATCTGAAAATCACATTAATAAAATGTTAGAGGTTTCATATTAAATTTAAAATGAGGAATAATGTTTACAATTTATTAAAATATGGAGTAATCTTGGCAATAATTACCTATATTAAATCATATCATTTCTATTGACATTGTTTTTTTAGTATTCAAAAATTTATAGTGGGTACTTTATCAATTAGAGAATATATCATCGAGAATTCAAAATTTAAAATAAATCAGACATTGATGTTTTTGTAATAGAAAAAAAAAATGCTATATTATATAGTTGCAGAGTATACTTGACAAAGAATTGAAATTTGCTAGCTTACAAGTACGATTCCGATACGCTCTATTGTAGATTCAATGATTACGTGTACTCACTCGACTACGATTATCATGTTTTTATTCGGGACTTTGATTATTGAATATTATTATTATAAAAACATTAAATCCTATAAGTGACAACCCTACATATTGACAGTCCTTAGTGACCCTGCCAGTTTTCTTGGTTTTTCTCTGCCTTAGATTCACATTGAACGGGTCTGTAGTGTACACAGGTAAGGGTGTCACCATATGCGCCGTTACAACTATTTCATCTGCCCATCCAGCTCTTGGCCGACCTCTCGATCTAGTGCCTCGTGGTCCACTCCATTACCTGCCCATTTTCTGTTCCTTTGTAGCGAGAAAGTTAAGGCGTCAGTTACTTTCGTTTTCTCGCGAATATTTACATTTCTTCAATTTAGGGTTGCGTAATATTTTCGAGCAACCTTTTCCTTGAATCAAATATTTCAAGAACCGCAGAAATAAGTTTTTGGTTACTGATAATTGCAGTTATAAAAGAACCGGCCAAGTGCGAGTAGGACTCGCACACAAAGGGTTCCGTACCACCGTACAATATATAAAAAGACACGTTTCTTGTATGGGGATCTTTAACATATAACTTTATTTTATGTTTATTATTTATTGTAATAGCGTTATAGTAGTAGGTACATAGGTACTTCATGAAAATTTCAAATGTAAGCAATGATCTCACAATCACCAAAAACATAGAAAAAATACGTTTCGGGACCCCCTTTCATTTTATATTTATTTGTTATAAAAGCAGGATTACAAAAACTTGCTGGATTCCAAATATTTTAGGATCTGGGGGATCCCGTACGTGCGTACACCTGCGTGGATACGCAAATTCGTAAAAAAGCGCGAAAGTCTTTTCTCAGCGTCATCGCTCAGTACCTACGAGTTGCGCTCGAGATTTATGCGATATGTTGCCGTTCTTTAAACATATAACCCAATATTCCCCTTATTCCGTTTACTAATGTGAAATTTGACAAATTACGTATGTATGTTTCGTCACTAATTAATCACGTAAACTAAATTAAAACAAAACACATTGTATAATACAGTAATACAGTTATTTTTTTTTTTTTGTAATTTTTGCAGAACTCCTAGACGCCTATGGAGTATACCGTACAGTTATTCCTGGTAACTGCTCCTATCCTCGTTTGGAACATGGAAGGCTGAGGATCAGACAGAGAGCGAGATTGGTTAAATTTCTATGTATGGGTGGTTATGAATTAGTCGGAAATAAGTACGCTACATGCAGAGATGGCAAATGGGACGTTCCTATACCCGTGTGTGTTAGTAAGTAACCTATTTAGTTGTTATACTATTACAATAAATAATACACACCAAGTTTTTATAAATTGACAGTCCCAATAGTACAACTCGACAATGGGGGGATTAGTTATCAAACCTGCATCGTTAGCTATGAATAAGTCTGGGCTATGTACCTACGCTACGTGCAGAGATGGCGAATGGGACATTCCTATACCTATGTGTGTTAGTAAATAATTCATTCAATTCTTATAGTAGATATTGTATTAATTAGTACAAAATCATCATCATCATCATCATCAGCCCATTTTTACCCCACTGCAGGGGCTTAGGCCTCCCTCAGGGTGAGGAGGGAGGCTTGGAGCTTAAATCCACCACGCTGCTCCACTGCGGGTTGGGGACTGTAACGACCGCCTTCTATTGACAGCGTCCGGGACCGACTGCTTAAAGTGCTTAATGTGCCATCCGAAGCACGGTGTCAGTGATATTGTGTACTTAAGTCAGAAAAAATCATTGGTACATGCCCGGATTCGAACCATAGTACACAATACAGCAAGTTTTTATAAACTGACAGTCCATACAGTACAATACAATTCAACAATAGGGGTTTAGTTATCAATCCTGCATTGTTTACTATCTTTTGGCTTAAAAGTTTAGAAGGGACACAGCCGTCGGATCGAAGCGTTTGATTTCAAATGCCTAGTTCTATTCGATGGTACACGTACCACACACAACCTCTAACTTTTCTCATGGAAACGATTAATCTTTTCCAGAACCTGGCTGCAGCGAGATTCCGGACATAGAGAACGGAATACAGATTCCTTTACGCAAAGGCGCTTGGGTTGTTTTCTTCTGCATGTCTGGCCATAGACTAGAAGGGTCTTCGGTCATCTATTGCGATGGCAAACGATGGAACGACACCGTACCTAATTGTGTTGGTAAGAATTTTAAAAGTAATATAGTCAACTGTTGAAAAGCCCGTGTACTTGTTGTTCATGTTCCTTGACATAGATTTAAATCAGAAGATGTACCCTGTTCACAATAGTAAGCGCTGTGAACGCTTCTGATACAAGTACAGTGCGGGCACAGCATAATAGAGGTAATCAGAAGAGTAAAAAGAGTTGATCTCGCGTGCCTGATATATGATGAAATGGATTTTACTAATGCTGACCACAGTGTGCATAAGATACAATAGCATTTCGGTCGGTCCGTCCAACCATTTGAACGCTTGCATACTAGTGAATATGTTGCCAGTTTATACGCAAAATAGCTAACGACGACCATCCGTGAACACCCGCGCAACCACCTTCACACCTGCCACATGTGTTCACATAGTTCAAACTGAAAATTCACATTCTAAGTAAACTAATTGACAGCAGTTAATTAAAATTTGATTACAACATAAATCCTTTACACTTCAAACAAAGTGACATTTTAATTGTCCGAATATATTTGTATTTTGTTTTGATTCGCACTATATAGACACGTAGACACCTAAAAAAACATATTTACCTACATATTCAGATGTGTCATTAAAAAAAATATCATATAGGTATGTCATGATAGCCCAAAGCGCAATGAACCTGTCTCAAATTTATAAGGCCCCATAGGGCCATGGTTCGAATCTGGGCGTGTACCAATGAGTTTTTCTGACTTAAGTACATAACTATCACTGACTCCGTGCCTCGGAGAGCACGTTAAGCAGTCGGTCCCGGACGCTGTCAATTGATGGCAGTCGTTACAATCTCCAATCCGCAGTGGAGCAGCGTGGTGGATTTAAGCTCCAAGCCCCCCTCCTCACGCTGGGGGAGGCCTAAGCCCCTGCAGTGGGGTAAAATGGGCTGACGAAGTGAAGAAGATAGGTATGTATGCGGAACGAGGTAATCGTAAACGATTTACCATTTCTAGTCCTACTGTTCTGTTACTGCGTGTACGGGCGTTCATATGAAAAGTTTTGAATGTTTAGATGGGCACGTCTTGCGATTTAAATCAATGTTCACTGTGTAATATAAATCGACACTCAAAGTTAGCCTCGTTGTGTGTGGCTAGAATTATTTATATTTCCATTCCATCAGCCCCTTTTATACCCAACTGCAGGGGCTTAGGCCTCCCCTATGATGAGGCTTGGAGCTTAAATCTGTTATTATAATGACCGCCATCTATTGACAGCAACCGAGATTGACTGCTTAACGTACTCTGCGAGGCACGGAGTCAGTGATAGTTAATGTAGATAAAGCAGAAAAACCTCATTGGTACACGCTCAGATTCGAACCACGGCCACATGGGCTTATAGATTTGAAATAGGTTCGCTGCGCTCGGGCTATCACGACATTAATTATTACAAAAACAATTATTTATATATAGTATATTAATTTATGTATTAGCTAAGTTTAGCATGAAACTAACATAGTAACTTTGGAAGAAGGACCTCCCTCATGTAAAATAGTTACCATTGTCGAAATACCTCTTGTCGGACATATGCGTCCGACTGTTTTTGTCGACATTGACACGATAACAGAGCGATATTATACCGGAAGCACGACCGCTACTATTGACTGGATGTAATGGAGACGGAAGTAGGAATATTTTCAGCGAAATAATTGTAAAAATAAGCGTTTTATACATTTGTATGACACGTGGTTCAAGCAAAACTCAAATCCATCAAGTTGAATTTTCATGGTTTTGTGAGCAGTGCTTGAGGTGTTTGACCTCCAAAAAAGTCAAACGGCTCACGTTCAATAACTTGTTAATAAATGAAAAATTTAACGTATAAGATTTCGCTACCTACCGAATTTCAAACAAGTATCCATCAAAATGTCATTAAAAACAAGTAATGGGACCTCGTAAATTGCATAGTATTCTACTAAAAATCACAATGGGTTCCTCGTACAGATCATTAGAGTAGGTTAGAGTTGGCATGTAGGCGGTTACGCTGTCCCCTTCAATGTATGCAATAACTTTAAAATGCGACAACAAATCATACCAACGATGTAAGGGAAAGGGATAAACGACTAAACTGCTTTCTAAAATGATCTGAGACAAAACAATTTTTACGTATGCATAACATTATTCATATTTTTGTGATTTGTTATTTTTGGCACACGTGTCTCAGAAAAAATACTGACACATGGCACCCCTAACCTACTCGATTCTCTGTCGTTCCTCGTATTAGTAACTTGGCTTGCAGTGGTCAATGAAATGCAAAAAAAAATTTTTTTTACTAAAATTAATACATTAATACTGAATAATAATAATAATAATGAGCTATAAAGTATAATAAGATTTTAAATAGTAAAAGTTGCAAAATACATGACTTTTTTCATTTTCACTCCACTCAGTTTACAGGAGAATGCGTACGTACGTACCTACACAAGTTTTTGTCAATCCTATTGTAATTTTGGATTGAAAGGTCGTTTACGCCATTGTGATTCGTACTTTGAATTCCAATTTTGTGCGTTTAGCTAACTCCTGAAATACACCATGTTAATCAGCTGAACATAATCCAAACTTGTAGAGCGTATAGAGAGCTTACCAAACTAAACAAAAAGTTTCAAGTGAACAGATGGGCAAACTAACGGTTACCGAGGAAAAAGTTTTCAATGTAAATTTTTTAAATCACTGAGCTTCTTATTTTATTTAAACTTCTTGACGGATTTAAACGCTTTATGACTACATTTAGCCGAACATGCGGTATTAAAATTTATGATTCCACAATATAGGTAGTATTATTGTTTGACTGACCGATTGGCCGAGTGATTAAAGACCGTAACTGCGGAGCCATGGGTCGCGGGTTCGATTCCCGCTCGGGATAAATATTTGTGTGCATGAACATGTCTATTTGATCCGTGTCTGTAAAATATCTGTATATGTATATATTATAAAGAATGACGACCGCTTAGCCTAGTGGTTAGCTACCCTGCCTACGAAGCTGGTGGTCCCGGGTTCGAATCCCATGTCGGGTCAATATTTATATGACGAATATTGATACTGATGGTCTTGGTTGTTATATGTATGTGTCTTCACTTGGTGCCCAAAGCACAAGCTAATGCTTAGTTTGGGGCCTAAACGTTGTGGTTCATGTATACGTTATTATTATTATATTTAAATATGTATATCAGTTGTCTGCCTTCTATGGGTCCCATAATACAAGCTTTGCTTAGTTTGGAACTAGATGGCGCTATGTGAGACGTCCTAAGCATTATTATTTACAGATGCTTCCACACCACCGAACCTTAGTTGCGACTTCGAATCGCCATCTTTGTGCGGATGGACCCAAGACGAGTTGCACGATTTTGACTGGAGGAGACTGAACCGAAAAACGCCGAGCTCCTTTTTATTTACTGGACCTTCTTACGACCATACCTATGGCGAAGGCGGATCAGGTAAAGGTTTTAAAACGTTTTAGACCTGTTTTTATTCTTTTTAAGTCTAATCGAATTGTGTGTACCTATTTTTACATGACAGCTTACTTAAAATGATTTCCAATTAAGAAAGGGTTTTTTTCTGAATATTTCAGGTATATTACAATTAGTAAGATAACACTTGAAAAGCTTAATTCAAATTCAAATTCAAAAAGTTTTTATTCAATATAAGATGTTTGCACACACTTATTGAAAGTCGTAAAAATTGATTAGGTACCGGTTCAAAAACTAGGAGGAGAAGAACCGGCAAGAAACTCCTCTCTGTTTATTTAATTTTAATATATGTCTTTCTTAATTGTTTTTTTTTTTAATTTAAAGTCTTACAACTATTACAATGATGTCCATGCGCACTTATCATTTAAATACTCGGTAATACAATAGTAAGCTTTTTTCATGAGTTGGACTTTAACTCGCTTTATAAATTGATTAGAATTCAAGTCTAACATTTCTTTTGGAATTTTATTATAAAAACGGATACAATTTCCCATGAAAGAATTATTAACCTTTGAGAGCCTGAACCTGGGAATTGATAACATATGCTTATGTCTTGTATTTAAGTTGTGGCCATCACCCACCCTAGAGAAAGCATTTAAGTTTTTATGTACATAAATTATATTTTCATAAATATACTGACAAGGGACTGTCAAAATATTACCTTCTCTAAAATAAGCCTTTACACTATCTCTAGATTTTAATTTATATATAGCTCGAATAGCCTTTTCTGCAGAACAAATATTGTTTGAATGTCAGCGGCCTTTCCTCATGGCAGAATGCCATATGACATTATGCTATGAAAGTAGCTAAAATAAACCAGCCTCGCTGTAGGCACATCGGTTAGTTTTCTTATTTGCCTAATTGCAAAAACAGCAGAGCTCAGTTTACCAGCCACCCTCATAATATGAGGACCCCATTGTAAATTTGCGTCGATAGTAATGCCCAAGAACACAGTTTCATTAACCAAACTTAATGAATCTCCTCCAAGTCTCAAATTGACATCAACTTGTCTAACATTGGGCAATGTAAATTTTAAACATTTTGTTTTATTTGCGTTTAATAATAGGTTATTAGCGTTGAACCAATTTAAGACCTGCAAAAGTGAAGAGTTTACTGTTGAGAATTCCTCTTCATTTCTATTAATTTTAAATACGAGAGAAGTGTCATCAGCAAACAACACTATCTCGGCAGATTTTTCTACCAAGTAAGGTAAGTCATTAATATACACTAAAAACAGAAAGGGACCCAATATAGATCCCTGAGGAACTCCCATTTTCACAATAGAACCCTTCGACTTAACTCTATTAATATCAACTTTTTGAATTCTATTACAGAGGTATGATTCTATTAGATTGTTAGCACAATTATTTATACCATAATGTTTTAATTTAAGCAACAATGTCCGATGATCAACACAATCAAATGCCTTCGATAAATCACAGAAGACCCCTATAGCATTTTTGGAATTTTCCCATGCATCAAAAACATGTTTCAAAAGTAAAATGCCAGCGTCTGTTGTGGATCTTCCTTTCGTAAAACCGAATTGTCTAGAATGAAGTAAATTGTGGGACATAAAATAAGAAAGCATTTGATCGAGCATGATTTTTTCGAAAACTTTGCTTAATGTGGGCAACACTGCTATTGGTCTATAATTAGTGGGGTCCTTTTTATCACCAGATTTAAACAGAGGTATTATTCTGCTATACTTCATTAAATTAGGAAATATGCCCGCTTTAATACATTCGTTAAATATACTCGACAAGTATGGTGCTATAATGTGAACAACAGAACCTATAACTTTCACCGACAGCCCCCATAAATCCTCGGTCTTCTTAATTTTTAAAGACTGAAAAGTTTTAATAATATTAAAAGAATTTATTTTTTTAAACCGGAACTCCGACCCCTGAGTCGGTACATTTTCCTTTAACAAAGTTACAGCACGGTCAGGAGATGAACCCAAATGTTCCGTGATTTTAATGCTTATATTTTGGAAAAAAGAATCAAATTCGCGAGCGACGTCGATTGCTGAAGTAACAGTTCTGTCATCCACCCGCAAGGCAAATTCATTGTCAGGAGGCTTCATTTTGCCTGTTTCAGTACGTATGATTTGCCACACAGTTTTACATTTGTTTTCTGACTTCTCTATCTTATTTCTAATATGAATAGATTTGGCTGTTTTACAAACCTTTTTGAATATCTTTGAATAAGATTTTACATATTTTACAAATGATTGATTAATGTTTAAATTTTTATCTTTATATAAACAATAAAGCCGTTCTCTACTTTTCCGAATGCCCGGAGTAGACCATTCACAAAATTTCACTTTGTTACAAGTTTTTACATTCTTCAGTTTAAAACTGTTTTCAAACTCTCTGGAAACAATTTCAAATAAACTTTCATATGATTTGTTCGGATCTTTTTGTAAAAAATTATAATTTAAAATGTTTTTTTCCACTTTAATAGCAAATTTGCTTAATTTTATTGTAGACAATGGTCTATACCTGACACTCAAAGGTTTATCGGGTGATTTCTTTTTTAATGTGACTATTTGACCACAGTGATCGGATTGTAAATGATTTATCACTTCCTTTTCAAGCCAATCACAATTACAAAAAATGTTATCAATACAAGTGGCTGAGGATGCTGAGACCCTTGTTGGTTCAAAAAATACATTTATTAATTTAAATGTTTTAAAAAGTAATAATATTTTATTACGCCATGGTGAATCTATAAGTAAGTCAATGTTAAAATCACCGCTTACCAAAATACTTTTCTTTGAATTACAAAGTATGCTCAAAGCATCCTCCATCACTTCCTCAAAAACAGAAAAGTCAGAATTGGGCGGCCTGTACACACACAATATAATACATTCCTCCAATTCAATACATGAAAGTTCAGTATTTCTCTCTACAGAAAGCGCAGTTACGTCTCGACGTTCCTTGTATTTATATCCATTCTTCAACAGGATCAAAGATCCACCACGGATAGTAGCCTTTCTGTTGAAGCAGCTTGCGAGCTGGTAATTGTTGATGTTAAATAACATTTTATCACATGACAACCAATGTTCAGTAACGCATAGGACATCTATATTAAGTTCTAATAAAAATAGTTCCACTACTTCAATTTTGCCGAGGAAACCCTGTATGTTTTGGTGAACTAATTTAAATATATTAGGTTTCCTCTCTGTCGGAGCAGCCAGTTTAAATCAGAAGAACTCTGCGTTTTAGCAGAATTCGCAAACTCACACAAGCTGCGGTCAGTCTTACAACTAGATTCTGCTGTATTACATAATATAGCAGAACCAATATTATAGGCTAACAAATTAGCCAATTGTCTTTGAAAATATTTTGATAGGTACATCCTATGCTTTGTGAAAATAAAATTATGTTTGAATTTATTGATGTCAAAGAAATTAAAATGGACATCACTATGACGCCAAGTCATATTATATAATAAAGTATTAATATTATGAATGTCTTTATTCTGCTTTTCCGTTAAACTCTTGGAAAACGGAAATGCACTAAATACAATTTTGAGATTGTCTTGATTTGACAACTCCAGGAGGCGGGTAAATCCTGTTATTACATCTTTCTGTCTTACACCAGAACTGTTTCCCACCAATATAATAATTGTGGTGTCTTTGTTATGCTTATCAATTAAAATCTTATTAATAAATTGAGTGTAGGAAGCTCCAGGCATGCAAAAATTTAAAACCTGTTGGTTCACACACTCGTTCATTATTGTTCCTAAGCCAATACCTATTTCGTCACAGTAAACTATCGTTTTTTTCGGATTCTGACAAGTCCGAAAGGCGTGTCCACTAGCAGGTTCACGTATACCTTTGTTTTTTGGCAACTTTTTATTCTGCTCAGTTACTTGAGTGGAAGCAGTGCAGTTCAATTCGCAATCCGACATAATACTTTTCAGTTTTTCTATATTCAAACCATGCGATTCAAACTGAAAGCTTAAGTCAGATAATCTACTGTGAAGAAACTTAATTTGATTTTGTAAATCCTGACACTCAGAATCTTTATCAAATAATTTCGTTTCAAATAACTTTATTGATTGGTTTAATTCTAAATTTTGTTTCTTGAAATTAAATTTTTTGTAATTACAATTTAATTGCCTTATCATTATTTTTGAACGTTTAATAATTTTTTTTATTTTAAAAAGCTTTTTAATTTTTTTACAATTAATCAAATTGTTGTATGGTTTCCGTGTGTCAAGACGCGCCGTACTATCTAATACTGTGTCACACAACTGAACAGTTTCATTTAATTTAAATAAATCAATTTTATGTTCGAGTTTAAGAATTTTCATTTTACTGATGTGTAACTCATCCTGAAGGGTCTGTACTTGCATCAGTGAGTGTTCATATTGCGCTCGACAGTTATCCATTTCGTTCACAAGAACCTGTAACTGATCGTGCTGATCAGTCACATCGTTGTATTTAATATCTAATTCAGCTAATTCGCCTTTTAATTTAGTGTTCATAAATATGACCGGTTCAATTTCCGTTTCGTGATCTTCGCGCTCAGCCACAAGTCGATTGCATAACTCTTTGGACGTCTTCAGTTCCAAGAGCGCAGCTTTCAACTTTTGCTCCAGATCGCGAATGGATGGTCTACGAGTCATTATGATTAAGCAGTATTATAAACAAATACAAGAATCAAATGTCAAATATAAATAAATAAATCAAATTGTCTTCAATAACAATAACTTTGTGTTGAATTAAGTAAAGTAGTAATGATTCAGTACAACAAATAATCAGTTTCAATATAAAAAAAAAATGTCAAAAATGTGTCAGAAAGGATTCGAACCTATGAGCCCGGCACTGACGCGCGAAATTTTTCCACCTGAGCCAACTGCACTTATTGAACGGTTGTGTACATTAAGATATAAATCTAACCGTAAACAAAAACGCATTAAAATTGTTCAAGGATATATTATGGTGATTCGTAGTTCTTCACGAATAAAAACAAAAACATAAGTACTTCCCGAAATACAAAAAGTTATGTTGAAGTGAATATTAAATCTTATTTACCAGTAAGAATGTCTCATTTATTTCAAAATACCCACCAAAACAAAGTTCACATGGAATATCAAGACCTAATTCAGTTCAATTATATTTACAATTATACGCAAATTATATGACAAAATCTAAGCAAAATAAGTCCACGCAGTCTCCACGTAAAATTCAACTAATAAAACATTAAAACTTATATTTTTATTTTCATTCAGAATCTACGAATATTACTAAGTATACTAAATTTTAAAACTCCAAATTGAAGTAAAATTAATAATAATATCAATATTATTAAGAAAATCAACTGCCAATTAATTTACAAACGCGAGAAAAAAAAATAGTAATGAAGTGAATAAATTATTTACGTTTATCCCGAGCAGCTGTCAGGCGAGCGTCAATCACGTGCCGAAGTCGCGAGCCGAATCCTTGTTTCGTCTCTGCCAGTTTTGTTGACAAGATTTTGTTTTATTGTTTACTTTTGAAACAACAAGGAAACTTAATTTTTTCATATATCTTCTTTCGACTTTTCACATAATTTAGTATATATTAATAAGAATGTACGTGGTCGTGGTGCTCGACCAAACTAACTTTGCTCAGCAATCTGTGACAGTATTCCAAACTCTTTGTATCGAACGTATAAAAATTCTATTCCAGTTTGAATACCGGCCGTTGAAATTCCCACTATAATAATAATATAATATGACTGACCGAATGGCCGAGTGACTAGAGCCTCTAACTACGGAACCGAAGGTCGCGGTTCGATTCCCGCTCGGGACAAATAATTGTCTCTCTCTAGTAACCCATAACACAAGCATAATACTTGCTTTTTTTGAGACTAGATGGCGCTGTGTGGGAATTCCTATGTATTATAATTAAAATCTGCCAGTGGTTTGCCAAAGAAACTATATTTTTATTTTAGTAGCATGTTTGTAACAACGGGAACCCTACTAAGGCTCCGCTGTCCTTCCATCCGTCTGTCAAAGGGTTGTATTGTACCACCTGAACCGTAATAAGTAGACAGTTGAAAGAATATATATTACTATGGCCGCAACAACTACAAATAATAAAAATAAAATAAAGTGGAAAATTAAAGTAGTCCCATACGAGGAACCTTTTTTTTTTTAAATATTGCACAGTGGTACGGAACCCTTAAAAATATATTATAAGTGTATTAATTTCAGTTAAAAAAATATTTTTTTGCGTTGTTTTTGACCTTCACCATTTTATTATTTACATTTTCTAATGACTATAATTGTTTTTACCGTTACTCAGCAAAAAAAAATTGATAAAAAATGTATTCGATGGGCAGATTCCTTAAATAGGACTGTAGAAGGACGTCTTGCAATCCTTTTCTAACCAACCATCACCACTATATTAGACCGGTTAACTGACCGGTTGGCCGAGTGGTTAGAGACCCTAACTGCAGAGCCGAGGGTCGCAGGTTCGATTCCCGCCAAGGACAAATATTTGTGTGCATGAACATCTCTATTTGTTCCGTGTTTGGGTGTAAAAGTATCTAGATATTATAAAAAAAAGAATATTTAAGTATGTATATCAGTCGTCTAGTACCCCATAATACGAGCATAATACTTGCTTACTTTGGGACTAGATGACGCTGTGTGGGATGTCCTAGATGTTATTATTATTACATTTGTATTTTACTTTCAGGTTATTATATGTACATCGAAAGTACATCGCAGAGTCAAAACGACACCGCAAGACTTTTGTCGCCTGTATACGATGCTAATATTGCTAAGGATGGATGTTTTACATTTTACTACCATATGTTCGGAAGGTAAGAAATTCGGATCTAAGTTATTTTATTAAATACAAATGGAAACGTGATGGCGCGTAATTATTGAAATATGCTCAGCCAAGTGAACTGGCGGCGCTTATTGGCGGTAACCTCGTCTAATGAAGTAGTTGACAGGTATTTATTTCTCTGAAATACGTATACTTAGCGATTAAAAGCTTTCAGATAACAGGCTATTTGTATACATTATGAATAATAGATGTGTTTTGCCAATCTATTAAGCCATGGCGCACTCATTATGTTCACGTATTCGAGAAATATTTAGCAACAATTAACTGGTAAAGAGACTTCAGAAACGACTAAAAACATGAATATACCTATAAAACATTCTTAAATTAAAAACTAGGTGGTAGAAAACCCTCAAGGCTAACAAAGACAATTTTTTTTTATATGAACCTAAGGATTTGAAATAAATATAGAAAGTTAAATAGTGTAAATGGTAAAGACACATTAAAACTGGTAAGGACAAGAAAAGGACAAAAACAGTACTTTTTAACTAAATTTTTATAACACTACTTGCGTCGATAAAACAACACACCTCCATTGACGGGCATTATCCCGAGCACAATGGAAAACTTATTGCACGTCTTTCGCGAGCGGGGGGACTCGTTAGAGTGAATGAGTCATCTATACATAAACTATTTTCTTTCAAAAGACGGTAAAGACAAGCTTCGGTCCACAAACATGTACCTCCCCATATAACGTGCGGTTATTTTGAATTTTTTTATTTGATCGTACTTAATAATTAGTACAGAGTATCAGGTATGAGGAAATGTTAATTTGATAGAGATTTTTTTACGTGTTTTTATATTGTCTGACTTTCGAAATAAAATAACGTGGTCGCACCCACCGGATACCATGAAAGCGTATGATTTAATAGTTAACTATATACACATATATATAAATAGACTTAATTTATAAATTACTTATTTTGAAACAATTATCTTAGAATTATTTTAGAAACAGTTATATACACATCTTGTTATAAAGAAATAAAATTTCCACTGCATATTTTTCGATTAAGATCAGTACAAACGTGTTTTGTGTAGGTCGTAGAAATCCCCTGAGAATTTTTTTATTGTTTTATATAAAAGAGTTTTCTAAATAACACGTAATAGTAAAATAATTTAAAAAATATGTAATTAATTACAAAGTGAATGTTTAATATGTCTAGACAGAGAGATCAATCGTACGGTGGTGTACTGGCGTGTGACGTCAAGCCATTTAAAATAATGTTAAAGTTCTTCTTCAAGTCTCACTTTTCAAGAATTTCTCTTTCAACTTCTTTTTTCAAGAAAGAGACAGAGATAACTTTTAATAGCTGATGCGTTCCACACTCTTCAACCGTATATAAGCTTATAAATTTTGTTATCGTGTAAAAACCATTTTTTTTTGTTTTCTCGATAAGTAAATACTTATAATATTTTGAATATTAGTCAGGTGCAAGTGCAGCTATGTTAAGCGCGGGAATGACTTTACAAGCCTATATTTAAACGCGATTTAAAACTCGGTTGCAAATTATGATTTTGTAATTGAAAATGTATTATATTTTTTGTATGAATAATAATATCGCAAAAATCGCAAAATGTGTGTTGTTTAATAGACTGAATCACTTTAATAAAGGTATTCAGTTAACCAACTATTAAGTACGTTATACATATCATATATCAGCCCATTATGTCCCAATGCAGGGCTTAGGCCTCTCTTCTAGATGAGGGTGCTTGGCGCTTAATCCATTACGCTGCACCAGTGCTGGTTGGTGGACTTTAATAGCCATCGCCAGTTCAGGTTCGATGATGGCATCCAGAACCGGCGATGGCTTAACGTGCTCTCCGAGGCACGAAGTCAAAAATTCGAATTATTAAATCATCCTGCAACATATACACATTATATTATAACCTAAAATTTTGTAACAGAGCGACGGGTGGCCTTCGAGTGTATCAGAAACCGGATAGCATGCCTTTACAGCCGATGTTGGAATTGCCGACGAACATTAAAAACAAATATTTATTATTCGAAAAATGGGACAACCAAGGCAACGCATGGTACGGTGCGGTGGCGCCACTGAACGACTTTTCTGATAACTTTCAGGTGATTATATAAATAGATAAAAAAAACCACGCATAATGAAGGTTTCCGTTGTAGGAATGAACTTTTATGGTTAAAATTCAAATAATTTAAAAAAATAAATATCTCATATACTACTATTTATAATTATATTTATTTATTACTATTTATATTTGACGACCGCTTAGCTTAGTGGGTAGCGACCCTGCCTACGAAGCTGGAGGTCCCGGGTTCGAATCCCAGGTTGGGTCAGTATTTATATGATGAATATTGATACTGGTGCCGGGTCTTGGTTGTTATATGTATGTGGTGTCTTCGCTTGGCACCCAAAACACAAGCTAATGCTTAGTTTGGGGCCTAGACATTGTTGCCATGTATACGTTATTATTTTCATTATTATATATAAGGTATCTGAGGGTATTAAGGCCCAGCTAAGAGAGATTTGCTATAAAATGAGAAATATCCACCTTAATCAACTAGTTTTATTAGTTTTCAGTCATAAAATAATATCATTACGAGATATAAACAAAAATTACCCACTTCTGCTCAAAACTAAATCAATATTAAACTTTTTTTTAAACTTTCTCAATAGGCCTTATTATAATAAGGTACGGTAAAAAGGCATACTGCTTAAACTTATGGATTTACCACCCAAGGTCTTCAGCGAAATTCCAGTCTGGACATGATGTCTAATAGTTCTTCTAGGAATCTTGTACCTTTCCACAGCTCTATTTGTACTCATAGTCCCTCTTTGTACTGCTCGGACAGCTGAGACCAGGACGTCTTGACCACAATGCTCGTTTGGGAGGCATCGTGTCCGTAGAACCTGTAAATAATGATAAATAAACCAGAATAATTGCAGTACATAAGTAAGACAGAGAAAAAACTGTAAAAATTTACTATAAAACGAATTAACTTTGATGCCAAAAATAGGAGTATAATAAGGCCCACATTGAAATTTTATAGGCCTTAATATCCGCGGACCACCAAATTTGTAGGGTAAACTAAATAAATACAATTTGGACCACGATACGTTATTTAATTAGGTAGTCAAATCAAATCAAATCAAAATATCTTTATTTCGTAGTTATGTAACATAATCTTGAAATACGTCATAAGAGTGAATTTTATTACTTTGTGGAAGAACGTCACCACAAAGGCGCATTCAAAAATGCTGGTTCCTCTCAGAAGAATACGCAAGAAACTGAGGGACGCTCTTTTTAACAAAATTATTAAAAATAAATTTTTACAATAAGTGCTTAAAGAATAATATTATTGAAACAAACTGATAGGTGAGCGGCTTACACCCATGGATTTTTATCATCTAAGTAGTCAGATACTTTATAATAAGCTTTTGCATAAAGCTTTCGTTTTATTGTAGGTTTAAACTTATTAAGGGGTAGATCTTGAATGTCAGTTGGGATCTTATTGTAAAAGCGTATACATTGCCCTTTAAAAGATTTCGTGATTTTATTGAGGCGGCTGACATGATTAGCAATTTTATCTTTGTTTCTTTCTTGTATTAATATTATGCCGATCACAATTTTTTTTAAATAATGTAATATTTTTTTTTACGTACATAATGTTTTCAAATATATATTGAGATGGCAATGTCATTATATTAATTTCCTTAAACTTTTCTCTAAGTGATACTTTAGGTCCCAGTTTATAAATTGCTCGAACAGCTCGCTTCTGCAACACGAAGATTGTATTAACATTGGCAGCGTGTCCCCACAGCAGAATGCCATAAGTCATTAAACTATGGAAACTACTGAAATACACCAACTTCGCGGTTTCTATGTCCGAAAGGAAACGAATCCTTTTTACAGCGTAAGCTGCAGAACCGAGCCTTCTCGCCAAGTTAGTAATATGAGGATCCCATTGCAATTTCGCGGCCAATGTGATTCCTAAGAATACAGTAGAATCCACAAGGTCCAAATTCTCGCTTTTAATAACAATATTGGTAGGTGCCTGTTTGACGTTCGACGTATGATGTTACAAACGTACATTAGCAGACAAACAGGCAGCAAATGCAGGTAGAAAAGTATAATATTACAACAAATACTTATGTTTTACTGGAACCAATTGTTATTAAATCGTGCCGCGCGACCGCCTTACACAGTGTTTGATGCGACATTGGCGACACGGGTACGATAACCTGCGTCTAACACTTCGCGGCGACTTGTTTGTGTGCTATGTATATGTGAGGGTGCCTTTGAGCGTGAGCTCATATTTCTAATACGATTTTTGTAATTTAGGCCTTATTAACCGACAGGCTTTGAAACCCGCGGGTACCTTATATTTTATTTTTAATTTTCGTTGAATCTGCTCTTTATGTTGTACTAACATATTTTATATTCCATTTTCGACCCTATTATGGAAAACGGGGAGACACTTTTTGGAAGGTTAGGAGGCGCTTATCTTAACAACAGAACTATTGGCATAAAGAAAAGTCATTTTGAAACTATACAATTTTTAAAGGCCTATCTACAAGTTAATGTGCACTGAAAAAAGGAGTAGTTAAAAGTATGTATACCAGTTGTGTAATGCCCCATAATACAAGCATAATACTTGCTTAGTTTGGGACTAGATGGCGCCGTGTGGAATGTCCCAGATATTATTATTATATTATATGATTATTATTATAATATTATTATTATATTATATAAGTGTCGTGAAAGCCCAGAGCGCAACGAACCTTTCTCAAATTTATAAGGCCCCATAGGGCCATGGTTCGAATCCGGGCGTGTACCAATGAGTTTTTCTGACTTAAGTACACAATATCACTGACAGCGTGCTTCGGAGGGCACGCTAAGCAGTCGGTCCCGGACGCCGTCAATAGATGGCGGTCGTTACAGTTCCCAACCCGCAGTGGAGCAGCGTGGTGGACTTAAGCTCCAAGCCCCCCTCCTCACCCTGGGGAAGGCCTAAGCCCCTGCAGTGGGGTAAAAATGGGCTGATGATGATGATGATGATGATAATTATATGATTATATTTTTGTTCCTCTCTCAGTTACATGACGGATGACCCTACCCTCAAAATTTATACCATGAATAGCATATTGGTTCATAAATTACGCCTACTTATACCAAACTCCATCTCTGTGGAGCCAATAGTCTCCAAGTGAAATGGTTGTGACAGACGGACAAACAGACAAACAAACGAGCAGGATGGAATCATAAGGGATCCGTTTTTGCCATTAACCTACGGAACCCTAAACCAATCTCACCGATTGGTCAACTGGTCGGAGACGTCGACTGCAAAACCAAAAGCCTATTCTGTGCCAAAAGGGATTACGGGTATTGATGATGTATGAGTTAGGACCGAAATTTAAAGTTGAAAATAAATTTTTATATTTACGAATTTTCCAGATATTTATGAAAATTCATCTGACGTTGAAAAAGTCCCTATGACGTCATCTAGGCGGTTGAGCGTATAGCGCTCCTTTTTGCAGTAAAAAAGCAAAGCTAAAAGTAAATAGATAATATAGAGGTAAGGTCACTATGGCAAATGAAATTGTAATCTTCAGGAATCAATAAAAATATTATGATTTTATTTAATCTGAGATAATGTAATAAGTAAACTTCTGTCCAGATGACGTCAAATGGATATTATATTATTAAATTTTTTGGAAAAAAAAATAACTAAGAAAATTACAGAGTTTTCTTTTTTATTTCAAGAGGGAGTTAAGTATGAATTGGTGTGTATAATGGGAAAAATATATAAAACCATCTGTTAAAAATTTCGGTCTAAACTCATTGGTCGACCCGACATAATGCTATTGTTCAAATTTGATTATTTATTGATGTATGTAAAATTGAAGTTTTTGTATACAGATCGTGATCGAAGGTATCAGAGGACCAAGTTTCACCAGCGACATAGCTATTGACGATGTAGCTATCCTTCAAGGAGCAAACTGCTCAAATTTCCTTAAAGTTACTACTCCAAAAACTGGTTAGTAAATGTCTCTATATCGCTCCTCGTTACTTTATAAAAAAAACTTAAAACGATAACAAAAATGCTTAAATAGGTATTTCGAGAACGGATTCCGTTCATTACTATACCTATCTGCGACCGTACCACGACACAATCTCCTATATAGGTAGACGATATACATTTTTTATCATGCTTTTTATGCCTCCACTGTCGATTTTTTTCCATTCCATTAGTCCATTATACCCCAATGCAGGGGCTCAGGCCTCCCTCCAGGATGAGAGGGCTTGGAGCTTAAATTCACCACGCTGCTCTAGTGAGGGTTGGTGGATTGTAACGACCCCCATCTATTGACTGACCGGTTAGCCGAGTGGTTAGAGACCCTAACTGCGGAGCCGAGGGTCGCGGGTTCGATCCCCGCCCGGGACAAGTATTTGTGTGCATGAACATGTCTATTTGTTCCGTGTCTGGGTGTAAAAAAAGAATATTTAAGTATATATATCAGTTGTCTAGTACCCCATAATACAAGCATAGTACTTGCTTACTTTGGGACTAGATAACGCTGTGTGGGATGTCTCAAATATTATTATTATTATTATTAATATTATTATTATTGACAGCAACCGGGACCGACTGCTTACGTGCTCACTGTGGCACGGAGTCAGTGATAGTTATGTATTTAAGTCAGAAAAACTCATTGGTACACGCCCAGATTTGAACCACGGCCGTACGGCCGGATTAAATTTGAAACAGGTTCGTTACGCTCGGAGTATCACGACATCACTGCCTATGCATATGCCTAACTGCTGGAGTACAGCCGTTCCTCAATACTTAGTCAAAGAGTTTAGACCATAAGCCCACCACGCTAGTTGGAGGTTGGAAGCTGTTGACTTCCACAGTCACAGATGTGACGATGTCGGCAGAGCCAGGCCTTGATTTTGTAATAAATATCCATGGCGAGAATTGAATCTGGCTTTTGTATATAAGACGAACTGCTTAGCCAGTCGATCAACACAAATCTTTTTGTATTTATGACATTACATTGCTTCGGGACTTGTTTCGATAGTAAAAAACAATACGAAATCAACAAATTTATTATTTAATTATAAAACTAAATAGGATATAGCATCTAAATCAGTGCCGTGCAGCAGAGTATCCAAAAGGCTCGCGGCATTACTTCGCTGTATGGCAGTGCATAAGCGTTGCACAAGGTAAGCACCAGCTCTCCGGTCACCCGAGAAATCTTGGGGAAATCGACGCGCCTCAGGCCCCCACGGCTCCATCGTCTCAACTCCAAACGGCTCAAATACGTAGCTTCTTCCTAAGGCAGCATATTTGCGTCGTTTGAAATATTCAACAGCTGTCGCAGCGACTACTGAAGGCGAACAGCTGTGGGACACTACCGTGGCGTACCAGGCCTCCCTTGTTTCCAGGGAAGAATTTATTAACATTATGTTATTTATTATTATTTTTACAAAAGTGGCTAGTTTCATAAAATTGACTGACCGATTGACCGAGTGGTTAAAGACCCTAACTGCGAAGCCGAGGGTCGCGGGTTTGATTCCCGCCCGGGATAAATATTTGTATGCGTGAACACGCCTGTTCCGTGTCTGGCTGTAAAAGTATCTATATATGTATACATTATACAAAAAAGAATATTTAAATCAGTTGTCTAAAACCCTATAATACAAGCATAATACTTGCTTACTTTGGGACTAGATGGCGCTGTGTAGGATGTCCCAGATAGTATTATTATAAAATAAAAAGAATTTAACAGTTGTTTGAAATACAGGTGGTAAACGGGTTACGTCACATTTGGAAGTCGTTCGTTTTTTTTAAATTTAACGGTTCCTTCTGTGTCGTTAATAATACGATACCATGTACGTATTTCGTTATGGATACACAATAAAAACAGGTTTCGTTGATCGAATATATCCAGAATACACAAATTCAAACTAAATCGTATTTACAAAGCGACACAGCAGCAAAACTATTGCTGAAATCCATCGAGATGTCAAAAAATCAAGTAAGGTAAAATAGAGCTGTATCACCAAATTGTTAGATTGTGTAAAAAAAATATAGGCATGATTGCTCCATTCGCGCATACATGGGAAACATTGGGAATGTATATTCTGTTTAAATGCTTATAGGTTTTCCATCATCATTCGCACATTTTATTGATGTTTCGTGACGTGTTATATTACTCGTTCGTATTTCATGAACGGTTCTGATTACGTGCGTTTTATTAACGTCCTATTATAGACCAGTGTCGATACCGTCCAAAATGATAAAAAACGAAAAAAAATAAAGTAGGATGAAACCTATTGGAAGTACATTTCAACTTGCAATTTTTTGTTTATTAATCTAACATGGAACCTAACGTTTTTCGAGTAATTAAAGTAAAAATTTTAATGAATACCTCAAAATTGTACATAGAGATTAAAAAAAAATTTCGAATTTTAGTATTTTTCGTTTTTTTTGCATTTTCTGAAAAATTTTACCATAGTAATGTATATTTTTTTACACCATCTGAAAATAGAGATTTCAACGAACAAAAAGCTCACCGACTTTTTTGAAAAATCAGATATTTTGACGTGAGAATTTTCGATTGAAAATTAGGGTGCTTTTTCGATTTCGAAATCAAAATAGGGTGAAAAAATTAATATTTTAAATCTTCGAAATTCCAGTGTGTTTGGGACATAAAGAGGTAAGTTTTCACCAAATATCATGATAAAAAAATTTTTTTTGTAAAAGATAAAAATAAAAAATAAAAAAAGTGGTTTTTTGGATTTTTCACATGAATTTTGAGGTTATGGAGAAAAAGTGTAGATACAAAAGTTGTAGATCTTTTTAATATCTACAACTTTGCCATTTAACTTTTTTCGATAGGACTTGTAGTTTTGCCGGAAATCGAGATTTACCGATTTTTACCCTTAAAAACCCACCCCCTATCCCTTCCCAACCTCAGATCGCCCGTAATTTATTTTTCCTTTCATTTAAGTGGTATTCCCTTTCTTTTCCAATAGGTTTCATCCTACTTTAATTTTTTTTCGTTTCTAAAAATATCGACCCTGGTTTATTAAGCATTTGTCAAAAATGAAAACGCCTGTCTTTGTTGTAGTGATGTCCTGCGCCGGTCGATGTGATGTGGAAGGTGAGACACCTTGCGGATGCACCGTGATGTGTGTCGTGTACAGCGATTGCTGTCCAGATTTCGCTGAGATTTGCGAGTTTTCAATAGGTATGTTAATGTTCTGCCTTACTCTTACGTAATCAGTAATAACAAGATGGTGGATGTCTCTTGGTCTATTTTGTGAGAGTTTCCAAAAGTGAAACATTTCCGAGTGCAGAATACAATGAAATGTCAAAAAAAAAATGTTAATGGATCGTTTCTAGGGCTTTGTTCAAGAATTTATAATAAACTACTTGACATAATTACCAATATGTCGGAAAATAAATTTAAAAGACATATCAAAAAGTCCTTTGCGCTCACAGACAAGTCAACCTTATAGACCACGCTTTGACAGGGAGTAGCATTCGCCAAGGCTATGTAGTGACACTACATAACTACGTCACTAGTGAGCCGTCAGTTGGAAGCACGTCGGAAGCCATTAAATTGTCAATTTTGAACGAGCCAATGAAAACTAGCCGACCTCTCCCCGCACCCCGCCACTTTTTGGCGATTTCGTTTTCGTACTGACGTTTATTAAAGCGTGGTCTATAGGTTGACTGGTCTGTGTTTGCGCTAAAGCATATTATAGGCTCATAGAATACTTTGAAGATACCACAGCCTGGTCTTTGGTGGGTGGTGTCGAGGGAACGCGCTCCTAGAATGACATGTGTAGATACAGTTTAATTACCTTGGTTGGTATATTTTCCTTTTGTTGTTTTGCGTGTAATAATGATTGCTAATGTATGTTTTTGTTTAATTGTTAGTTTGTTTTTGTTTGTATTTTTAGGGCTAAGTACCAAATTGACGTTCAAAAAGCCATTCTTGTAATTCTACTTTGAATAAAAACATTTTTTGTTTGTTGTTGTTTTTGTCGATACCATAGATATTATTCTTACGTATAGATATATCAATGGTATAGATAGATAAAAATATCTGCATTAAAAGAAATTAAAAGAAGAAATTACTTAAAGCGTGAACGTTGTAATAAAAAAAAATTTTAATAAAAATTTCCGTGTTTCAGAGACAGCCACAACGGAAATAGCACCGCAGACAGAAAAACTCATAAGACACTCTCGCATGACGACGGATACGTCTGAAAATTTTACAAGTACTGAAAATGTTACTCCATCGGTAGTCACTTCTTCGACAGGTCGGACCACTCGTCTCGTAACTACAAACAAAGTAAGTTTATTTTAAAATTTTAAAGAATTCACAAGAGTTCAGTTAAAAGGATAAAAAAGTCCTTTTACTTTTTTGAAACACACTTAACCATTACTCCAACTCATTGATATATTGAAACTATAGAAACATATAGCTTACAATTAGTCAGACTCGGCATTAAGCATTTTTTAAACATTTTTCCTAAAAGTATGGATTAATTTAAGAAACGAGTTTTAATTTATATTTTTTAACAAATGTCAAATACTAAGTGAATAATTATTGAAAATTTTAAATCGATGACGTTCCATGTACTTCATTCAAAAAAACAGAGCAATACTGATTTTTGCTTTACGGACTTTAAAAGCAAGACTGATCAAATACAATAAAATAGATAGGTACAGGCTTAATTAAACTTTATTGAATGGGTCTAATATTTGTCTTTGAAGAAGTAAACGATAGTACATAGAAAAAAGTTTTTGTTTATAAGTTACCAAAAATTCGATTACTATTCTAGTTATAATTCGCGTCAAACTTTATGGTGGATCGGAACACAACGCTATAGGCGTGCTTGCGCAGGTACAGTCATATACCCCTCGCTCCAATGCGTCCCACTACACCTAAAAGTGGTTACTGCGACGCGACTTGTGCCTATATTCACACCCCCAATAAAGGTTGATTGGAACTAGTGACAACATAACTACTATAAGTAATCAAACTCAGTTGTACCAGATTACCAACCAGTAGCTTGAATTTTAACGAACTTTGTTTAAAAATCATCAAAGTCTTGCTATTTTAATGGTAACACAACTAGTTTTGTTATCAACTTTTTTTACAACACGATAAATTAATGTGTTCCAGATAACATCGACACCGAAAACTACAACACTCGCACCGAAAACTACCTCGACTACATCGCGAACGCTTAAAACAACATCGACAACTATTAAAACTACAACCAAACAACAACCGACCGTATCGAGAAATGTGACAACAGCCAAACCAACTCAAAAACCGACGACTACAAAAGCTACAACAACAAAAGCTACGACTACAGTGAAACCTATAAAAACTGGCAATGTAACAACTACTCCGAATCAAAGATATTATCAAAGGGCAACAAAAACTGAACAAGATGAACCCAAGAAAACTTTAAACAGTGCTACTCAGAGTTAGTTGAATTAAGTATTATACTTATTTTCTTTACTTGGCGGGTCACGCATAATATAGGATTTTCGAATAATGCACCGAACTTTGAATGTAACAGACTAGAAGGTACACGCTTGCTAATACAACGATTCGAAGAACACAGACAACATTGACAATCAAGTAGTCAGACAAGTAGTGTGTCAGTGCCACCCATGGGTGCCACCTAGGAACGTCATTTGTTTTTTTTTTTAATTTCCCAATAGAAGCTGTAGCATCATTTGTTATCAATTTTTACAATCGATTATTCCTTGAAAATACATAGGTACTCCTATAAAATAAATAAAAAAAAAACTCCAAATTGTCTTGCGTAAAAAAGTATTCAAATTTAATTTCAAATTTTTTTCTCCATGCTCATTAGCTAGCACGACATAATTTTCTTTCATATTATCGCTATTACATTCAATGCGAACATCTCCCATCCACGGTCGGATAAAATAGCGATAGCGGACGTCCAAAGTCCGTTTAGCCCTTTCGGGCGTAGCCCGCACTTCTTTTTTCCTCATGTTCAGTATTTAAATCCATATCAGTCCAATATGCTTCACTACAGGGACTTAGGCCTTCCCTCGGGACGAGGGTGTTTGAAGCTTAATCTACCACACTGCTCAAGTGCGAGTTGATGAATTTTAACGACTGCCATCTAGTAACAGGAACCGGGACCGACGGCTTCGGAGTCAATGATAATTATGTACTTAAGTCATAAAAAACTCGTTGGTCAATGCCGGTTTCTGAGAATCAAACCACGACCTTCTAAACAAGAAGCGAGCACGCTAGCACTCGGCTATCACGACACACACTTGACTTGTACTTCAATATTAACAAAACTCATATGTTGTTAGTAGTTTACCTCAGCATTTTTTTAAAATTTTATTTTTCAAATCCAGTTTTTAGAATAGAATCATTTATTTTTTTCATTTTCAGATTCATCGAGCAGCAAGACAACAACAGTTGTGATAGTTGTATTACTAATCGCTACTGTTTGTACAACAACTATTGTATTTACGAGAAGTAAACGTGGTAAAATCGTGGTTAATCGACTTTTGAGACAAAACAGTGGCGATTCAGAAGTCAGGTATCTTACAAGACACGAAGACGAAGATTCTTAATGTATTCACAACTAAATGACGTATAGTAAATAGTTTTAAACGCATAAAGTAAATTAATTCGACAGCGGCGTTTGGTTTCAATAAAGTGATAAATGTCAGTTCACAGTATCGAAGTGACATTTCGCATTTTCGGGGGGTTGAAACCGGTGTCTTGATTTCTCGGGAGTGAAAAGCGCCGCGCGGGGACCTTGTGCACTGAAACTCGGATTAAAACTTCCCATGCACCGGCTAGCTAATGTCGTGATAGCCCAGAGCGCAACAAACCTGTCTCAAATTTATAAGGCCCCATAGGACTATGGTTCGAATCCGGGCGTGTACCAATGAGTTTTTCTGACTTAAGTACACAATATCACTGCCACCGTGCTTCGGAGGGCACGTTAAGCAGTCGGTCCCGGACGCTGTCAATAGATGGCGGTCGTTACAGTTCCCAACCTGCAGTGGAGCAGCATGATGGACTTAAGCTCCAAGCCCCCCTCCTCACCCTGGGGGAGGCCTAAGCCCCTGCAGCGGGGTAAAAATGGGCTGATGATGATGATGATGAAGATGACCGGCTAGCTATAGTATGAGTGGTTAGACGGTAAACGCAGAAGAGGGCTTCCAGTCAATTCATACTTTTATGTCTAAACGACAACCCCCTTTTTAAGGGGACCTTTACCCAGCGAGCGCCATCTTGTTTAAGAGAAATAAAAATAGATGTTTAATTTTAGTAATGGATTAGTAATTTCCACATTTTAATAAACGCATCGTTTCATAGGGTGTAATCAACGTGGCGCGCACGAACATTATCAATCCATTAACCGAAGACATCTTTTTTTTTTATAAAAGCATAGGTACTACTTAATGCTCACTTATGCCTGTTCTTAAAAACTGGATTTTACTTAACGTTTTAATAATTTCTACATTTAATTATTCGACGACCGCTTAGCCTAGTGAGTAGCGACCCTGCCTTGCCACTTAAGCTTGCTAATCACTTCGGCTATGTCGACAACTTAAATTCTTCGACGGATTTCAGTATTTTTGAATTTATCCATCAAAGAAATACCGAGCATAGCCCGTTCCATAGTGCGCTGAGCGACTTCAAATTTGTGGACCAGTCCTGCCGTGAGAGTCCATGTTTCGGTACCGTATGCCATCGTAGGCAGGACGCATGGTTTAAGACCTTGGTCTTCAGACATTGTGGTCTACACGCATAACGTGGTCATAACCACAGACCAGTCAACCTTTAGACCACGCTTTAATAAACGTCACTACGAAAACTAAATCGCCAAAAAGTGGCGGGGTGCGGGGAGAGGTCGGCTAGTTTTCATTGGCTCGTTCAAAATTGACAATTTAATGGCTTCCGACGTGCTTCCAACTGACGGCTCACTAGTGATGTAGTTATGTAGTGTCACTACATAGCCTTGGCGAATGCTACTCCCTGTCAAAGCGTTGTCTATAAGGTTGACTTGTCTGTGGTCATAACGCATATATAAGACCTTAATCTTCAGACATCACTAAATCAGCTTTATCTAAAAACACCAGTCTTTGCGGATGTGAAGTATATGTTAAGGTACGACAAAACGAGACACCATCGTGTGACTAAACGTGACAGCTATCTTGAAACGTCATTATTGAGAGTCAAATTTACCTCTAGTTCGGCCTTTCCGAACGTATTTTACCTCCATGGTTATAGCTGAATATTTTATTGTTATCTCTTTAATCCTATGAATATTATTCTTGACAGCAACAGTACGCCATTGTTTGGTGCGCTATATACCTCATACAAAACGACTTATTTTTATGAAAATAAATTATTGTGAATATTATTTGTTGTTTTATTGTTTTTTTTTTCATTGGATTGCACATCTCAACATTTATAAATAACACCGACTAGAAATAAACAAGTTATTCTGTGAATATGACAATAGTAATAATGAATTTATGGTCATTTTCGTATTATTATATTATTATTAAAAAGAAATAAAAACCGCATGAAACAATGAAATTCAAAAATAATAATAAAAATAATAATACATGGGACATCCCACACAGCGCCATCTAGTCTCAAAGTAAGCGAGTATCATGCTTGTGTTATGGGTTACTAGACAACTGATATACTTACTTAAATATTATTTTATTTTAACAACATATACGTATATACATATTTTACACCCTGACCCAGGACGAAATAAACATCATGCACACAAATATTTGTCCCGGGCGGGTACCGAACCCGCGACGCTTGGCTCCGTAGTTAGGGTGTCTAACCACTCGGCCAATCGGTCGTCAAAGTGGATCTAGTGCGTGGATCTATTATTGAATATAAAAACACAAGGTATAGTGGAGCGCAAACCTGAGTCATTACTTTTGTGTGGTGGGGAAGTGGGCGGAGCTAATGACTTTCCCGCTTTGCGTAGTGCTGGTACAAAAGAAGTGGGAACGTGGTCAACGTGGGTTGAACCTAGGTCACGTGCCGACACGTCTAGTCACCACTGCTTTGCTCTCATGTAATTAATGTGGTTAATTTACCAGTAGGGATACCTTGGTAGGGATAGGTGTACCAGCCCAAATTTTCAACGTGTTAAAAATTCAAAATTTTGATGTTCTAATTTCGAAGTTATATCTCCTCCCGATTTTGTTTTTCAACATTTTGAGCATCTTTGAAACTCTCGTTAGCAGCTTTGGTTATTTTTCCATCATGGTTATTATTTTGTTACTTCATACGAAACCTTCAGATGAAACCGAACTCCTATAACTTTTTCAGGAAAATGAATAATTTATAGTATATCTACGTAAGCGTGTTTATGTTGTAACCTTCATAGATTTGAAACATACGTAAGTAGGTTTTAAATTTGGTGACCAAGCAGTAATTTTTATTCATAGTTTTTTTTCTTGACCTTTTAAACGAATTTAATAATATAATAGAACTAAAATAAGCATTTTTTTTAAATTTCACTTCAGAATTTAATTGCTGAAAAACTAGTAATTCAAAAACATCGATACTTTGGAGAGAATCGAAGATTGATTCCTGGTGATGAGTGCTAGAAGAAAGGACATGAGTGGGAGAAGTAAGTGCATACCTATGCACTTACTTCTCCCACTCATAATAATTCGCATTCGTTGCGGCTGTCGCTAGCAGATATGGAAACGAAGCCAGAATCATCATCCTGGCCTATAAGGAAGTATTACCCGAATTGCGTCTTGTAAAATGAATACAGGAATTACCTACCCACCTCTCTCTACGCGAAATATACGCATGATATGTTGAAACGTCAAGAAATTGCTCGAAAAGTGACAATGTTAATCAAATGTTCACAACGTGACAACGCCAATTTAACGTAAATAATCATGTTATGAATTTAAATAGAATTTATAGTAAGATACCTACGTTTACAATGTTTTATTAAAAATTTGCCAAAAAAACTTTTAAGTTAAACCTTCACAAACATACGCGCGCTTTGAATTATATAAAGTACTTATAAAGAATTCTATATAATAGTGCAAATAAATATCCTATAATCGTTTAAATTTAATTAGGCAGCCTTGTTGAAAAGCCTCGCTAGTTTTTCAATAACAATACGTGATATAGGGGCTGCTAACCTTCAAATTGATAAGTTATCAGTAACGGAACGTGCCTGCCGCGCAAAGTATCGATTGCGCGCCATTTTTCCCGCGCCTGCGTGAAGTAAACTGCGGTTGCACTGACGTTTTGCCCTCACGATCAGTTGTCCGCGAAAAATCAACGTAAATGTTGAAACCTTCAACGAATCCTTGTTTATAGTTAATTATTATACGATGTTTGTTGTGTTAAATCATAATTTGTATTAAAGAGGCTTTTTAAATTAGGTGAGTTTTAAAATAAGTTTTTTTTTTTCGTTTATGCTATATCTTCATATAACTCATAATCGAATTACTGGAAGTTACGTCACCAAATTGGATTGTATCTATTCTGGTTTCCTGTTTCATTGAACCACTTAAAAGATATAAAAACGTTATATAACTGGTTTGTTATAACAGGACATAAATGAAGATTACTATTAAAGTCAAAAAGGGGAGTGAGTCAGCGTTAAATTCTACACAATTCAGTAGCCACGCATGCCAGGGTTATAACAATTCCTTTAAGTTTTATGGATTTTGCCGTTACGACGTTTGCCAAATTGGAACAATTCCTGATAACCTAGAAAATGTAGTTTTTATGAATAGAAAAGACAATCTCTATTATACCTACTATCGAACGATATTTTATAAATACAGAATAGTATTAATTATTACTCCACAAGCGGTAATATATACAAAACTAGGCAAAACGTGTGCAGATCACGTGCAGATATATATTTTGATATTTTTATTACAAATATTTTTCAATAATATACACTTATTTTGAACCTAGACATGGAACGTATTCATGCATATAAAAATTTGTCCTTGGCGGGAATCGAACTCGAGACCTTTGCTTTTGTAAAACTACAAAATATAAAGATGTTATTGTTGCTTGATTTAAAACAAAGTTACTAAAAACAATATGTAACTAAGAGATTTAGTAGAATGTCAACTTACGAACATATAAATATCAGATGAAATGATTAAATTGAGTTCAGAGCAAATAAATCATTTACACGATTTGCACAGTCTGACAATTCCGGAAAAGTTTGTAAAAGTAACCCTATTTTTTTTTTTTAAATATCAATCAAACTTTATGGCGGATCAGAATACAACGCTATAAGCATGCTTGCACAGGTTCAGTCATATGCCTCTCGCTCCACTGCGTCCCGCTACACCTAAAATTGTTTAATGCGGCCCGACTTGTGCCTATGTTCACATCCGCCATAAAGGTTGATTGGAACTGCACCTCTTTTGATATAATTTTATCTAAATTTGTCCTTTATTCAAAGCATTCAAAGTTACGTTTTGTCAAGAGATTATTATTTCAATTATGATATAATTAGTAAAATAAAACTGAAACGTCAGACTGAAAACAACACAAAATGAATTTTAATTATATTTTACCAATTTGTATAAACTCCCATATTTTATGTTAACATCATTATTCTTTATTTTAAGGTTTGTACATTATCCTTTATGTATTTTAAATTTGAATATATTCAGAATCTTCAATATGTTTCCACCAGTCGATTATGCCCCATTGCAGGAACTTAGGCTTCCCCCAGGGTGAGGGGATTTGGAGCTTAATCCACCAAGCTGCTCTATGGGTTGGTGGATTTTAACGACTGCCATCTGTTGATGGCACTCGGGACCGACGTGACGGCTTAACGTGCTCTCCGACGCACGGAGTCAGTGATATTTATGTACCTACTTAAGTCAGGAAAACTCATTGGTAGGTACACGCCCGGATTTGAACCACGGCCGCACGGCCTTCTGAACTTTGAACAGCTTCGCTGCGAGACGTGATCTGCGCCGTTTCGTTTAGAAATGCAGGAAAATGATACTTAAATATTTCCGATGTTAAAATGAAGTAAACAGTTTACCTGTAATAACGCAATTTGAATCGATTTTTTTTTTTCAAATTTATAGGATGCGTTAGTATGTTTCTGTATAGTCAAACACCAAAAAGTATAACACTAAGGGTTCAGAACAACGGTTATTATATGATGATTTACTTTCTCTGCCCTCCTGTACATTTATATATATCTACAAATGATGACTATAAACATATTGCCAAAATTAAAAATTAAATTTTCTTTAATTTAAGCGGATATTCCGTATCTCCCTAAATTTTTGGTGCGTTTAGCGACATTACTTGCTATAATAATTGGAAAATTCTTCATCGAAAGAAACCTACACTTAGTCAAATTGTTCACTGTCGAATGCTGAAATTACCATGAAATGGAGGCCGAAGTGGCTGCTGCTGTTTAATATTTATTGTATAATAATAATACTTGGAACATCTCACAGCTTGGAACATGCCATCTAGTTCCAAACTAAGCGAAGCTTATATCATGTGTACGAAACAATTGATATACATACATAGGTAGGTAGACATTTTATACCCAAACACAGAACAAATATACATGCTCATGCACACAAATATTTGTCCCAGGCGGGAGCTGAACCCGTGATCCTTGGCTCCGCAGTTAGTCTCTAACCACTCGGACGTTTAGTCACACTCTAATTACACTGTGTTTATAAATGGTCAGTGTGCGTTCGGTGCGCGAACCATGTCACGGGCATAAAGAACGATACCGGAAGGGATATAATGCGATTGGACGAACATGAATGACCGCGAAAATAATGTTCAAACATATTTGACTCTCATGTTCAGGACGACACGTCTCGTGATCGCGCTTGTTCACGGACTTTCACGGCGTGAATGTGACCCGCTGTATATCATAGATAGCGAATGCGTCTTTTGGAAAAAGCGGCTTTTTGTTTTATTCACACAAAAATGTTTAGGGGGGGGGGGAGATGAATGTGACCACTGATCAAGAAGCAATAACTTCAGATAATACCTAAAACAAAGTACTTTTGGAAAAAGAGGCTTTTTGTTTTATTCACACAAAAATGTTTAGGGGGGGGGGATGAATGTGACCACTGATCACGAAGCAATAACTTCAGATAATACCTAACACAAAGTACTTTTGGAAAAAGAGGCTTTTTGTTTTATTCACACAAAAATGTTTAGGGGGGGGGGGGATGAATGTGACCACTGATCACGAAGCAATAACTTCAGATAATACCTAACACAAAGTACTTTTGGAAAAAGCGGCTTTTTGTTTTATTCACACAAAAATGTTTAGGGGGGGGGGAGATGAATGTGACCACTGATCGCGAAGCAATAACTTTAGATAATACCTAACACAAAGTACTTTTGGAAAAAGAGGCTTTTTGTTTTCTTCACACAAAAATGTTTAGGGGGGGGGGGGGATGAATGTGACCACTGATCACGAAGCAATAACTTCAGATAATACCTAACACAAAGTACTTTTGGAAAAAGCGGCTTTTTGTTTTATTCACACAAAAATGTTTAGGGGGGGGGGGGGGGGGAGATGAATGTGATCACTGATCACGAAGCAATAACTTCAGATAATACCTAACACAAAGTATTATAGATGGCAACAACTATGGTGGTAAATGAGCACGCGGTGTCGGTTTTAGTTGTGGAAATGAAGCAATTTGGTCTCGTGGCAGTAATAACTCAGCTGCAGGTTCACGATACAAATTTTACGTTACGAGACGGACTATGCCGCCATGTCATTATGCCAGCAATTTACACATTACCAATCATTTGTCAATAAGTTACGGTTGCGTTACGCTCTATAGTTCGCTATAAGAGAAAACGATGACACACTTCGCTCTATAAATATTAACAACGCAGATTTCGTTGCGACGCCTATGCTTATTCTATTGATTATTTGTGCCTATATTTTTTTAGCTCCATGATATTTTAACCATCCAACAGCCAGAAAAGTACTATTTGTGTTTTATATAAAATTCTGCTATCTACATTAAAATCGCGTCGACCCCGATTTCTATAAAAAGAGAAATATTTGGAGTTTCCTTTTTTGAGTATTTTATTGGGATATTTTAGCTCGACCATCGCGATCGCGAGACTGTCGGCCATGCTGTGAATATTTCGTGCATCGGCAACTTAATGATAGTGGAATATAGTATTTAAGTGTAGATACGAGCTATGACATAATTTATAGCATTTTTAGGGTTCCCAACTCAAAGGGTACCAAGGGGGCCCCTAATACTAAGGCTCCGCTGTCCGTCCGTCTATCACAAGGTTGTTTGAACCTTAATAGGTAGACACTTGAAATTTTCACAGGCGCGTGTATTACTATATCCGCTATAACAAATAATAAAAATGAAATAAAGTTAATAGTTAAAGGTTGTCTTCATACAAGAAACGTGTTTTGTACGACGTTTTCAGTCATTGGTGGTTGTGAGATCATTCCTTACAATTGAAATTTTCAGGAGGTATATACTACTATGGCCGTCATGACAACAAACATTAATAAAATTAAAGTTACCCTATACAAGAAACGTGTTTTTCAACACTTTACGGAACCGTTCGTGTGCGAGTCAGACTCGCGCTTCGCCGGTTTTTTTATAGTAAGTATGTATTTGTAAGGTCGTGAGGTCGATGTCGTGATAGCCCAGAGCGCAACGAACCTGTCTCAAATTTATAAGGCCCCATAGGGCCATGGTTCGAATCCGGGCGTGTACCAATGAGTTTTTCTGACTTAAGTACACAATATCACTGACACCGTGCTTCGGAGGGCACGTTTAGCAGTCGGTCCCGAACGCTGTCAATAGATGGCGGTCGTTACAGTTCCCAACCCGCAGTGGAGCAGCGTGGTGGACTTAAGCTCCAAGCCCCCCTCCTCACCCTGGGGGAGGCCTAAGCCCCTGCAGTGGGGTAAAAATGGGCTGATGATGATCATGATGATTTGTAAGGTTCAATGTACGTTCTTTAAATAAAAGATGGTTTTTTTATGTTTTTCTTTTTCGTTCAAATTAGATACTCTAATAAATAAATAGGACCGAATACTCGCTTTTTTGTACCAATAGGCTCTCGCTATACCTACTTCCGCCACACGACACGTGCTTAACAAACAAAAACGGCTGTCCTTATAGTATTGCCTCCAGATCGACCGGGAATTTTGGGACATTCTTTATGGTATAGTTCGCCTCAAACTTTATGGCGGATCGGAATACAACGCTATAGGCGTGCTTGCGCAGGTACAGTCATGTATCCCTCACTCCACTGCGTCCCGCTACACCTAAAACTGTTTACTGCGACGTGACTTGTGCCTATGTTCACATCCGCCATAAAGTTTGATTGAAACTGTACTGCCCCAAGATAGTGCACGTTTTTCCTCGAAAGGCACTGATTGGTGAATAAAAAAGGCGCAGGAAATTTATAGAAAACGAAGGAAATTTGTATGTAACAAACCATATGAATTTATATACCAATAGGGTATAAAAGAGCGAGCAAAATCGCAATAACATGACGGAGAGGAATTGACCCCAGAAAAATATTGGAACCCATTTATTTGCATTCTACGACCTATAGTCCCGTACAAAATTCGTACGCGTCGCCACGCTGATCAGCTCGACCCGTACAGATCCCGTTGTTTATAAGTTAATTCCAACTTTTTAGGGTACCGGAACCAAAAACAATAACGGAACCCTTGTAATTTCGTCATGTGCCTTTGTACCTCTGTCTGTCCGTCTATACTGTCTGTCACAAATTCGTAGTGTTTACATTTATAGATTTAGCAGAATGAAATTTTTTATGGTAGTATCTGCGCCACCAAAAAAGTCCCGCGGCAAAAAAATGAACAAATTAAAGTTTAATATGTATTTATTATTAGTTAGAATTTAAATAATAGAAAGTAGTTTTAGAGAGCTAAGAACGTACACCGAGTACCTACATATCAAGCAATTATTTAATCTATGATATCAAAACTGACACTAGGTTTTTTTAAAAAAACGTCATGTCGTCGTTCGTGTTAAATAGTCAATAGACAAGAGTCACGTTTCTGAAAAAGTAATAGGATTTTTTTTAATTTTTTTATTTCTAAGCATAATTTTAGTATTTGATCTAATTTATAAGGCGTACTTGTATAATAAATAAAACTAACCCCCAATTACATACAAAAATATAAATTCTTTCTCTGTGATCGAAGGGCTAAAATATGCATATATTCGTAAAGCTTGGTAGGCTGCGTGTTATTTACGAGCGGTGGTGGTTACAAATGAGTTAATTAAATGGCTGTACCCTTGGTGTAGAGATGGAGACAGGAGGAAATATTCAGTATGTTACGATATGTCTGTGTGGGTATGCAATTAGAAGTATATCTTTATTGTAATTTCCTTTGGCAGAATCTCTCATTCTTCTTCTAGCATCAAATTAAGAGCGCGTATAAAGAAAAACTTTTATACGTTCGTTCCATAGTTCTTTACCCACCCAATTTGCTCTCGCGCTCGAAAAAAACGTAGCATGTATGGTGTTATTTTAGATTATTTTGTCTAAAAAATCGAACTAAAAACGGGCGCCATTTTTTTAATCATGAAATGACATTTATACCTAGGTACAGTTGCAATCAAACTTTGCGGTGGATCCGAAAGTAGGCCCAAGTCGCGTCGCAGTAACCAGTTTTGGGTGTAACGGGACGCAGTGGAACGAGGGGTATATGACTATATGACTGTACCTGCGCGAGCCCGTGTATAGCGTTGTATTCAGATCCCTCATAAAGTTTGACGCGATCTGTACGTGAGATGTCATTTTTAGATGATTTCCTTTTTTAATTTGATATTGATATCAGAATTATTAATGAATTAAATATTTGCTCCATTTTTTTTTTTATTCACGATCTAGCTTTTGAGGCAAAGTCATCTGAATACGACACTCGATAATTCGTAAAATATATGTTTTACTTATCTATTTATGTTTTCTTAGAAAAATATCAAATGTAGTGTCCGCGTTTTGATTTTGCGCAGTCTTGATTGGCACATTTATCTATATGATGTGTATAGTTTTTTTTTAACTTCTTCTTGTAACATGTGAAGAGCGGGCTCTTATTGCCAATTTCGTCTAGTAATTCTTTCTGTTCACTAACTGAAGGCGCCCACGAGTTCTTCTTTGAACTTCGTCTGGGCTCACTCCTGAAGCGTGAGCGTTTTAGTGGACTGTATTTATAGGTATAGCGAGGGGCGATAGCGAAAGGAGAGGAAAGACTAAAGGGACTGACCTTGACGCAGCAACACACATATAAGTCTTCGCTGTCAGCCAGGAGCTCCTCCAGTCAGGCGGCGGCGCGGCACCAACACGTAATCGGGCACACTCCACAGTTTATATATTATAGCGTTTGTTACACAATATTATTAGGTTTTTATATGAGTTTTAGGCGATAAGCGATTATGCGTTTAGCGTTTTATATTTTCAGTGCGTCACATAGGAAAGACAACAGCGGACTGAATGTAAAGGAAAAAGCGGGTAGTGCGGAAACAAGAATCAGGGATGCGGCGTAGCCATTGCCCCCGGCCATTGAAAGACTCGCTTTCAATTGCACAAGGAAAAATAAAAGAAAAATATTAAAATAAACTTAAAATTTAACAAAGAAAGCGGAGAATAAATTAAATTAAACTATTGCTATTGCGTGGGTAGAGGACAGAGACGCACGACTGGTCTCTTGTAAATTCCAGTTGCAGTCTTAACTGACGCAACACGGACTACTCCGTCGACTCCTGGGAATGTAGAAACTACTACGCCCAACGGCCAATGAAGGATAAGGGGTATCATCAGTCATTACAATTACAATCGTACCCTTTTCGATTGGTTTAGAAGGTGTATTCCATTTCTCACGCGTTTGTAAAAGATGTAAGTACTCTAACTTCCATCTTTTTGAAAAAGATTGTACCATATTATCCAAAAGCTTATATCGTTTTACTAAATTACTAGAAAACTCTGTCTCATCTACAAAAGGTAAATGTTTTATTGGACTTGACATTAAAAAATGCGCGGGCGTTAGAGCAGAAGGCTCCGATGGATCAGAACTCAATAGCGTAAGCGGACGCGAATTCAGTACGCACTCTATTTGCACCAATACTGTCAACAATTCTTCATATGTTAAAATCTGCGAACCTATTACGCGAAACAAATGAGTTTTAAACGCTTTGACGTAAGTCTCGACATGTCCATTAAAATGAGGACTGCGTGGAGGTATGAGTTTCCAGGTGATTCTGTTTTCTGATAACTCCTTTGCAAATGAAAAATTGTAATTTTCAGAACATAAAAATTTATAGAGTTCATTAAGCGTATTTTTTGCTCCTATAAACGTCGTACCGTTATCAGAGTACATACACGAAACCGCACCCCGTCTGGCAAGAAAGCGTTTAAAAGCTGAAATGAATACGTGCGTTGTCAGATCTGAGGCTATCTCTATATGCACAGCGCGTGTTACGAGGCACACAAATATGCACAAATAGCATTTTATAGGACGAACACCGCGTTTTCTATAAGGCGTAATGCTGATTAGACCTGCATAATCTACAGCTGTATGCGTGAAAGCTTTAGTTTGCTGTACACGACAAGCTGGTAAATCAGACATCATAGGAAATGTATTTTTTGGATTAACCTTAAAACAAAAGTAACATTGATGAATAATTTTGCGAACGGTATTTCGACAAGATAAAATCCAATAGCGTTGTCTAAGTATAGACATAAGTAGTTGCAGCCCAGTATGACAATGTTTCTCGTGATAATATTTTATTATGAGATCGACAATATAGTCTTTTCGAGGTAATAAAATAGGATGCTGCTGATCATAGGATAAGTCTGCATTACGCAGGCGTCCACCAACGCGCAACAATCCGTATTTATCTAGAAACGGGTTTAATTTTCTGATTTGAGGCGAACATTTTTTATTTGAAATTAAACATTTTATATCGTTAGCGAAATATTTAGATTGCATAACCTTAATTATTTGAGTTTCAGCGAAATCAAATTGTGAACTGGTAATTACTTCAGCGCGAGGTAGTTTCTTTAAAAAGCGATAAATGTAAATAACAGAGCGAAGTAGAGCGTTCCACGAAGAAAAGCGTTGTGATAGCGTATACAAAGTATGAGGTTCTTCTTCGGCCGACGTAGCCAAAGCGATTACCTTTGATTCGGGTACTTCTATATTATCAGAAGGTTTGAACCTTTTAATAGGCCAACTTTCAGGTTCTTGCTGTAGCCATGAGGGACCGTTAAACCATAATGGATGGTCAATTAAGCGTAAAGGTGTGATACCACGAGACAAACAATCACTCGGATTATCGACTCCATTTACGTGATAAAAATGTCGCGGAGGAAGCGTATCAATAATTTTTGTAATTCGCGTAGCAACAAATGTTTTAAATTTATGCGGAGACGAGTGGATCCAGCATAGAGCCACCATAGAATCGGTGAAACAATAAATATCGTCAATATTATGACGAGGAGCGTATGTGTTGATGACTAGACGCGTTAATTTAGCCATAAGTAGCGCAGCGCACAACTCCAAGCGAGCGATAGAAACAACTTTAAGAGGCGCTACTTTAGATTTCGCGCAAACCAAACGTATAATAGGCGGGTTGTTAGCGTTAGATACGCGTAAATAAATAACTGCGCCATAAGCTTTTTCACTAGCGTCTGAAAAAGCGATTATAGAAATTTTTGAATTTTCAGTTACACCTAAATGACGCGGGAATTTTAATTTAGCTAATTCAGGAAGTTCGGAAATATATTTATGCCAAATTTCAGCAATGTGCGGCGGCGTTGGTTCGTCCCAGTCCAATTTCAAAAGCCAAAGCTGCTGGATGAGAACCTTAGCAAATAATATGACCGGCGCGATAAACCCAATTATGTCATATTGACGAGCGATGACGGACAAAATATTTCGTTTCGTACATAGTCGCTCCTCTATGGACACGACAAAACTAAATTCATCAGTAGACGGTGACCACTGAAGTCCCAAAATCTTTAAATGTTGATCCTGTTCAAACTGAACAGCCGAACGGTAGCGATAAGACTCGGACAACGAATCTAACAATTCAGCAGAATTACTAGACCATTTTACCAAATCAAAGCCCCCGGCCTTGAAGAGACCCAGCAACTCATTCTTAAGTTTGAGTGCGTCAGGTAGCGCGGGAACAGAATAACACACGTCGTCCATATAGGCGGCGCGCGGTACGAGATCCGCGGCGAGCGGGTATGTGTCTTGTTCTTCGGCGGCCAATTCGCGTACGACACGCATAGCGAGATAGGGACTGCTACGTAATCCAAAACAGACGTGATTGAACTCATACGTGACGAGAGGTTCCGTAGAGTTGTAACGATAAAGTATTTTTTGAAATTTGCGATGTTCTTCCTGAACCAAAATTTGCAAATACATCTGCTTGATGTCTGCTGAGAAAGCTATACTATAAAAGCGAAACATGAGTAATATTAAAAATAAGTCATTTTGTAGATTTTGCCCTGTATATAATATGTCGTTGAGTGATAGGCCAGAAGTGGTTTTGGCACTCGCGTCTAACACTATACGTAACTTCGTCGTGGTTTTGTCTTGACGCACGATGGCGTGGTGAGGGATGTAATAACCACTTTCAATATTATCATCATAAACTGGAGAGATATAATTTTTATCTAAATATTCTTTGATAACCGCGTTGTATTCTAAGCGCAAAGTAGGCGAAGCATTAAGTTTTCGTTCCAAAGAAAAATATCTATTTTTAGCGATTGTATACGAGTCACCCAAAGAAGCAGAGTCGCGCGAAAAGGGAAGCGCGACGCTGTAGCGTCCAGACTTGTCTCGCGACAAATTATCTTTAAATATAATTTCGCATTCACGATCCTCAGCATTAAGGACAGGCGCGGTATGAACTTCTTCAAGTTGCCAAAATTTTTGTAAAATCGTATTTATACAGGGTTGAGTAACAGCGCAACAAGCAAGAGATATGTTACTGGGATTATTTTCAATATCTACATTGCCTATAATCATATAACCTAAGACAGTCTCGAAAGCTGTCGGCATACCCGGAGGTCCCGTTACACGGCCCGACAGTAAAATTTGTGAAAACCCCCCAACAAAAGATCGATATCACCCGGAACCGAGTAATATTTATCAGCGAGCGTAACATTATTTAAATAGGTAAATGAAGTAGTATTTATATGAGCGGTAGGTATTTTATCCGTAATTCGATCGATTACAAAAGCGTTAATAGAATATTTAATATTTTTATTTATTAATGATGACACTTTAAGTGTTAACATGCCCTTAATTGAACTAGCGGAGCCACCTATGCCCTTAACGACAGATCTAGTAATTTTATTATAGCGTAAATTTAATAATTTGCAGCAATCTGCGGTTATGAAATTATTTTGTGAAGCTGTGTCCACTAGACCTCTAATAGTATGTAATTTACCCAAGTTATCTTCAGTGTTTAATTGAACAGTTCCTAATAAACAAGTGTTCAAGCGTTCAGAACTAGATTTAATATTACAAAGAGATATTTTATTATCGTGTGACGCATCCACTGTGGGCGCAGGCGTCTGAAACCGGTTAGCGGGGCCGCCGGCGGCAGCCGAGTGCTTCAGCGTTTCAGAGGACTCCGCACGAACGTTTACGGTTTGCGGTTCCGTATGCGACCTCATTTTTCTACATAAAAGTGAATGATGTTTGCATCCACAGTAGCGACATAAAACCGTAGATTTACAAGCGAAACTTACATGATATAAACTCAAACAATTAGAACATCCATTTCGGTTTTTAATAAAATTAATACGATCATTAATTGAAAGGCGTTTAAAAGAATCACATTTATATAATTGTGTATGTGTGGTTTGTTTACAGCACACACAAGCATTATCCACTACGACAAATGAATGCGTAGGCTTCGAGTAATTTTGTTCTGCGTTATTTTTACCATACTTCTTTGGCGGGGCAGAAGTAGTAGATATAGAAGAAGGCGTACGATCCAATATTTTGGATTGTTCATGAAGAAAACCGATTAAACTATTATACGTAGGTATGGATTCGTCACGTTTTAACATTTCAAAGGCGCGCGATGTTTCCGAATCCAGTTTCTTAAGTGCTATGTGGAGTAATATGAAATCCGTCAAATCAGACAATTTCAAAGATTTCAAACTAGCGACCGCGGCGGCGAATTTATCTAAAAATAATTCTATGTTTTTTGAAGAAGCGTAACTAGCAGCTTTAAAATTTAATAATTGATCCAAATAAGCGGAAGCGAGACGACGTTTATCCTCATATTTTTTTAACCAAAGTTGACCAAATCTTTTCGTAATTTTCCCCGGTGGGAGTGATTCCGGAGCACACTGATAAAGCACGACCAGAAAGTTTTCCTATTAAGTATTGCACTCTTTCGTGATCTGTTAAGTTTTCGTTTACATGAATAGTATTTTTGAAATTTTCATAAAACATTGGCCACTCAATAGGATCACCAGAAAACGACAATAACTCCAACTTAGGTAATTTTATGTACTCTTCTTGCTTTCAGAATTGTTACCAGTATCGTTGCATGTAGACTTAGGAACTTTAAGAGCGTTAATTTTGCTTTCGACCCGCTTAATACGGCAATATAAATCATCAAACGCATTCCAAGATTGAAAATTAGGTACCGCGTCAGGATTCACAGTCAGCTCAAGCAAATTGATTTGTTTTACTAAATCAGAAAATTCATCGCGAATCGATTCCAATGTAATAATACTGGACAAAAATAATTCTTCTGCTACTGTATCTTCAAAGGCGTTTTTTGCGTAATTATAGATGTATTGCAACCGACCAAACATTGATTCACGTTGCGCAGTTAACATAGTTATTTGTATTTTAATATCTGCCTCTTGCAGTTTTACTTTACCTTTTGTAGGCATATTTGAAGTTAAATATATTTATAGAATCAATAGAATTAAAACTGAAAACGTAAGAAACTAGACGATTCAATAAATGTCGCAATTACTGCCTGTAACATGCACACGCGGCACGCACACACAAGGTACGCGCGTAGATGCGACGCGATGTTTACCTACCTACAAAGCGAAATAATTATAAATTCTTAGATAAAATTTTGATATAAAATAATTTTATATTTATATAAAGCGTTTCGTGCGAGAAATGGAATCTACCTTGTTCAGTAAAGACTGACAGAGTAAGAATAGCGTAGTTTAAAAGAATTGTATGAAGGGAAGCGTGCAGCGAGTTATTTTAAAACTTTTGGTAAAGACCAGAATTTTATGAAGCGAGCGTGTTCAGAAGAACAAATTATTTTTTAAACCTTCGGTTCGAAGGAACATATTATTTTTTAAACATCCGGCTCGAAGGACCATATTATTATGAAGGCGCCCACGAGTTCTTCTTTGAACTTCGTCTGGGCTCACTCCTGAAGCGTGAGCGTTTTAGTGGACTGTATTTATAGGTATAGCGAGGGGCGATAGCGAAAGGAGAGGAAAGACTAAAGGGACTGACCTTGACGCAGCAACACACATATAAGTCTTCGCTGTCAGCCAGGAGCTCCTCCAGTCAGGCGGCGGCGCGGCACCAACACGTAATCGGGCACACTCCACAGTTTATATATTATAGCGTTTGTTACACAATATTATTAGGTTTTTATATGAGTTTTAGGCGATAAGCGATTATGCGTTTAGCGTTTTATATTTTCAGTGCGTCACATAGGAAAGACAACAGCGGACTGAATGTAAAGGAAAAAGCGGGTAGTGCGGAAACAAGAATCAGGGATGCGGCGTAGCCACTAACTACTTCAGATCCCTTGTTTTTATTGTATTCGTTTCCAATATTTATTAATATAAATTGTGCATTTGTTATCCTTAATATATGAAATGTAACTGTATATAATAAATCGTGCAACTTAGTTAATCATAACACTATACCATTTCCATTATAAAGGCAACGATAGAGAATATCCGGAAAAAGATAAAATACCCACTTAACTAAAATATCTCAAGCTGACCGATCGATTTTATCTCAATTTAAGAGACTAGAGCGACCTCGGATGCGACCCCTGACGATCTTTTAATATACACGTAGGAGTTGTGTATAGGTCACACTTTTAAATCGTGGAGGCAAATTGTGGTATCAAAATTTCAAGACGTCAAAACAGTTAAGTAGTATGAGCCAAATTCAACAATCGTCCAAACCCCTTTTATGTTTTAAACAAGAAGGTACTGTGAGGTGCCCGAAAGACTTTGACCAGTGATTTCTCAGTTAAATTTACGAGATAAAAGTAAATAACTTTTTCATACGCACCTCACTATATGGCTCAAAAAATAGACCTTTGTTGCTCCTTTAAACTGGTGAACAAAATTCAATTTCGCTCACTCGGTAAAAATAATGTCTTGAGTTTAGAATTCTACGAATGAGCATTTCCAATTTAATTAGCTCATTTGCGTTTAGAAACTCCACATACTTTTTATTTTCTAAGCAATATTTTTACATGCTTTGTTATTAAAAAAAACCTTTGGAAGTTTGGATTAAAATGGATTTTTAAGGCCTAATCTATTCGGAAAAACCGTTCGATTAGTAAAAACCACATCAAACATTTATAATAGTTTACATCAAATTACTTACATTTTCATTTTATGTAAAGTCGCAATTTCCGAATGCTCCCATTAAAAAAAAAACCACAGACAGACAGACGGACGGACGGACATGGCGAAACTATAAGGGTTCCTTTTTTGCCATTTGGCTACGGGACCCTAAAAAATGCAGGAGTAGAAAAAAAATTGGAAAGAAGTCCGTCTATTGCATCGCTTAGGTTCTTTGTTTTTTGCTCTGAAAGTCTAAAAAGTTTTAATTACAAAGTGAATCTAGTGCCGAAGATTGTAATTTAAAAGTTGAAAAAACAAGTTTCGAATTTCTATATCACATAAAAAATATGTAAAAATTATGGATAATTTCATGATTGGAGACATGCTAAAGGCACAAAGACCTTTTCGGAAACCTCTTGAACTAAACCAAATGCATCTATTGTTCCGTCTAGTTACAATCACTTTTCTTAAGTACTGACTACATTATTATGTAATTAATTTAAATTATTAGGTTAGTTAGTTTAGTTTAGAAACTTAGCTCTTCTTTTTTCAATCTAGTTACAATAATTTTTCTTATGGATATTTGGCAGTTGAGTTGCATCGTGCGCCACAGTGTGACAATTTTAAGTTGATTTTTACTATTTAGTAGTTTTTATCAAATAGTCATTTCGTATTTGAATTAATAAAATTTTATAAAGTGTATCCCAACATAATTTTTAACCTATTTGCTACTCATTAACCATATTTGGTCAGATTGAAGGTCACGCCCCATTTAATTAACAAAGACAGTTGATTGATAAGGACTGATTACTATTTAAAAGGTTAATATAATTTATCTTACTTATTCCTATCTTCGTGTCTTCATTTATACCTTATTTCTAACAGTAATTTGTACTTGTATTTTTATGTGATAAGACAATGGCAACTCTCTATTCGCTTTACAGACATTATCCACAAAATGATGATTAATAATACGCAATTACAAGTTTTTTTTTTGCGTATAGAAAATGTGGTTTGAATTCTATAATTCTACTAAGGCAACACTGTCAGCTCTGTCATAAGTGTCATTATGTATATGTTATAGGCAATGTGTATAATCCGGCATTGTATAGAACGCCTAGGCATTATATACATTGCCTAAAACGTTCAGGCAATGTATATAATACAATTCATTTCATACATTGCCTAGGTATTGTATAAAATGCCCGAAGCGCATCAGGCAATGAAGGAGACGCGTGTGCGGCGTGCGGGACTACCTACCCCGTAAACAAGTTGCAACTCGTTCGTTGTGTTTGGTTAACTGTTGGTTTTTTTCGTATCATGATCAAATTCCCATAATCAAATAGTAAGAAATGAACAGGGCGACTTTCTGCAGCAATTTTTTGGTACGTTGTAAATGGAAACGTTTATCCGAAGGGAACTGCTATGTGAGAAACGCTCTCGACGCAAAAACTCGTAGGTACTTAGACATACCAACCAATAGAACACATGTCATAACAGCGCTGTCTGCTGGTGGTGGAAGTTGAAATCAGGATTAGCTCTCAAAAGATCAGTCTATCATTTCATCATCAGCTCTCAAAAGACCAATCTAACTAAATCATAGAGAAGAAAAATCTATTACATACATTACCTACGCTTCAATCGGCATTCTATATAATACCTAGGTATTCTATACATTTCCTAGGTAAAGTGTAAAATAGTTTAAACATTGAACATCATTTCATACATTGCCTGAACGACCCCGGCATTCTATACATTTCCTAGACATTGTATAGAATGCCTGCATTATACACATTGCCTATAACATATACATTATAAAAAAGAAGAATATTTAAGTATATATATCAGTTGTCTAGTACCCCATTATACAAGCATAATACTTGCTACATTGGGACTATATGGCGCTGTGTGGGATGTCCCAGATATTATATTATATTAGATATTTAGTGCTCAGATCCAAAACGTCCAATCTTAATAGCAACGTAACCGGGAACGTTTCTTATGCTTTTAAATCTCTAAAATATAATATATTAAATAGAATAATAATGGAATAATAATAAAATGTACACAATCTTTGGCTTGCTTAGGATTCAAACTCAATACTTGCAACAAAAGTGAACTTTCCTCTGTCGCACAAATAATGACTTGCACGATGGGATGCCAAACACTCGCTAAAGAAAAAAATGGTGAAAATGTAGGTACCGGTAAATTATGTAGGTAAAAATAGAACACGAACAAAAAAAAACAGTTCAGATTTCCACCTGTACGTTAGGCAAGAAGCATATTTCGGTGAATATAATATATGGACGCGCCATGGACGCTGTTTCAAAATGTCCCGCTAACATGTTTATTATCATTAACATATACCTATACCTACTTATCCGAAACGCTTGTCAAATGACGATCCTCCGCACCGCACTCTACCCCCTCTCGGGGCTGCACATTCGACCTCTGTACGCACGAGAAGAAAGTCATACGCCGCCGTCGCATACACGCATAATCCGCGCTCCACACCGCAGCCAAGTAACTTTGTGATAGTATAAACGTGGATTAAGACGGATTCGTAGCTGGATTGGGTAAGTTCTTCCTGTTTCTGTTCCTATATTTTTAAACGGGGTTCTGTGGTCGCATTGCCTTTGAATTGCACTGGAAACGACAGCCAGCGCCCACCACTAGTTATCGAAGGCCGCAAAATTACATTATTAAAAAATTCTATTTCCGCATATAATTTATATAAAACAATATATTTGAATGAAATGGCCAACAGAAATAGCGTATGCTGAAGCCTCGCCGTGCAATTTTAACTCTCTAGACATTTCGACATCCCTACAAAGCAAACCCACACATTTTGCTGAGCTTTCAAGCAAAATGTCAACGGAAGATCAAAGTTCCAAGAACTTTCTGAGAACCATCCCACACCCAACACAAGACAAAGAAATGTTATGTTTGAAATTTTTGATGCAATAACCTTTTTTATTCAATTCGAAAGGAACTCCATCGAATATATTTTTATTTAATGTAGCTACGCCCTTAAGAATTACAATTTTATACGTTGCCGGCTCAATGGGCAGGATCGTTAAGTTCTTAAAATACCTCTTTCTATTATACACGTATTTATATTCATTTCTAAGAAATATAACTGATATTTTTGATTTCGACAATATTAATAAGGAAAATAGACTCTTATATATAGCCCTGAAAACGACTCACGCATAACAGGTAATCTACGTTACGGGTCAATCAACTCAATTAACGAGGTGTTGTCGCCTGTTCAGTGCGATAAGAATAGGAAAAAGATGCTGTCTTGTGTGAAGCGAAAGTACCTAATAATAATAATTAAGTAATACCCGGGACATCTCACACACCGCCATCTAGCCTCAACTTAGTACAGTTTGTATTATGGGTACTAGACAACTGACGTACATACTTGAATATTTTTTTATATTTATTTCATACCTACATATTGTATAAACATTTTACACCCATATACGGAACAAATATACATGTTAATGCACACAAATATTTGTCCCGGGCGGAAATCGAACCCGCTACCTTTGGTTTTGCAGTTAGGATTTCTATTACCACTAGGCCGATCGAACAGTCAATTTATAATGTAATTAATTAATAGGTGAATATTTAATGTACCTTACGTGTGACATATTTAAATCGTAGTACAATACGCGCCACCGATTAAAAAAAAAGCCGCCGGCTGTACACACTCGCCGATCGGAGGCGAGCGCCCGAGGCAGCGCTATGCGGCCGGTAAAAGAGAAGTGTACACCGGCAGACTTTTACATCGGCGACGCGTATTGCACTTACGGATGGTAAGACTGACACAGAAAATTTTCTTACGTATCTATGCGGCGGTGTATATATAATATTGTACACCAACTTTGAATTTAGGGTGCCCAACTTTCTAACGTATTGGAATCACGGAAGAAAAACGCCAGGAATATATTCGGGACGGAATGAAACCGAAGGAATGGTTAATATATTTGTTCGATTAGGTTGTTCGAATAGGTTGTTTCGATTTGGAAAATGAATTCGGAAAACCATACGTTTGCGGTCGATCTAAAGCTGCCTTATCTACCACCAGTCTACACTGTATTTGAGACATTGGTTTCCGAAGAAGGTCTACTTTAGGCCTACAGTTAATTTACAATTAACTATAGGCCTAAAGTAGACCTTTACAGTAACATCAATTTACTACTTTAGGCCTACAGTTAATTGTAAATTACAGTTTTTTTTTTCATTTACATATTTCTTATCTAATAAACACAACTATTATAAGTGTCGACAGTAATTCTATTATTTTATAGTATCACTGCCATAAAATGTTTGTATGAGTGTTTTACAGTAACATCAATTTACTACTTTAGGCCTACAGTTAATTGTAAATTAACTGCAGGCCTAAAGTAGACCTTCTTCGGAAACAAATGTCTCAAATACAGTGTAGACTGGTGATAGATAAGGCAGCTTTAAATCGACCGCAAAGGTATGGTTTTCCGAATTTATTTTCCTACCTCAAAGGCCTACAGTTAATTTACAAATAACTGTAGGCCTAAAGTAATAAATTGATTACTGTAAAACACTCATACAAACATTTTATGGCAGTGATAATATAAAATAATAGAATTACTGTCGACACTTATAATCATCATCATCATCATCATCAGCCCATTTTTACCCCACTGCAGGGGCTTAGGCCTCCCCCAGGGTGAGGAGGGGGGCTTGGAGCTTAAGTCCACCACGCTGCTCCACTGCGGGGACACTTATAATAGTTGTGTTTATTAGATAAGAAATATGTAAAGGAAAAAAAAACTGTCAACGTGTTATAAACATACTGTATTAGGTTAGTGTTACAATATATAAATAAATAAATAATCTTAGTGGATTCCGGAACAGACCTATTTTGACAAGACATTAAAAATAGAAAACTAATACAATAACAGAAAACTAACATACAATAGAAGATTCTTTGCAAAATAATATTTCTTGACAATATTCAATATCACCATAAATTTGTAGTACATGTACATATAATTCAATATCAGCCCGTTATGCCCCACTGCGGAGACTTAGGCCTCTCCTCGAGACGAGCGTACTTGGAGCTTAATCCACCACGTTGCTCTAGTGTAGGTTTGTGGATTTTAATTACTACTATCTGGGGACGGCAACCGCGGGACCGACGGCTTAACGCGCTCTCCGAAGCATAGAATCAGTGATAGTTATATACATAACTTAGAAAAAACTCATTAGTACATGCCCTGGGATTCGAACCACGGCCTCTTAAAAAAGAAGCGGGCTCGTCACCATTCGGCTATCACGACACTACATTACAGTACATATACTGAATAAATCTAAAATGTGTTTATTGAGCTATCCAGTATATAGCATTAAAAGCATATAAAACATATTAAAAGCATACCTTTAAAATAATTATCTTTTTATTTGCTTCGTTGGGACAGGGCCGAGTTCATCTCCGTTGCAAAATTATTTCCATAGCGGCTTTTGAATAGCTCGCTACGTCCAACATTCACCTTCGCCGGAAATAATCTATTTTGCCCCCGAGCAGTCTACTATTTCATTAGTACAGTATGAAAGTTACGTATCATTTTCGAAATAAGTGATCGGATTAATGATACTTGAGTGAAATAGATGAAGTGTCGTGATAGCCCGAACGCAGCAAACTTGTTAAAAATCTATAAGGCCATGTGGCCGTGGTTCTAATCCGGGCGTGTACCAATGAGTTTTTTCTGACTTAAGTGCATTAACTACTGACTCCGTGCCTCGGAGAGCACGTTAAGCTGTCGGTCCGCGTTGCTGTCAATAGATGGTGGTCGTTACAATCTGCCAACCCGCTGTAGAGCAGCGTGATGGATTTAAGCTCCAAGCCCTCTCATCTTGAGGGGAGGCTTAATCCCTGTATTGGGGTATAAAAAGGGCTGATGGATGTATGAATGAAATAGTGACGACTTTAATTTGCTTGCCAATCTTCTTCGGACACGTGTTTCGCCGCAATGAATTGTTAATCGAAACACTATAGTTGTGTAGTGAAGGTTGGATGTCTAGAGGCGTGGAAGGTCGTCGGTTATACGGGAGGAGCAAATTAAGGCTGCTGTGGATGGCCGTAAATTGTCAAACGGATCTTTTATTCAAGCTGAAACGACGACCACAAGAACTGTTAATAGGAACGATAAAAAAGAATATTTGGTACAATTTCATTTTGCGTACCGACCTTTGAATGTAGCAGACTAGAAAGTGTATGCTTGCTAAACTTAACAAAATGCCGACAAATTTAGTCAACTTTATACACATTGAAAAAGAAATTATCGGTATATGAATTTCGTTCAATAGTATACGTACTATTCAATAGTATACAGACCTAGACACAAACACACATCTAAGTAACCAATTGCGTGGGTCATACACGCGTCCAGCCGTCCCCTTCTCATCCTAAGGCTCAAATGTGATAACTTTTGTTCATGAACTAAACGGCCAGCATCACTCCTCTATTAAACTAATTCAGAGCTCAGTGTCGTATCCAATGTCAAATATTCATACTCAAGGAAGAAAGTTTTTAATAATGTATATTATTATGTCCGTTTTACGTGAGCTGTAAGTATACAGACTAGGCGTGTTGAGTGGCGACAGTGATGAACCTCGTCAATGCGATCAAGCCTACGGCTCCTTCGATACATTTAATACTAAAAGCGTTTCACGTTGGCATTTCCCTCGAGAGTCGAACGTTCCCAACGGTAGGCAAGGTGCACTCTCGTTCAGCTGATCAAATTTAGACCCTATATATCTCCGCGACGCGACCCTCTTTTAAAATATTTTTCTGACCACGGCCTTGCTTTTAGTTTACCCATAGTAATGAATTTAATGTAAAAATTTACGCGACGTAGGATTTTTACAGGGTCATGAGCTTCATGGCACTCAAGTTATGGATTAACACGCAACTCGAGTACTCCGCTTTGTAATGTTTCGTTTACTGGTCTAGGTCGAAAATAAAGGAAACCTACGAGGAAAAGCCGTTAATTAAGAAAAAAAAGTATTAAAAACCGGCCAAGTGCGAATCGGACTCGCACACGAAGGGTTCCGTACCACCATATAATATAAAAAGCGAGTGCGACGTTAATCGAATTTGACCATAAATCGTTATTATTATGTAATTTAAGAATTATTGTATTAATATATTTCATTTTTATTTCGTTAGTTATTTAGAAGGCGCTCGATCCTCTTTGGCTAATCCGAAAAGTAATAACATATAACTTATTTTATTACAGTGAACCTTTGACTTTTAGTATCGATTGTGAAGAGAATAAGCTCTGCAAAGGAAAGCGTAAATTTATAGTACCTAGTAATGCAATGTAGTTTTGATCATAATTTTTTTTTTTTTAATTATCTTTTACAATAACGTCACAAAGATAAAATGCATCTAGTTTTCGCTTATTGGCGAAACGCTATCTGTCATTTTCTATAGAATTTTTACAAAATTTTTACTTATAAAAGTACATTTTATAAGTTAATCTATTACTCGTTAAATAATACAGTCTAGTTACCTGTGATAGTTTTCCTTTTAACTATAGGACTTTAGGAGTGCATATCTCAACAACTGTTGATTTAAATAAAAAGAAAAATGTTTTAAATCTTGATATCATTTTTTAAGACCTGTCGTGTGGTACCTCTCGCGTTAATATACGACGAAAAATTTTTTTCTTAATTTCACTTCGTCGTTGTGTAGCGGTTCATAGATTACACCTACCTTCCAAATTTGATCTATATATTGCCAATAGTTTCCGGAAAAAACCACGGACAGACAGACAGACAGACAGACGGGTGGACGGACATGGCGAAACTATAAGGGTAACTTTTTGCTATTTGGCTACGGAACCCTAAAAATTGTCTCTAGCTATCAGAGAGTGCACTCATGTTATTACTTTTCGGATTATTTTATATTGTACGGTGTATGGAGCCCTTCGTGTGCGAGCCCGACCTGCACTTGGCCGGTTTTTAAAAAAAAATATCTTTTACAATAACTTCACAAAGATCAAATGCATCTAGTTTTCGGTTATTGGCTAAACGCTATCTGTCATTTTCTATGGATTTTTACAAAATTTTTACTTATAAGAGTATTTTTTATAAGTTAGTCTATTACTCGTTAAATAATTCCTTTTAACTACGTTATATTGTATACTCCTGTCATAAATTTTTTCCCCATATCCAAAAACAACGGTTCAGTTGGTAGAGGGGGACCACATGACTCTAACAAGAAATAGAACTTTAGGAGTGCATGTATCATCATCATCATCAGCCCGTGTCTCTCCACTGCAGGTTATAGGCCTCTCCCAAGGCTCGCCACCAAACATGATCCTCCGCCTTTCGCATCCAAATACCCCCGGTTTGGTTCTTTAGGTCATCTGTCCACCTGGCCGGAGCGCGTCCAACGCTTCGCTTTCCGGTACGTGGCCTCCATTCGAGAACTCGTCTACTCCATCGGTTATCAGTTCTACGGCAAATCAAACAAAACAACCAAAGAGATTGGATTACAACTTCCTACAAACAAAACACAAAAACGTCTTTGTCTGTCCTCTTTCAATTGGGAGAATCACGGCTAATAATGGCTATTTTAATTTAAGAAAAATGAATTTTCATTATACATTTTACCACATTTTTACAATGTTCTTATACGACAACTCATTTCCATTTCTTAATTTTTTTTTGTACGCTATCGGGTTTTTTATTATTTTTTTATAGTTATTTTCTCATCGAGGTCACGATTTAAAATGCAAAACAACATGCGATTTCACATCGAATAAATCACCAGGTTCGTTACATATGTAGGTGACATGTTGCGTGAGCTCACGTAATGCAATTATTTATAAAAAATCATACCTTATTCTCGGAAAAGCTCGTTTTCTACCTGACTGGGTGCTCAAATATGGCTCAAATATTAATACTCTTTTATTTTACTTCTGGAGTTCTATTGACTTGGCTAACTATTGGCCGAGTGGTTAGAGACCATAGCTGTGGAGCCAAGAGTGGCGGGTTCGATTGCCGTCCTGAACAAATATTTGTGTGCATGAACATATTTCTGTGTTTGGTGTTTGGGTGTAAACTTATAACTTAACGTTAGATATTTAAGTTTCATTGTACAAGCTGTTTGTTGTCATAAATAAATAAAATAAAAAAATAAAAATAAACGTATCTATATACGCATTTATGAAAAAGAATATTTAAGTATGTATATCAGTAGTCTAGTACCCCATAATACAAGCATAATACTTGCTTACTTTGGAACTAGATGGCGCTGTGTAGGATGTTCCAGATATTATTATTATTAAAAAAAATATTAACTTACCATAAAGCTGATAAAAACGGCACTTACGGGCGCAAGTCAAGTAAGTGCAATGTGTGTGTAATTTTGTGCTAAAAGGTATTGTTGGTAGGGTGTGCCATTAGTGTCGTCAATTTGCAAAAACTTTCTCACAGTTCGACTGGTGTTTAAGACGGCAGCTTTCTGTAGTGTGAGGTAGAGAGATTCCCCGAAGGTCCAATAATTTCAAGCTATGGTGGAGATGATTGAGTATGACTGCCGTATAGTGTAGCAGAGGACTACCGGTACATGCAAATCATGTTTCCAGATTCTCATTACTTCTTCTTTAAGTTTCGTGTATTCCTATTTTTTTTTATTATAATTACTATTATCATCATTATTCGAGGTTTTTTTGTCAATTATTTTAAATATTGAAGAATTTTGGAAACAGTACCCTATTTCAAACAATCTCCGTACAAAAAATCCCGTTGTTTTGATACATAAAGACAGACACCCCCTTCCTACACGCAAACTAACATACATACTTTTCCATTTATAATATACAAATCAAATCAAATATCTTTGTATCGTAGTTATGTATCATAATCTTGAAACACGTCACAACAGTGAATTTATTACTTTGTGGAACGTCACTACAAAGACGCATTCAAAAGTGCTCCTCTCCTCTCAGAAGAAGACGCAAGAAACTGAGGAACGCTCTTTTTAACAAAATTATAAAGAATTTTTTAACAATAAAGTGCTTAAAAATTTATATTATTGAAACAAACCGATAGAAGTAGTCCGATACAATATTATATAATGTATATATAATAAGCTTTTGCATAAAGCTTTCATTCTATTGTAATTTTAAACTTGTTAAGGGGTAAATCCTGTTAGGTAAATTGCATCCGTAGGTACATACCTACAGACTTTCGCACTCATAATATCAGTTTCTAATCGTTACTGAAGGATTACGGGGTAAGCTTGGCTTTCCGTCGGGGACATTCGACTACTGTAGGAAAGGTCAACGTTAAAGGGTTTATCTTTATCTCCGTGTGCGCCCTGTAAAGCTACGGCAAGTCCGTTGGTTCTTTATTTCGATTACAACGATAATTTACGGCTTAATGAACTACAATTATTTAATTATTTCGAATTCACACATCAAAGTCACATCTCCCTGAAAATTTATCTATTTTTCTTTTTTACACCATCTTTGACCGTCGCTATCACTGTCGCTTAATTGTCACTTATTTATTGTAACTCGTGTCGTTTTTTATATTCCACTTTACGTACTAGTCACTTGCGGGGAATTTCCAGCAAATTGAATTAGTTGTTATTTGATATTCCACAAGACGCTGCTATTTAAATCCCAAAAGGCACCCCTGAAATTTTGAATTTTGACATTTGCACTTGACGTTCTGTGCCGTTTAGAACTAACGAGTAATCTGCGAAATTTCAGCTTTCTACTTGAAAAGCTCTGTGAAGCTTTGACTGGCGGGCAGTCAGACAAAAATATTTCTAAGCTCGTTGTACTTATCTACTAGTTTTGGCATGGCGAACAATAAACGTTTATTATTTAGAAGTTCACGGCAGCTTCAAATAAGTAGCGATTTACCTACACGTTTGTGTTATTTCGGTTATAACACAAATGTTTTTCATGTAGTAAATCCAAAGCTATATATAGTCTTTCACTCATAGTTATAGAGTATTACTTACCTTCTTATTCTCCTCTTCCTTTCCCCTTCTCCTGTCTTCTTATCATAAGTTATCTAAATTTTATCTTCAGAATTCGAAGTTTCATATTCCTAATTGACCCCCTAGTGGAACCAACAGTCCGTAACGAATAAAACACAACTTTTTCCCTAGACCCATTTCACTGCCACATCATCTCTGTGGTTATACAAAAAAAAATTTTGTGTTTTGATATGTATAAAATATTGCAAAATATATACTGCAACCGCTTCGGTTATACATGGATGCCCTTGTGAAATGAAAATTTCATGTTTTAACCGTGAGAACATATAAAAGTCTGCTGTCTTCATGTACTCTATGGAAAATATTAATTTAAATCGTAGAATTTAGAATAAGCCCTCTCACATTTATTCACGTAGAGGTCAATGCAAACTCAGTGAGCTGTAGCTACACATTTATTCCTTAAAAAATGAAAATAATAATTCAAGGTAGCGTGAGTTGACCACAATTAAGTGCTGTGCCGAACCTAAGGGCCCTAATACTGATCCACGCTCACGATATGACGTTATTTATAACGGAACGACGTAAATTGACGCAATGCTACTTTGAAAATTGTTTTACATTGTATAATTATGAGATGTTATATTTTTTTTTGCCACTTTTTACATAAACATTTATTATGCGAATATTAGTAATTATTATACAGTGCCGAGTGGTTAGAGACCCTAACTGCGGAGCCGAGAGTCGCGGGTTCGATTCTCGCCTAGGCCAAATATTTTTGTGCATGAACATGCCTATTTGTTCCGTGTCTGCGTAAAAAGTTTCTATATATGTATATATATCAAAAAAAATTAAGTATGTATAGCAGTAGTCTAGTATCCCATAATACTTGCGTACTTTGGGATTAGATGGCGCTGTGTGGGATGTCCCAGATATTATTATTATACTATACAATATATTTAAAAAAACCGGCCGAGCGTCGGGCGACGTAGAGTGCAAGGTTCTGCTAGCCTACTAAGCTGTCATTTTAGAAAAATTATAATTACTTGAGCTTTTCTGGGTGGCTCGTCGCTGTACCTACTTCACTTCGCTCTTCGCATGGACGCAAGCACAACTTAACCTAAACTATTAAATTGCAAATTTTAATCGTTCACAATCTATCGGTTCTTTAAAGTAAAAACAATCGTTTAGCTTGCAGAAAGCTTAATATTTTGTAAACGGCTCCCTGAATCGAATAATTGTTTACAATATTTTTAATGACCTATCCAACGACACCCCACGCCACGGGATAGACGAGAAAAAACTCATCCCCACTTTACGCGCGAAGGAGGTACTGTTATAATTAATCTGTTAGACGAATGTTAGCTGTAGATTTTGCTGCACTTATAATGCTGAATTTGCGGAAAGCATCGGTCAACGACGTTCTTAGGCTGACCTGACATCCATATCGAGTATAGTATAACATTATATTCCTTCACATTTCTACGACTACACGACAAGCATGGTTAGGCTGAAGTTATCAATATTGTAAACAAAGAAATATTGTAGTTTGTTTTCTTGTAAGTTTTTATTATTTTTTTTCAAACATTAATAGAATTGGAAATAACATACTTTTAAAATACTCCTACTTTCGTTACATTTAAATCTAACTAAATCCAATCCTCATGTTCGACGCGAACAGCTGATACGACACTACGACAGTAAAAACATTCGACTTCTATGCTCTGCTACACGTGCGAAGCCGGGGCGGGTCGCTAGTTTAAAATAAAGTAAATAGTCGTAAATGTCGAAAATTGTTTTTTTTTAAAGTCCGATGCCCGCCCGCCATAACCTAAGAGTAGCATAAACATTTTTTTCTTCAATATTTTATTTTACTATATTATCGACAAAATCTATGTGTATTCCCATGCTATACAAAATACAGCTTTTTAGTACTAAGATTCTCTGAACTAATAAACGGACAGAAAGACGAACGGACATGGCGAAACTATAAGGAATACTGTAAATACTGGTCACATTTTTCTGTCACCACCGCTTGTCCTATACGATCGAAGGACTACCTTGGATAAAGAACACTGATTAATTACTTTGACCTGCGGCGGTGTGGCTGGGCGGACTACTCCGCATCCCGTTGTCGAAATTTCGTCCTGATTATCCTGAAGATGAACGCTGGGACCAAAGTGTACCCTTCAAAAATACTGGGTGGGGGCAGCTATTGGTCTGATTAAATAATATTAGGCACTTTACTTAGTTTTATTTTACTTTCTAATAATACCGTTTATTTGCTTCATTTTATAATTTTATTTAATTGTGTGTTTACATTAGCATTAAGATTATTATCAATAACGAATTATGGACCCTAGTCTGAAATAAATGTTTATTTATTTACTTAATACACATACAGATACACCCAGCGAACAGTGGCGTGTGGTGGGTTCGGAACATGGCTACGCCAACAAGACATGTGAAGTTTAAAATCATTTTGGTGGAATCTACAAAGCGCCCACTGCCGCGCCGCCGCGCCCCGCCGCCGTTAATTATTCTAAGCTCACCACAAGCATGTATTTAATGGCAGTTTTAAGCACGATACCACAAAATCATACATGTAGTGGCTTTGAAAAAGCCGTGTTGGTTTTGAAGGCTGTAACTGCTGCTGTTAACAAATGATTAAAAAAAACAGTAGATTTTTCGCTATTGCAATGAAATGATGTGTAAGAAGAAAAAAAAACATTATTTGTATATTAAATCAATGCGTCTTTCCGTCTTTAAAAACTCATCAATGACTTCATTATAAAATAAACCTGATCGTTTCAGTTCTAAAAGTAATTCCTTTTCTATCGCGATAATAGAAAGATTGGAAGTTCGTTCCTGACCGGAAGTATTGCGTAAATAGGTGTGGATTCGTTTCAATGCCGAAAATGATCTTTCAGCCGAGGCTGTGCTCGTCGGAATAGTAATTATCAAGTGAGCTAATTTAACAATATCACCAAACGAATCTGTTAAACCATTATCGTTTAAAAAATCCAGCAACTTGAACACATGTAAATTTTTAAGTTCTGCGGTAGAGTATAGACAAATTAATTGACGCTTTAATCTTTCTAAATCAAAAAAATGCCCGTAATGTTGAGTTAACGAGTCAAATTCTTGTAATGGAAAACAATTATTATAATATTCAAATTTTGAAGGCTCCATTAAATGCAAGAAAACTAATTTATTAATATCGCTGTAACGAGTACGAATCTCAGCAGATACGTTATCTATTATTAAAAAAAAAATGCGCTTGTAATAAGTTTTAATGCAATCGACCCCACGTTTTCGTTTTAGTTTTGGAGCAGCGCAAGTCTCATAAAGTCATAAACTAGGGAATATAATTCATCAAATTTTTCAGGAAACGTATTTTGAAGCTCCACTCTATCTCGTGGGAACTTGTATATATGAGCGCGGGCATTTGGTGGAACTATTTAATAATTATTGATATTTGGTTTATCTAGTTTTATCCATATTAACAGAGATGGCGCTGTCTTCATAAGTATAATAAATCAATTAAAATTTGAAAGAACATTAGGTATTTGTTTACCAAAAGAATGAAATTTTATAGTAGAATTCAAATGATTTTGTGATATTTCATGTTTTTTAATAGAGTTATGGATGTTATTAAGATATTTATAGCCACTTAATTTGGCCCAAAGAGTATTTAAATCTAATGAAAATAAAATACCTACAATACCAACAATAAAAACTGTTTAAGTGGGAACAACCAACTATCCAATTAGTTTTGTAAATTATTCTATTAAAATTACGTTTTTGATTACTTATCCTATCGACTAAGAATTAACGTTCTGTATAGGTTAAATTACTTATCTTGTTATTATGCAATAACTGCGATACACACTTCAATCCATTGCTATTCTCCGAAATTTCCATTTCATCACAAATTTATTTTATCACAATGAATTTAACACAATTTTAACAGCAGATAACAACACAGCAAAGTAATTGAATGAAGTTAGGTGTTTACATCAAACTGTCTCAGTTAATAACACGCGCGAACTTCACTTTGTAAGCCTGGCCTAAGACACGTATGGAATTTCGATAAATATCAATGTAATACGACAAAAACGTGAGAGGGATGGATGCCATATATCCCTACGAGTAAGAAAGAGAAAAACAGAAAAGCCATCTATTTCTGGCATTCGCGGGGCCGTGTCGTCCGAATTTGGCGAGGTCACTCGGTCCCGTGTCGTGATAGGTCGAAATAGCGCAGCCATTACAAGCTGGCGCGAAATTCAAATACTTTCACTTCTTCTAACTCTCATTTCTGTGTTTTTTATGGAAAATTTTAGACATGCATGGCTTTTTGGCTTTCAAGGAAGACCCGCGCCTGCCAGCGAAGACCTGCTGAATAAAATAATATTTTTTTGTGTAGTGGACCAAAATTTAACTTTAACTGATCATTAATCCAACTTCACCTATTTGGTATGCGTATTCCATTTGTACCTACATAAAAAAATCCTTGACAATGTACCCGAAATATTTACGTAACACAAACAAAGCCTATAAAAGGTCGCCGTTTGTACTGAGACCTCTCTAGAGACCACCGTAATTACACAGAGCTTTATCAAGGATAACACCCGTATCTGGTTACAGTGTAAAAGAAACAGTGAATCGACAAGTGGAATTGTCCTGTGTAGCATAAAAATGCTATTCATTTGCTAAAGTGTAAAATTAAATATGATTGGTAGCTTACTAGACTGTACGTATCCTTAGAGTGTACCTCAAGGGTATATTCCCACAGAGAATCGATTAGGTTAGAGGTGCCATGGTATTTATTCAGAGACACGCCTCCTAATAATAATTACACAACGAAGGTAAAAATATAAAGCTTATGTAAATAGTTTTGTCTCAGTTTCATATAATTTTGAAAAACTGTTAAGTCGTTCATCCCTTTCACTTACATCTTTGGTATGATTTGATGTAGCATTTAATTTATTTATTTATTTATTGTGGGAAAACCAACAGCTATTAAGACACAGTATTATTTGAAAATAAAATCAAAGTTTAGCCTTTACAGGTTTCCACTTTATTTTAGCATTTTAGAGTTTAGATGATGAGATCTGTCTTAAGTATGCAACATACTGCATACTTGAAGGGGACAGCGTATCCGCCTACATGCCAACTCTGACCTACTCTAATTCTCTGTGAATTTACCTTCTTAGTCAGCGGAAACTGGGAGGGGGGGGGGGGGTCGTGGCGTCTACTTTTAGGTAAACTATGACCAAGATATATCTTGTAGTAAATTAAAAAAAAACAAACCTTTATTAAAATGCTAGGGTGATTGTTAGATTTCTAATTTTACGAACTAACATGTACTGATTATCGTAATTATTTTATTCGACAACGAATAGATGGAGTTGGTTAAATGCATTTACGGTTCAATCAAAACAGAGTGTATCCGGACATATTACAAGCGTAAAAAGTTCGCTGTCCTGAAATCGTTACACCACCGTCTCTCTCTACACTGTGACCCTTTACAGTCCTTGAAAACCCGGCTTGTCGTCGAGGATTTGTGAGGCGTAAAATATCTTTGTAAATGACACCTAAAACATAGAATACGCAACGAAAAATACAGCTCGAACAATATTAACTTAAAAAAAAAAAACTTTTTATTCGAGATTTCGATTATAGGTTGTCAGTCTTTGCTAGCGTCTTTGCCAACATAGTTTTCACGTTCCGCATTATTTAGTTTAAAATTTTCATAACAGTATTTGTACTGATCTACTTTGTGCTGTACATATTGAGGTATATTGCACACAATTTTTGTTTTAAATTTTTTTTCTATGAGTATTGTCATAAGTATAAGTATCAAGCATAGGCAAAATAGATAGGTATCAAGGATACAAAACATTGCGAACTCACTATTGATGCACTCTTAGTAAGTCAGTTGTTTATGTATGCACGCGTCAACTTCAAAACCCTCATTCCATAGTAAGTCTACAAGACCATTAGTACGCTGCGAAGTTCCACTCACACATACTCACGCGACAATCATTGCAGTATTCAGTGACAGGGAGTCAGTTTTTATTGTCTGTCATGAATGAAGCTAATTTCTAAGCAGTCTTTAGTAAAATTCCTTTAAGTGCTCGTAGCTTTCTTTACCCATGGGCTGGATGTTGGGAATCTCTAGAACTTATGTAATAGTTACAGCACGGACACTAAAAAGTAATAGGATCTTACCAGATCTATCTATGGTCTATGTATCTATCTATATGGTCTACTGTATATAGTTTCCAAGTCGTGTTACTGATCCTATATAATAATAAGAATATAATATAATAATACATGGCCCATCTCACACAGCGCCATCTATATAATCCCAAATTAAGTAGAACTTGCATTATGAATACCAGACAACTGATATACATAACTAAATATTATTTTTTGTAATATTTACATATATAGATCTATTCTACACCTAGACATGGTACAACTGACATGTTCATGCACACAAATATTTGTCCCGGCCAGGAATCGAACCCGCGATATTTGAATATGCAGTTAGGGTCACTAACCACTAAGCAAACCGATCAGTCAAAATATCTTTGAGATCGCTGTTCTGTAATTTGGATTAACTCACCGAACACAGTTACATAGGTACCTACTGCTAAAACTCGATCGTATGAGGCTTGTAATAGAATAGTTATTTAGTTTAGTTATTAGGTTCTTTGACTATTTTTCACATTTAGGTACTCTTCTTAAAATTCTCTTCTTAGGTGAGCGACGTGTTCCCTGCCCTAAATCTTGAATCAATGTTGTGAAAAATCCGTACATGTATAGGTAACTAGCTTTCCGCCCGCGGCTTCGCCCGTATGGACTACACAATTGTACCGGGACAGGAAAAGGAACGCGACGCTCCAGGACACTGTAAGAGTTTTTAGTTTACTATACCAAATTTCATCAAAATCCGTTATCTATCCCAAAAAAAATGTGTTTTTCCGGGATAAATTTACTCTATTATTCCACACCTTGGACACTTTAGCACAAAATTTCATTAATATCCGTTCAGCCATTTTAGCGCGAAGAATAATCATCTCACAGAAACCGTGCTTTTTCTGTATAAAATGTAGCCTATGTCACTCTCTGTCAGACAAATACACAGAAAAAAAGTAGTATGGCACTCCTAACCACCTCCTTTGAATGTCTGCAAAGTTTCATTGAAATCGGTTAAGCTGTTTCGGAGATCAGCTCGGATCGACAAACAGAGAAATAAAAAGTGGCCTATGAACTTCTAATAATCTAGGACAGGTCTAATCTATCTCTGAACCGAGTTTCTTTAAAATCGGTTCAGCATTTTACGCGTGAAAGCTTAACAGACAGAGTTACTTTCGAAATTATGTTATTAGTCGGGATTATAATTCAGGAATTTAATTTATGATAAGTTTTTGTTGCATACATAAATTCGATTAATTCGATAATAAAATAACCTTTTCATTACTCATACTCGGAAAGTACGCTTCAAGATACTTGTTCAGAGGGATGAAAGTACTACTTTTCGTCCCTGGGCAACGATTTTCCCTGCTGACAAATAAATTAAAAAAAAAACTAAGCCAACCATGTCTCAACTTTTATACGACAACTCTGTTGAATCGCGCCGTAAAATTTTAATAAAAACATCATCAACAATTTTGCAATATAACTTTATACTTTTAATTTACTTTTAATTATCTTATTATTAAATTTACATAGATTTGAGCTAAAAATTTACCATGATCAATGAAAAAAAGTACTGGCTGGTAGAATGCCACAGTAAAGAAAAATAAAAGTATAAAATGAGTTCTTCAGATTCAGATATGGATTTAACGCGTTTTTTTTTATTTGCGCGTATATTATTTGGAAATAGGAAAAAGATCGTCCATTGCAAGTTTGGTGGCCCACATGTGGATATTGTAATGGATTTTTTCGATAATACAGGGTTTTATGATTTGGGATACATACATCTATGTTTCTATGTATTCGTTTTCGATATTTTTATTTATGTTTACTTCTTATATATATAGTTTGTAATAAGAAACGGTAACTTAATTGCAGGAGCTATCAAAATTCCAGTATAAAACATAGTTTGAATTATAAAAGATATATTATTTAGTTGTATTTAGTAACAATGACTTAAAAAACGTAATTACAAAAGTTTTTTGTGATATCAATACGTTAGTCTATAATTTTTGTGGGTGACATCAGTTTAAAAAAAAACGATCCCTTCAATTTCATGAATTCGTGGCAACTATTCGTTTACTATAAGCAGTACGTTAAATATAAATAATTTTTAGTACCTATATTGGTCTGTGCATAGATTCATGCTTGACATACAAACTTACAAATAATATTATAATAAAATCTGGGATACCCAACATATCGCCATCTAGTCCCAAAGTAGGCAAGTATTATGCTTGTATTATGGGGTACTAAACAACTGGTATACATACTTAAATATTACTTTTATGAGAAAAACTTATATAGATAGCATTTACACCCAGGCACGGAACAAATATACGTGTTCATGCGCACAACAGAAATATTTGTCCCGAGTGGGATTCGAACCTGCGACACTGGGCCAATCGGTCAGTCATTACTTATCGTTCTAAATGTTCTAATCGGACCTCATAAAACCGTGGTGTGACCTGTGCTGCGAACATCTGATTTGGACGATTTAGTACAGTTTAGTACGTTTAAAAGTATTAGCTAAAATAGTTTTATAGACACACAGTCTGAACCCTTTCAAATGATATCCTAAAATTATTTTCGATCTCATCTTTGTAATAATTTGTGGTCGAAAGAGTCCCACAAGTATTTATTAGTATTTGCATTGTTAATTTTAAGGATTGGGAACAACCCAACATATTGCGAACTATGGAGCGTGTCGCAACCGTAAATTGTTACGAAATCTGTATATTAATACGTGAAGGAAGTCTTTAGACCTCTGCGCACGAAGGAGTGCGATATTCGACATAGTTACATTTTATATTATATAGTATCGTGATAGCCCAGAGCACAACGAACCTGTCTTAAATTTATAAGGCCCCACAGGGCCATGGTTCGAATCCAGGCGTGTACCAATGAGTTTTTCTGACTTAAGTACAAAATATCACTGACACCGTGCTTCGGAGGGCACGTTAAGCAGTCGGTCCCGGACGCTGTCAATAGATGGCGGTCGTTACAGTTCCCAACCCGCAGTGGAGCAGCGTGGTGGACTTAAGCTCCAAGTCCCCCTCCTCACCCTGGGGAGGACTAAGCCCCTGCAGTGGGGTAAAAATGGGCTGATGATGATGATGATGACAGTTTATATGGAATAGGAGTGTAGAAACCTAAAATCTATATACAGGCTGAGTTTTTGAAATGAGACTGTATGATCAAATTCTAAACTATGAGAAATAGTGACATGTGTTCAAAGGAATCATGAGCTCAAGTTTTGAGAAAACAAAAACACCTTGTTCACATTTTTATTTAATTTGTTGTTTGTTGTTGTTGTTTGAATGAAATTCGTTACTTTAACAGGGAATCAAACCACTTGGTTTGGTTTGATAATCTATATATTAATAGTTACGTGAAGAGAGAACTTTGCACCCTTTTTAAAACATAATGCGGGTACGTAGGAGTGTAAGATTTGGCATAGAAGTTTATATGGAAAAGGAGCACTGAAAGCTAAAATCTATGTACAATATGTGTTACAAATACTGTCTATCAATCATACGAGTACAATAAATAGTCTGTCGTTTGATGCAATTTGAATTGACTTACTCGGGCCTAATTATTATTGGCGGTTTCAGAAAAATGTGTGTACGGTTTGCTATTATCTTTCTCACCCTCACTAATTTTAGTAAATAGCAAATACATTTTTTTTCATTCCATCAGCCCTTTTTATACGCCACTGCAGGGGCTTAGGCCTCACCTCAAGATAAGGGGGCTCGGAGCTTAAATCCGCCACGCTGCTCTAATGCGAGTTGGCAGATTGTAACGACCGTCATCTATTGACAGCGACCGGGACCGACTGCTTAACGTGCTCTCCGAGGCACGGAGTCAATGATAGTTAATGTACTTAAGTCAGAAAAAACTCATTGGTACTACACGCCCGCATTTGAACCACGGCCACATGGCCTTATTGATTTGAAACAGGTTCGCTGCGTTCGGGCTATCACGATACTTTAAAAAAATTACATTAACAAATATATATTTAACTATACAGATGTGATACAGGTCCACGCGAGCCGCAGGCAAAAGTTGTAACCAAGTAAAATAAAATTACGTAAAAGAGTAGGCATTTGTTTTTTCTTTATGTTCATGTTATTCGACTGTGACGGGAAACAACAAACAGATATTTTCTTCGAAAGATATCATTTTTCTTGGCAAATGTGTTATTTATCATTGCGCTACATTGAATATTTGATCAGTGAGTTTCCGAAAAAAATATGTAAGATTTCACGAAATATTAATATAATTGTTAATATTTCATGAAAACCTACGTATTTTTACATATTAATGTACATCCAGATGTAATGTACTCTTAAAATAAAATTGTAATTAAAATTAAAATTACGCTAATGTCATTAAAATTAAAAGGAATAAGGTTCTAGAATAACCTCTCAAAACATTGTTTTTTCTAGTTAAGAATTTCTCAGATATTTATGAAAATTCATCTGATGTTCAAAGCGTCACTGTGACGTCATCTGGGCGGTTGAGCTTATCACGCTGCTTTCTACGGTAAAAAAACCAAAGCTAAAACTATATGAAAATATTATGTTAAGGTTATAACGTCAAATGAAATTGTAATCCTGATCCATTTTTTTTATCAATAAAAATATTGTGATTTTATTTCATCAAGATAATGCAAATAATAAGCATCGCACATATTACTTTCTAATAGGCACTTTCTTTAAAAACTCTCTTGCGCATAATACTAATTTCGTCAAATGACTGCAGCGGTAATACGATTAAGTTACCTCTTGGGGGTTGAAACCACGCTAACCTGAAATGCGGAAGCGAAAATTTTCACTTACGAATTTCCACAGACTCAGTTTTTAAGGTTCCGTACTCAAAGGATACCAAAGGGAACCTATTACTAAGGCTCCGTTGTCTATCCGTCCGTCACTCTTTCACAGGGTTGTATCGACTGAACCATAATAGGTTGACACTTGAAATTTTCAGAGTGTATTAATTACTATTGCCGCTATAACAAAAATAAAATAAAGTTAAAAATTAAAGGAGATCCCCATACAAGCAACGTATTTTTTATGTGGTATAGTGGTTTGGAACCCTTTGCGTGGGAGTTCCACTCGCACATTTTAGTACGTTTCAGCACCACCAATCATTGTAAACCTGATAGAAAATTTTTCAAATACCGTCGAAATGTATATAAGCAATAGTTTATATTAAAATAATTTTCTTGTCTATTCACTTTGTACAAATTTCCTGTTTCAAAATCGGCAATATTGGATAACAATTTCCACAGACAATTTTTCCACGAAAATATTGCAAATTTCGATATGTATATGGAGTTTTCTAGTACAAAATTTTGATAATTTACTACTTTCGGCAACAAAAAATATTTATACTTTATTTTTTACTACATATTCTGACGGTCAGTTGAATTAAACTAAACGCCCTGGAACAGTTTCTCTTTGTTCGCATGCCACCCTTAAAACAATGACGGCATTGAAATCTAGCGAGCTACCCTCTCAACCCTCTCTTTGCAAAGTCTGCTATTTGTTAGTGCTAATGTTCACTATACATAATTTAATTTCTTCTCATTGTACCATTTTCCTTATGATATACTGCAACGAGCTTATTATATTATGAAGGAATAGAGACCTCATGACACAATAAACGGTTTTGTAGACCACTCTGTACCTGACTGTACTGGTTTCTTATATATGGTCATCTAACACAGATGGTCCCAAACTAGACAGAGCCTGTATAATGGGTACTAGACAACATAAAGTCTATCCGTTATCCTATTAGATCTTGGTACACCGAAAGGCAAAACAGGAACGAAATAGACAAATTAAAATATATTTATTTAGAGGAAACAAAAACTTATCACATGAAACAAAAACTTAGGTTAAAATGATGGATATACTTTAATATAGATATTTTATACCGATACGGAACAAATAGACATGTATATACACAAATATTTGTCCCGGCCGAGAATCGAAGCCGCGATCTTTCGTTCTGCAGTTAGAGTCTCTATTAACCACTTAAACAATCGGTCAGTCTTTGCTTAGTCCTAAAGAAAGCAAGTATCATGCTTGTATTATGGGTGCTAGACAACTGATATACATACTGAAATGTCTAGACACGGAACAAATAGACATGTTCATGTACACAAATATTTGTCCCTGGCGGGAATCGACGTCGCGACCTTTGGTTTTGCAGTTGGAATCTCTATTTACCATTGGACTAATCGGTCAATCTTTGCTTAGTCCCAAAGTAAACAAGTATTATGCTTGTATCGTGGGTACTAGACAACTGATATCATCATAAAAGTACGAACTGACTAGAAGCCCTCTTCTGCGTTTACCGTCTAATCACTCGTATTATAGCTAGCCGGTGTATGATGGGGAGTTTTATTCCGAGTTTAAGTGCGCAAGGTCCCCGCTCGGCGCTCATCACCCCCGAGAAATCTCCGCACATCGGTTTCAACCCTCCGAAAATGCGAAATGTCACTTCGATACTGTGAACTGACATTTATGACTCTATTAAAACCATATTAAAACTAAACGCTGCTGTCAAATTAATTTACTCTATGGTTAACATACTTAAATATTATTATTATATTATATTATTATTATAATTAAAACATACGTACCGGGAAGCGAAGCGTTGGACGCGCTCCGGCCAGGTGGACAGATGACCTAAAGAACCATACCGGGTGTAATTCGATGCGGAAGGCGAAGGACCGTGTGTGGTAAGGAGTCTTGGGAGCGGCCTATATCCTGCAGTGGAGAGACACGGGCTGATGATGATGATGACGGTGAAACATAGATATTTTATACCCAGATACAAAACAAATAAGCATATGCGTACGCATAAATATTTATCCCGAGCGAGAATCGACTTTTGGTTCTGCTATTACGGTCTGTAACCACTCGGCCAGTCGGTCAATCATGTACAATCACATACTCGAGGTATAAACACTAAATATGGATAAATAGAAAAATACGAAATAGAAATGGACAGAAATAAATAAAATAAAAATACATTTTCATTCCTTTTTACATTATACTAACTTTTGCATGTAGCGACAGAATACAATTAGTTATTGTAAATTAATTAATATTCCATTTCGCTTAATAAGCTAAGAAGTGCCTAATTTCGCAACATCATAAAAAGGCCTCAAGGGAAACGTTGGCAGATCCGTAATTGAGCTTTCATGAAACGCTGTTATTTGAAGTTGTTTTTGAAGTATAGCCCGAGGGCTACGAGCGAATTTGTCTATGTCGTTTTATAAGTACACAGTGATACTCGTATGTTTACTGAGAATTTCTATTTTGGCAGCCCAGCTGCGCATTATGTGCGCATATCTAAGTCTTCCCACATCGTATCTATTAATAAAAAATGTAACAATAAAATTCTTGTGATATTTCCAAGAAAATTATATTCGTTGCCTTTGTTGACTACAAATGATTAAATTCGCAATATTCACGTTAATACAAATATGTTTTTGTACCATAAATAGGTAACCACAATATCTGTTATTAATAAAGCAAGGCTGAAATAATTAGATTTATTAATTGAAAACGTTAGATTATCGCGAAAAATTAATATTGTCGCATGTTGTTGTGACCTTTGCCTTAAATAGGGTTGTAATGTGAAACGCCATAAATTCATTATTTCCGTTGGCATAAGGGCCTGTTATGTTTATGAAATAAATACCAAATTAACTGAAGGCTTTCGACAAATAATGAGGTCGCGTACTTTCATAAACGTACAAGTGTGGGAGGGATATAATAAAAGCAAATCAATTTGGATAAACGCGTTTGGAGGATACGGATTATGTAATGATTGAAATGATTTTTCGATACCTGAATGGTGAGTTACAAACAAATGTATTTATACGTAAAATAAAAATTTGTCGAATTTACTGGAAAATACCTTTAATTTAGATTTTGTAATTTTTTATGCAGTGGAGTTTGATAAACGTTGAAAGAAAAAAGTAGTGGAATTCCGATGGATTAGATTTACACTGCGAAATAAACTTAAATCGTAGTAAATGCTTTACTTTACCATAGATGGCGCTATCTAACTAGTTATTAGGCTTTACATCCATTGTCTTGAATAAACTTCAATTATTAAATTTTTGACATTTTTGTTTTATACACAGATTTTTCAAAACAAAACGTTCGAATGCAACTGTGTATTATGTACAGATGACGTCACATGTATAAGTTTTAATATATACATATATATTTATATATTTAAAAAAACTTTTTTCGTGAAAACATCATATTCTACTAACAATTTCCAAAAAAACAATCTTTTCAATGACATATGTTTAAATTTGGGGCAACTTATCATTTTAAATCAAAACCTTCCTTGCTCCAAAACCTCCTTATTACCCTCTGTGGTAATACCCAATTACCGTTGCGCACGCGAAGGGAGACCACCGGCCCGGCTAACCACTCATTATTTTACTGATGCAGAACGAAAACTAAGCTGGCTATCGATTTATCCCATCTTAAAATAATTACATATTATAAAATAAAGTCCCCCGCCGTGTCTGTCTGTCTGTCTAAACTCAAAAACTACTGAACGGAAAGGCATATGGTTGACACCAATGGAGAGAGTGATTCAAGAGAAAAGTTTATATGTATAATTTATTAATGTTTTGTGCACATCGCCGGTATTCTGCCGATCCCGAATAAAAATAAGTTGATCTAGATTTAATTTTAATTTTTTTGATTTCTACCCTCCCCTACTTATTGCCTATTTCCCTTTTTTCCTTTCTTATCTTTTCGATTCTCCGCACCCATTCCACTGCTCCTCCTTCCCCACTTTCCTCCAGTAATTCTCTTATTTCCTATTCTTTCTTTATGTTTCATCACGTGCTCCAAATCTCCCTCTCCCCTGCATATTTTACACCTTCTATCCTCAGTACCTACTTGTTGGTCTCCTCCAGACTCCCACACCTTAATCTAGCAATCATTTTTTGACTTCCATGTTTATATATATATATATATATATATGTCATTGATTGGATTTGAATGGGTGTTGGGTACTGAAACCTAAAAAATGATAATCGTTATGAAAATTGTGAGTCTTTTACCATGCCTGATTGTTTAGTTACATAATCTCATTTTTTTTAAGTTAGTTTAAAACATTGTGCGTCTCACATGTGGTCTCACATAACTATTTTTTCAGTACATTTGCTATTAATACGGTCTTTATGACATCGAAACTTGTACCGTAATGTTGTATTTTACAGTACATATTAGGCCTTTTTACTTTACACCAATCATAAACGAGCATTCTGTTTGTAACGCACGCGTAAAACGCGAAAAGCGACCTCGTGCTCGCGCCCTTATTTCCCGCATTTATTACATTTGAAGTACGTGCCTAATTTTAATCGCAAATGTATTGAAAAACGTCGTATGATGGTCGTACTCAGTAAGCTGAGTATTATAGTCTCGGTTTATTAAAAGCACTCCGCTTCGCCTCGTGTCTATAAACACCTCGCCTATAATACCCAGCTTACCGTACTTGCATCATAATGTACTATTTATTTTAACTGTATTTTATGGCGTAACTAACTTTTTAAGCAACGCATCGCTTTCTCGGACTTGTCCATACAGCTTATGCCAATTTTGTAATTCACACTGAAGTTGAAGCGTGTACGTTTTGCGTATACGCGGGACCCGTTCTCGACCCTCTAATATCCATTTTTCCTACTGCGACGCTATTTGCTTCGACTTCAGAGCGAATTCGCGTCACAGTTTAAGCGAACGGAGAACCCTGAAAACGGTGACATCGATTCTCGTTTAAATTGGAGCTGATAGCATTTTATTTTATCGTTTTTTTTCTTGTAAGTGACACGGGTTGTTATATTCGCCCATTGCGTAAGTTAACCGGTAAAGAAACACTTTAGATATGATTAATAAAGTTGTAAAAAATAATTAATGAAGACCGTACGGACAGTTATTAATTTGAGTGAAACATAAAGTTTATTTGATAACATAGCAAATTAACTATCTAGTTATTGGTTTATTAAATTGGTGCGGTAGGGGGGAAAATATTTCGTATTTTGTTTATATGAAGTTGTAATCAAATCTCTTTGCTTGTACTGTTTGTGGCCGGTCGGTTTACCTTTACAAAGGTGACATTTGAAAAAATAAAAAACTGTTTTCCTCTATTATTAAAGAACCATAGACCAAGAAAATAAGTATTTCTAAGTGGAATCTAAAGAACAAAAATATGACTCACACACACCAACGCGCCGACATACAAATGATTGCGACCACCTTCAAAAATGCTACAAACAGTTTTTTAGATTTCCTCTGTTGGATAAACTTGCTAATCATGTTCAGCCGCCTCAATAAAATCACAAAATCTTTTAAAGGGCAATGTATACGCTTTTACAATAAAATCCCAGCTGACATTCAAGATCTACCCCTTAATAAGTTTAAACCTACAATAAAACGAAAGCTTTATGCAAAAGCTTATTATAAAGTATCTGACTACTTAGATGATAAAAATCCATGGGTGTAAGCCGCTCACCTATCAGTTTGTTTCAATAATATAATTCTTTAAACATTTATTGTTAATTTTTTTTTATAATTTTGTTAAAAAGAAAAAAAAAACCAGCATTTTTGAATGCGCCTTTGTGGTGACGTTCTTCCACAAAGTAATAAAATTCACTCTTATGACGTATTTCAAAATTATGTTACATAACTACGAAATAAAGATATTTTGATTTGATTTGGAACATATGAACTATTGTCAAACGTAAAGGGACTTTGGTATAAAAAATCCAAATACAGCCTCAGCGTGTTACCATGGTTGGTAAACTTGCACGAATAGATGTAAAATAGCCATGGCTTTTCGGCTTCCTTCTTGGTATATTCGATATAATGCGTTTACGAATCTGATGATAAAAACTGAATCTCAAAATTCTGCTGTTGGTCAAAAATTGAAGAAGATCCATGTACCGAAGGAATAGTAGCTGTAAGGCGATCATTTTCTCATCAATGATGGATGATTGGAATGTGGGAGTTTTAGAGCATCAGTGTGCCCAAGTCTCAATGCCAATTAAATGTAAACAGCAACATAAAAACACAAACACGCTGCTATAAAATTAACTAACTTTATGAAATTTGATAAGATTATGTATGAATTACACACATAAATACATAGTTAATACATAAATACATAGTAAGCCGAGAACTTGATTAATGAAAGCATATACCTACTAAAATAATTGATGCGATGTAGCTGATACACCCACAAGGGATAGTTCCTCTTAAAATGTAAGAATAAAAAAAAGTTTTAACAGTTTATTGCAATTATACTGTACGGTATTCATATGCAAGCCAACGTATCATATATCGCAAGCTACCATTCTCTCGCACGGCATTGTTTTCGAGGCTATTTTCGGCAAGTTTCTCTGTGGCCACCTATACAACCCTTCTCAATTTTGACAAAAGGTTCATGGACATACATGGAACACAGTTTGCCTATATATATAGAACCCCTATTTCGTGTATTACTATTTAGAAATGCCATTGTAGTTACGTTCATACAATGTTGGTATTGGTAGGCCGAGCCGGGCGACTGACGCGGTGAGCGATAGAAATCACGCGTTCAACGACGAAATAAATACACGTGATATCTCACTACACTCCCCTCCCTCCTTGTGGTATTTCGTGATTTTTGTCGACCCTCCCCCCCCCCCTTTCGAGTGTCACGTGATTAATGGACGACCCCTTAAGGATTAATGAGGCATAGATAAATGCCCAGCTCAATGCAATAATTGCTTACGAACATTCATCATAAAGATTTGAAATAAAATGGAAAACAATTGGTATGTAGCACCGAGTTTTAAATTAGTCCAGTAAAATAATGCTGGCCGTTTAGTAAGAGAGCCAACGTTATCACATTTGAACCATAGGGTGAGGAATGGAGACGGACGGGAGGCGTGTATGGTCCACGCGATTGGTTAACTAGATTACCCTGTAACCGTGTCTTTGTGGTTTACCCGTTATAAGTAACATACTACTGATTTTTTTTTATTTAGTGAGGGCCGAATCTGCATACAGACACCTGCGCGCCCGACCTACCGCGCAGATAGTGCCGGGTTGGGATTTCTACACAGAAGGTGCAGCCCGACCGGCTAAACGACATCCTCAACCTATACTCCGGAGAGCGTATAGGGTTTGACATGAACAACGACCGGACGCATTGAGGACACTTCGGTGTGTTAATGCCTTTGACGGGCGGTGCCTTAAGGGCGCCGTCTCGTAGGCGTATGATTATACTATTGAATGAATGGCAGATTCTTATAAAACATTTCAAAGTAAATAAAGCTGACAAAATTTGTCGAAATTGAGTCGTAGAGTTCATCAAGCGTGAGCCTTTTAGTTTACTACATTCACAGTTCGGTGGTTCGGAGCTAAAAAATGTGCTATTTATTTTTTGTAAAATCTTTTTTGTTACATTTTCATTGCTGCAAACCTTAACTCACAGGTGTATTTACGTCCTGCTCGGACCAAAACATATTTTATTCATAGTTGGAACCTTTTAGCTCTCGTATGATGAAGGTATTTTTGTGATAGGTAACTTTTCCAGAGAAAATCCATGATATTATGCTGTTATTTATATCGAATAATTGAATACATCGTGTCGTGATAGCCGTATTGGTGGCGAGCTCGTTTTTTGTTTAGAAGGTCGTGGTTCGAATCCCAGATATGGATATGTACCAATAAGTTTTTTTCTGGTTTAAGTACATAACTATCACTGACTCTGTGCCTCGGAGAGCACGCTAAGCCGTCGGTCCCTGTTCCCATCAACATATAGCAGTAGATCAAATCCACCAACGCGCACTGGAGCAGCGTGGTGGATTAAACTCCAAATACTGTCATCCGAAGAAAGGCTTCTGCATTGGGGCACATAATGGGCCGAAATGTATAGTAATTGCATAAATACGATTTTTGAATCAAACAATTACGAAATTATCTAAATAATCCTAAACGTCTAACCGTTTTAACTGTCCAATGCAGAAATTTTTCTTAATTTAGATTTAGTTAAATAAATGTTACCTTATCTTTCATTGTGTCACTTGGATTTATAATAATATATATTATATAATATTATAAATCCAAGTATAAATAATACCATCTTCAAATCCCGTTTGAAAGCTGCTAATTTATACGTAGATATCTAAAAAAAATTTCCTTTTTTGAATTGTAAATTCGAATGTTAGTAGTAATGCACGGGCACCATAAACATAAAAGAAAACTAATAACAAATTAAACAAAAAAAAAACTACATAATTGATAATAGAAACAAACAAGCAAATCCGAAAAGGCATTAGATAATACTGCAAGGTCAACAAGCTTAAAACTTTAGAATATCATATACTAAGAACAGGTGTAAAGAGGGCTTTAAGAGAAGTACAAGAAACCGGTAGAAAATAGAGTCAAAAACAGTTTTGATATTTACAGGAGGAGTATCAAACTCTTGTAAAGGTTTAACAACGAGAACAGAGAACTATTACCAAGAATCAATTAAAGTTCACATGGTTATGTACAAGATTCGAATACGAGAAAAAATCATAATAAATAATAATAACACCTGGAACATTCCACACGGCGCCATCTTGTCCCAAACAAAGAAAAGTTTGTATTATGGGTCTATACCACTGATATATATATATGTATATATACACATACTTATATAAATAACCTTTTCAATATATACTTTCATATGTATTTTATACCCAGACACGGAACAAAAAGACATGTTTATACACACAAATATTTGTACAGGGCTGGAATCGAACCCGCAACCTTTGGTGATGATTGAATGACTGACTTTTACTTTGGGTGCCATTATGTCACATAGTTAAAAAGGGTTTGCGACATGAGAAGAAATGAAAATATTTGCAATTGTTCAGCCATTTACTACAAAATGTTAAACAGGGATTTGACTGTATAAAACTAAAACTGAAGTACTCCTCAATGTAATTCTTAGGAGCGACTGGCTAGGAGAACAGGATCTCTTATTAGGAGATGATTGATCTTCATATTCAGCTGCACATCAATTATGAATTTTGTACCGAGCGTTGAAGTTTCTAAAGTTTTTAACACTTTAGATTTCTCAGAACTGGAACAACTACGACGTAGCGTTGTGACCAGTTGTGACCGTAGTTTTCAAAGATCTGCTCGTTATTATCAGTGGCGTCTTTAGTATTGAAGGAAAGTAGCAAGTAGCCAGTCTTCGTCTTTCAATTTCTATATTGTGCGTGACTTGGTGCCATCCTTCCTTCTTAGGGTGGTCGTAGCTGGGACACGGGATGGGTGAAATGAAAGTCCTTATCCAGTTCAACGCCACCTCGCCGCCCTTTCCCTCGCTCGCTTTTCTATGTGGACTGTATCGGTGTGCCTCGTATGCCCGTTCGCTGCCGTTGAGAGAATGCCGCGCGTGTGACGCTTGCGCAATTTATACTTTCTCCGATCACAGGCGAACGAGGGGCGAAGGACGGTGGTGTCAATTTATTTTTATACCTTCTATCACAAAAAAGTCTTCCCCGGCGGGTTTCTGTCTACCCTATATCCGCCGGGGTCTATTTTATCATGCCGTTATCGGGCCCTATATCTAACTATCTATGTATTTACAATTTATGAGTATTTTTTCTGTTATAATTAATTACTATTCTATTATCTATCTATTTATATGGCCGCGCGTGCTGCGAAGCGGTTGTCGCATACATATATGATTATCGATCTTTCCGAGAAGCTAAGTTCTTGAACTGACATTCGCATGAAATTTCCAAATCGTTTACTTCCATATTCATTGCATATTTAAATTTTAGTCAAATAGTATACAAATGTTTATCAATTTTTATATTTTTAGAGAACCATGCTATTGTGAATCATAGACAACTTGTGACTAAGCCATGGTATGTAAGAATTTCACTTTTTAGGGTTCCAGTATTATCAGCTAAGCAAGGGCTGTATTGTCTGAATCGTAATAGCCAGATATTCAAACTAAAACAATTATTAGGCATCTACTACTGTGTACATATAAAAAAGTTTATTAGGACCATGAAGTTATGTGACGAACCGTCACAAAAATTAACGGACCATATAATAATGTAACTATGTTGATGCAGTAATCATGTAATAATATACCTAGTATATCAATGGACGTCGTCGCCAATAGTCGCCATTTAAACATTTCCCAAGATAAAATAATGGTAAGCAATACTCTAAGCAGAAAGTGAAAAAATTGAATACTTTGTTCAATTACTTGTTAAACGTAATTTCAGAATCTTTATTATCCAGTACGAAATTTGCACGTGCGCTAAATACTATTTTATAATGAATATGTCGAAATATTGTGTGGCGTATATTCAGTCTGTGGGATATATTTCTCTGCTCACGTTTTTGTGGTTATGATGCAGTATCTCAATGTACATCCATGACTTTAAACTGATAACGAAGTACTGGGTAACACGCATGCATTGATGGTATGACTTGCCCGTGGTCCAACCAGCGTTGTCCAACCAGTTGGTCCACGGGGGATTTTTTTGCCCGTGGACCAACTGGTTGTACAACGAAAGATAAATCATGATTTTTTATTTGCTCGTGGTACTACCAAGCAATAATTCTTGAATTTAGTTGAAAATTGTAACATGGGCAAGTAAAAAATCATGATTTATCTTTCGTTGTACAACCAGTTGGTCCACGGGCGAAAAATCCCCCGTGGACCAACTGGTTGTACAGCGCTGGTTGGACCACGGGCAAGTCATGATTGATGGGCTGATGGTATGATATGGTAATGTAAAAAAATTAGGGTTATATTCTACGAACATAATTATTTATTTCAGAATGATCTTTTTGTATTGTTTAAATTGAATTTAGTAGGTATTCACACAAGAATTTTCATACTATAATTTCGTATATAATTACTAAAATGATTTCGAATTTTCGATCATTTTCAATTTTCGTACACAGCCCAATTCATAGCTTAATTAAGACGCCTTACACGATTAAATTGGCGAAATTCGATAAACACGTGCTGACTCATGTGGGCTGAACATTGTACACGTGATCGAAATGCGCGAATGTCACTAAATTATAGATTTATTTGAATCATATTTTTAGTCCAGCTATAAATCAATCTGAGCAATATTCGCTTGAGATAAGCGTGAGTGGGTGTACAGCCGATTGGCTCAATTAAATTTTGAATAGGTAAGCCAACGCCTGTCAAATGCCAGTCGTCCATATTCGTTATTTTACGTAATTAGATCATAAATATTTTTGTTAAAATTTATTTTTTATTCGAATCAGTTTTGTAATTTGATTTAAAAATTTCGGCTTGATACTTTTTGATGTGAAACATGTAATGGCACGTTTGGATAGAAGTGAAAACGTTCCGATAGTACGTCGCGACGTGCCATTCGGCCGGCTTCGCAGCTTGTCGGTTGTTTCCGTCTTTTATCATCATCATCTATTCTTACTTATGCAAGTTTTCTCTATTTTGTGTCATGCAGAAGAGAATGAAGTCATAAATTATTTTTCATTTCTCATACTCGGAAAGTAGTGTTGTTTTGATCTGATTATTGGGTAGAAAATGCTGCTTCCTTCCCTAGAGTGGGAAAAACTTATATAAATTACTTTCCACCTAAGGGCCGGAATGAACTTTAAAAATAGAACTGCTGTCAGCTGTGAAGAGTTTTATGTAAAAAAAAACTAATTAAAAAAATGCTGCGGCCATCTGAGTTTCTAAACAGCCAGTGTGAACTTAGCGCAAACTTCTTTGAGCGGAATAAGCCGCAACAATTTACGCGATGCGTTCCATATTTAAAATTTAAAAAGTCGACATAAATTGGCGGGATATTAATCTGTTGTGTATCTGGAACGGAATTCAAAAAAATAGGTAATAATCTTTTAACTAAATTTACATTTACATAATTTATATAGATTTGACGTAAATATTTACGTTTAATCAATGATAAAAAATACTGGCTGTGTAGAATGCCACAAAAAAAAACATAGATATTTCTATAAAATGAGTTCATCAGATTCATATATGGATTTAACGCTTTTTTTACTTTCCTCATATTCGTAATGAAAAGCAGAGTGCTTACCTCGGGTGAAAGACTTATTTAGGCACTCGAACTATTAGCGCCCTCGCTACGCTTGTGCGCCAAACCATCTCGTGCCTAAATAGATCACTTTCACCCCTTGTGTAACAATCTGCTATTAACAAGATAGTCATAAGTACAAACTCAAATTGAAACATTCTAAGAAAGTTCCTGAAGTTTTTCTTAGGGAATATATATATATAATTGTATTGTAAGAATTGTAGATTCCCAAAATCAATTTATGTAATAAAATATACTGAGTATGTAGTTAGTGTGTTTATTTTCAATGTTACTGGATACTATCCAGTAATTATCCAATCTACAGATCTCATGCTAGGTATGACTATCCAGTAGATAGTTATGTTTAGCCTGAGGTCTGTTTTTTTTTTAAAACGATACTCTTTTCTTTAGTGTACAATTAACAGCGAAACACAGCGTCTAACGAAATTTATTTTTTCAGGCAACGATGATAGACCCGAGCTCATCCGAAGAAGACAGCGAGGATGAGCACAAGAAACAGCCAGCCAAATTACCTGGTACAGTATTATTTATAATAGACGTGCGTGAGAATACCACCTTAATTGTGAGCAATGACGATTTTAAAAGCCAGTGTTACTTGAAGTAACTGTTTCGCGTAAAGATATTGTTTCAAATTTAAAACCAGTACTACTTATTATAATACTTACTACTTACACTACTTCTTCTTCTTTTAGTTAATAGCTACTATCTTGATTTAGATAACTTTGCCAGTGTCTAGTAATAAAGAGGTATTCTGTTTGTATTTTTAATAAAAAATAACGAGAATAGGCAACGCACTATGGTTAAATGGAGCTTTTTCAAAATATCGCGAAATACCACGACGTTTCACGTGCGCCATTTTGAAAAAAAAAACTTCTTACACTACTTATTACGATAAAAGAAAATTAGAAGATTGATCATTTGAAAGTACTTATACCTCTTTATTGGTATATACATTTTATATTGAAAATATACTTGACAGCGTAACTTTTATAAATGCGGACATAGTGGTGAATCCGTTGCTATATTCTGCTAGTCTCTATATAAACCCTTCGATTTTAATAAAAATAATAGGCCTATCGGTTTACACTTTTATCTTCGTACAAAACGACTGATAAGATAGTTTCGCATGAACACCTAATAAACTCGTTACCTGTACGGCTACAGTGAGTTTGATTTTTTTTTATAATGTATACATCGCAACAACGTCTAGGCCCCAAACTAAGCATTAGCTTGTGTTTTGGGTGCCTAACCAAGACAGCACATATATACAACAACCAAGACTCGGTACCAGTATCAATATTTATCGTATAAATACTGACCCGACCTGGGATTCGAACCCGGGACCTCCAGCTTCGTAGGCAGGGTCGCTACCCACTAGGCCAAGCGGTCGTCATTTTATTGTAATTTTTTAAATTGTTTTAACGTGTCGACACTCGCTAGCGACTCGTAAAATATTTGTATATGAATTTAATCCTAACTACCATTTTTAAATGAGCAAGTTGAAGTAACTCAAAATAGGTCTACATGGCTACTTTCAAATTAATTTACTCTAAGGTCTACGTACACTAACAGGGGGAATTAGTGATATTTAAGTAATACAATTTGAAAGGTATATTCCGACTAAGCTACATGCAGTCAAGCCATGTAGATATCGGTGGCAGATTGTTTAATTAGGCAGATTAGGGTGCCCCTTTAAAAGCACATCGTGAAGTGCCGCTATTTTATGATATTACTTTACGATATTTTAACCATATCGTGAAAACGCTACTTTCCAACTAAGCATATCTAGGCAAATATTTGACAGTTCGCCTAGCTGCTCTTTCGGCAGTTCACAATCTAGCTAGGCAGTTCGAAAAAGATTTAAATATACCACTAGAGACAGACGGACTACACATTTTGTTCCATTAGAAATTTGGCCAAGATAGGTTAATGATCCATTATTTTTAAACTGATAGATTAGATAGATTCCCCGAAGAAGAGCAGGTCCATGAGTTTACAAAACAATATAGCTAAACGTAGTTATCCAAAACCATAAACGACGATAGGTGTCGTGATAGCCCGAGCGCAGCGAACCTGTTACAAATCTATAAGACCATGTGGCCGTGGTTCGAATCCGGGCCTGTACCATGTGTTTTTTCCGACTTAAGTGCATTATCACTGACTCCGTGCCTCGGAGAGCACGTTAAGCAGTCGGTCCCGGTTGCTGTCAATAGATGGCCGTTGTTACAATTCGCCAACCCGCATTAGGACAACGTGGTGGATTTAAGCTCCAAGTCCCCTTCACCTTGAGGGGAGGCCTAAGCCCCTGCAGTGGGGTATAAAAAAAGGTCTGATGGACAGATGGCGAACGTTCAACATTGATTAATGTTAGTAATATCATAAAATAGAGCCACTTCACGTTGTGTCTGGTACCCGGATCTGCCTAATTAAAAGATTATCCGTCGACATAGATATCCGTTATATTTATCCTATAATATCCGTGTAGCCGATTTTGAATCTTTATACGAGATATTATGACTTAAACTTATTGACAGTGGTTCCACCTGGTTCCTTGGCTGGAGGCAGGCCTTCGGTTCGAGGGAAACCTGAACTGCCAAGGGGTTCAACTGCTGGTCTTCCAGGTAAGCATTTCAGATCGAGTGATCGTATGTCAAGATCCATATCGTCCAACAAAAGTTAAGTCTGATTAAGGGGACAGTCTTTCTCTCCACGGCTTCAATTTGACATAGCTATCGTCATTTCAACTCCTGTTCTTCGACCCGTTCTTGAATGACAGAGATGACAGAAGCAAATTCCAACCAATAAAATACTCATCGAAACAGTTTGCGATCCGTGTGTTTTACGCTCCCGGAATGAACATTTTTTAAAGTCAAGCCTCTAGGGCGGTGTTTTTCTTTTTGTGAAAATTGTAGTAATACTAGCGGCCAGTCCCGGCTTCGCACGGGTAGTATTCGTTTCTCATAAAAATCCCTTTTTTTATCTCAGTCTTGTCTCATTCCCGTTCTTCCTTTCATTTTTTCGTTCCCATCGCAAAAATACTTTATTGTTTCTGTTCTTGGCCCTGGTGTAGCATAGTTTTCTTTTCCATTCTCATCAAGAATAACTTTTTTATCTCAATCTTATCTCATTCCCGTTTTCCCTTTCCCGTTTTCGTTCCCGCGACACAAATGCTTTATCGTTTCAATTTCTGTCAGTCGTAACTCATTCCCGTTAATTAAAATTAATGAAATAAAGTACACTTTCGCGACGTACATATTTATACAATAATTTAATTGAGAGTAAGTTATCCCCGCCACTATTAAAAAATAGGGGTTGGTGATAGAAAAGTGAAAATTTAGGGTTGTATGTATTTTTGTATGTTGTATAATAAAAAAATAGAAATTAAAAATTTTGTCTAAAAAATAAAAAATAAATTTAGGGGTGGACTACCCCTAACATTTAGGGGGATGAAAAATAGATGTTGGCCGATTCTCATAGATACCGGATAAGCACAAAAAATTTCATCGAAATCGGTCAAGCCGTTTCGGAGGAGTATGGCAACGAAAAAGTAAGTTATCCCCGCCACTATTAAAAAATAGGGGTTGGTGATAGAAAAGTGAAAATTTAGGGTTGTATGTATTTTTGTATGTTGTATAATAAAAAAATAGAAATTATTAATTTTGTCTAAAAAATAAAAAATAAATTTAGGGGTGGACTACCCCTAACATTTAGGGGGATGAAAAATAGATGTTGGCCGATTCTCATAGATACCGGATAAGCACAAAAAATTTCATCGAAATCGGTCAAGCCGTTTCGGAGGAGTATGGCAACGAAAAAGTAAGTTATCCCCGCCACTATTAAAAAATAGGGGTTGGTGATAGAAAAGTGAAAATTTAGGGTTGTATGTATTTTTGTATGTTGTATCATAAAAAAATAGAAATTAAAAAATTTGTCTAAAAAATAAAAAATAAAATTTAGGGATGGACTACCCCTAACATTTAGGGGGATTAAAAATAGATGTTGGCCGATTCTCATAGATACCGGATAAGCACAAAAAATTTCATCGAAATCGGTCAAGCCGTTTCGGAGGAGTATGGCAACGAAAACTGTGACACGAGAATTTTATATATTAGATAAAATTTCCGGATCATTTTTTTTTTTCAGAACAAAAATTCTAAAAAAATCATTTTTTTGTATAATTTACTGTAAAATAATTAAACAAGATATCGAAGGAACAAAAACAAACTGCTTCAAAACAGGGTTTCTCATAATACATATATAATTCCTAAAGAATTAAAGAATTGAGCGAGGAACAGACACGGGCTGAACCTTCTTTTTTTTGGGAACCCTACCACCTTAACCCGACTGGGTAAAACCATCGTATAACTGCCAGCTCTAATATTTTTACTTTATTCATTTCCTGAGCAATTTCTATTTTAGTGAATTTTTGATTAGCCAGCTGGATATGTTCATACAATGGAAATTATTAAACTGTTTTTCCATGTGGTTCAACTGAAATATCGAACTGGTTGTACCAGAGAATTTTAGTTCCCCGTGGACCAACTACATAATGGACTTCAGAAAATTATAATTTCCATTCCCCTTCATGCGATGGGGTGTGTGTGTCACGCAAAACTTTTGTAAATGGCGCTCTCGGCAATGGTACCTTCTTTACAAATTGTTAAATTTATATTTTGTGAATATATTTTATTTTTGCGGTAATAATTTATTCAGCGCTATCAATCACTCAATTAAAAGAAGAGTTACTTAAGCGTTAAGCATCACTGAAAGAAATAAAGGCTGTTTTGATAGAGGGGTGTAAGAGATTGTAATAAATAAAGTCTCGTAGAATTTAAATTTTTCAGTAAACTTACGTATTATATCATGATTTCTATTCTTTTGTATTTGTTTGTTGTAAATTGAAGTCTGTTAAAGTATTATGACCGCAATTATAACTTCGGCATTACCTATAGAAGAAGACTGTTTAGATGATGACAAATAGCTTCCATCTGATGATAAAAAATGTTTAGAATATAACCTGTTGATTTTTAATTTTTCCTCTTCAAAGCCTTTTCTTAAAGTTTACGACGTTTCCTGCCTGTTGAAAAACAATGCACTCTTCGATTTCTACATTTTAAAGCTGAACACTGCGCAATTATCCTAATTTTTAGGTAAACGTTTATAAAAAAAATACAACTTTTTTATGAAACCGACAGTTCGACTGAGTACCTTCGCTTATGCGCCACCTGGCGAGAGAAAAGGGCAGTGATACACCACATTACATGCAAAATGAATAAAAAAAGTTTATCATATCTTTCTAGGAATCGTAATGAATCATCTGAATTATGAAGATATAATCGTATAATCTGAATATCTTTTTATTACTCTTTCATAAAATGTCACTAATTTGAATCAACACAATATTGTTGTTGTTTATTATTATTGTTTGTTTTTCGAATGGTTGTAATATTTTTTATTTATTCAGTGAATTATATCGGAAAATGTTTTATTTTCTAATGATCATGATTACAATATCTACATCAGCGTAATGGTGACCCTTACAAATTGATTTCAAAATTTAATAATTAGTTTCATTATAATACGCCTGTGATCCGGTGGCTTTCACTAAAAGCACACTTTCAAATTTTAATTTAAACATTTTACGTACACGTATTTCGCTGTTATTTAAATTTTTAGTTTAATTTTTAAATGTATACTAGTTTCTTTATAGCGTGTTAATTAAAATTGTTTGATGAATATAATTATAAAAAAAATTAAATTATCATTCTTCCCTTTGGATTTTTATATAAACATAATAATAACTTGTAATATTATAATTAACTTAATAAACTTTTATATAAACTTTTTTTGGTATAAACTTAATTAGTCAACCCCTGAATCAGTTCTACGAACGTAAATAATACTAATAATAATATCTGGGACATTCCACACAGCGCCATCTAATCCCAAAGTAAGCAAGTATTATGCTTTTATTATGGGGTACTAGGCAACTGATATATATACTTAAATATTCTTTTTTTAAATATATATATAATGTATACATAGATACTTTTACACCCAGACACGGAACAAATAGACATGTTCATGCACACAAATATTTGTCCCGGGCGGGGATCGAACCTGCGACCCTCGGCTCCGCAGTTAGGGTCTCTAGCCACTCGGCCAACCGGTCAGTCATCAAATGAAATATACTGTTTTCCGCCGTCCATCTCTTCGATTGGACAATGGGGAAAAATCTCTTTGGTACAACCAGTTGGACATTTCAATTGGATCTGGGAAAAAAGCGAACTAAGGCATCCGCATGGCATTCCATTATATTGGGTGGCATTAGACAGTCCTTTGATTTTTTTAGGTGACTTTCTTGAGATATGACCCTTTAAAATCGTTGACAATGTGTCTGTCCCGTTTCTATTACTTTTCAACCGCGGGATTAAAAAATCAGGAAATATCAAGGATAGCACCAAACGATTTCAACGCAAATCGTTTCAGACGAAATATATGTTCACAAATATTCGAAATAAGTACCTACACGCTATTTTCAGTCAGCAACAACAATTTTGTGTGATAATTTTCTTATTGTTTTGAAAGTTTATATACGCACTTAGCCGGTTTTTTCTTTGGCATCAAAATGGCATCTCAAACGTCTATCGATGAAAAGCCAAAAAAAGCTAGCAAGAGACACGTGTTAGTGGTATTATTTACACGTTTAAGCTGAACACAACACAGCTTTCTTATGGGCATAACCCAATTAACTAAACAACATCAAGCAATTTCTAAGTTGGGGTTTCAATGAATTTCTGATATTAAATCGTGGAAACTTTGTTTACTTGATGCGTGTGTATTACGAAAGGTCTCGAAATTATTAATTACTTCACGTGTGTTATACATACTAGTGTTTGTTTGTTGCTTGGCCCATGACTTATAATAGGTACCTATTTCTTAACTTGTATTAATGTTTAGATTTTTCCAACGGCTTTAATTTATACAATAAAGTATCTGTCTGCATTTTAAAACTTAATACTTATATCTGAGTAGGAACATTTACGCGATATCTAGCAAAAACAACTCTTTTTAGATTTCTGTGTCTGTATGTCTGTGTGGATGTTTCTCCATGATGCTTCCAAATTGCTGAACGAGTTTTCATTTTTATTTTCAGCGATCATAGTCGCTTCTACGTTACTATTTAAAATCTGTAGGTACTTTGTTTCATTTCCATATCTTATAGGGTTAAATATTTTATACACAATGGGATCCAGCGAATAGAATCCATCGAATAGAATTATTACGAATTTTCCCTTAAGTTTATCTACTTCTTGACATGATGACTTCCAGAATTAAAACAACAAGTATTTTCCAGTAATATTTTTATGTAGTCTGCAAGCATACTCGTATTAGCTAACAATGTTTTGAACATAAATTGAATATATATAACTACTGTCTAATGTATGTCGTGATAGCCCAAAGCGCAACGAACCTGTCTCAAATCTATAAGGCCCCATAGGGCCATGGTTCGAATCCGGGCGTGTACCAATGAGTTTTTCTGACTTAAGTACACAACTATCACTGACTCCGTGCTTCGGAGGGCACGTTAAGCAGTCGGTCCCGGACGCTGTCAATAGATACCGGTCGTTACAGTCCCAACCCGCAGTGGAGCAGCGTGGTGGATTTAAGCTCCAAGCCCCCTTCCTCACCCTGGGGGAGGCCTAAACCCCTGCAGTGGGGTAAAAATGAGCTGATGAAGTGAAATGAAGTCTAATGTTGGTCCCCATTAGACAAGTAAACTCTTTCCTTTTACATTTAAAAATTCCTCAAATTAAATAATTTCATAATTAAAAAATGCAAACGTTTAAAATCTGCGAATCTAATCCAACCGAGGATGGGTGAGACAAGGAGACCCATCTCCCCGAAATTCTTCACTACAACATTGGAAGGTCTAATTAAGCTTTTAACTTTGTAAGGATAAGCTGATATGATCGTCCATCGATTAAGATCTCAATAAATAATAGCAAAAATAAAAAATAAAATACTTTGTAAGGATATGATTGAAAGCGTAAGGAGGAGGACCGTGTGTAGTGGCGAGCCTTGGGAGAGGCCTATATCCTGCAGTGGAGAGACACGGGCTGATGATGATAATGATAAAGGATATGGCTATTAATGACGGAAACATAGCCGACGATATTATATTATCGGCAGGATAGCTGGAGGATATCGGCGTCATAAAGAGAGCTCAGTATATTTTCCCGAGTGGGTTCAAATTTTTCTTTCCTTACTAATACTTTCAATACTGTTCCTTATTAGTATTATGCACGACGGTTTATTTTTCTGGAGCAGATATAAATAAATATTGAAATGAAGCATGATATAGTGCCTAGCATAAAAAAGGGAAATATGATACTATAAGATATTATATCGTGGTTTGTAAAGAGAAGAAATTGTATCATATAAAAAAAAGCTATCTCCTGACTCTGTCGTTTCATGGTTGACCAGGGAGGAACTTCAAGGAAGGAAAAATCCTGGATTTCCTTCACCTGGATAGATTTGACTTTCCCTTCGCTCTCTGATTTACAATAATAATTAGTGACATGCAAAAAAAACGTGGTTTTCTTGGATTGTCACTGGCTTCAAGACAATGAGTAATAAGTCAATTTATGTTACAACTTATTTAGATTTATTATTCCAATGACGTAGAAATCACTAGAGTATCCAATTATCGTGTCACAATAGCTGGAGACAGATCAAATTTTCAACCGACGAAAGACGAAACAAGAACACAGAAAGAGATAGCACTATTGAATTAGTCTGGTGATATTAAATAGCATTTAATATTACCAGAGTGAGTACATGCTATTTGGCTTAGTTCACACTCAAAGAGTCTAACGGGATCTTGTGTCAGCAGCACACAAGATTCGCTGCAAGAGTATCTACGTGATAACGTATTTAAACGCCAGTATTTATTGGTCTAAGTTTCCTAACTAAGTAAGGTTCATCCTTTCCTCGTGGAAAGCGACGACAAGTTACTGCACAATATACGAAGTCAAGACTTTCTTAAGTCGTTGTTTTCCTCCAACAGGCGCGAGTGCTTTAAGTGTAGCACCCCTAGCCGCACCACTTCATCCCGCGACGCGACAGCGAGAAGCAGCGCTCGCTCCTCCACCACACGCGTGAGTTTCTACTTCTTTTATTCAGTAAATATTTGCTATCTATCTACATTGCTTTAATTCACCGTGTAACCGTAAAAAGGATCGGGAGAGGGCTGGTTTGTGAGCGTTATATAACTATAGCGTTATATACTACCTGTTATATAATTAATACGTACCACCTTTTTTACTTAAGTTTTTAATATTTTGAAGATAATTTATACGCCATTCCTTTAAATATGTGGTAGTGCTACGAGTAACTGGTAATTGGGCAGTCGCAAATTAATTAAGATCATCATGTTGTTAAGTATGTGATGTGATTGATCCATTCTACCTGTTGGCTACTCAAATAAAAATAATTAAATTATGTGAAACACATTGTCATCCACATGGCATCCCCAAATCTTATCACTCTCATGTTGCTATAAATTTGGGCAAGCTGGACACTAAACGCTGAAAAACTCTTTAATCTCGCTAAGCATTAAGAGGGCGAAGTCTGCTTTTGAATTAAAAATATTATAAGAAGTACAAAACTTGTTGTTATATCTATAACATTATCTTCTATCTATACACGGTTTTTCGTTACATCATGTTCGACCCTAAAAGGGTGGGCAGGAAGTGGTTAATGGATGCCCATAAGCATAATAAAATAATTTAAAAAAAATATATTAACACTAAAAAATAGTTATTTTCATGAGAGATCAAAACTCTTTACTATAGCGCAAACGGCGAATTCTAAATTTTGTACTGACGTACCTGCCCACGTTATCAAGAACGCGCTCATGTACTCGTGCTGAATAAACATGCAGTTTTCCAGCTTGAACATTTCTGTTGGGAGTCAAAACGTAAGGTGGACGTATGCGAGCCACATATGTCCGAACGTTATAGCACCGGGTAGGTACTAATTCGCCTTTGGCGCCCCGTAGAGTTTTGTGTATCTAAGTAAAGCAGCGGCGATATTCCCGTCACATTTAGAGCAATACATGAACATGTCGTAATATTCATTGTCATTAAAATCACCCATTTTCACAACACACGATGACACATACGATGACATCCAATAACCATGTAGCTGCGATGCCGACTGCCGAGCAGCGATGTGAAAATCAGCTCTATTTAAAAACGCGTTTCGAACAATAAACTATATTATTTTAGCATGTTATTTTATATGCTATGCTATAGCATAACGAACGAGGCAGCGCCCGGTGCGTTTAGCGCAACAAACGAATCACGTCCTACATTCCTACAACGAAACGTGATCGCGGGTGACTGATTAGTCTGCTGCTATGCTGGACAACGTGTTTCGTTGGCGGCGTTAGCGCTAGACAAGTCAGTCAGCGCCTCAATCGCGCTCTTTGTAGGACGTGTTTCGTTGTGCTGAACCATTGCCATCTATAGTTTACAAGCCATGCTACTGAAATCTGGCAACGTTGCGTGTAATCCGAGCCTTAGTATCAATCAGGTCATTAATTCGCGTTTTCTTCCATTTAAACGTTATGTAAACAGAGACATTGATTTAAAATAATAAATCAGTGTTAAAAATTACATTTTGCATCGTGTTTATTCGTAATTAGTAAGGTAAGTTGATATTTTCACCATAATCGTTTTTCGTTTCACGTCACATTCTTGACATGTTTGGGTGGAAATTACAGTAAATTTTTATCATTTTTCGAATAGGTTCGAGGATATGGAATCTGGAGGATCCCGGAGAACTATACTTATAAGTTTCATGGTCACTTTAACCGCATGCTAGCCACCAGCAGGTCCAGCGAGATTGATAACGTAGAACCCAGGAAGAGGAATAAACTGCAAGGGAACGATACATTCCCGTATAACATTATACAATAAAACTAGTTTTTAAGATATAGCCTCTGATAAACGCACAAAATCATAGTAACACTAACCGAAATGAGATATACTAACCATTCTTTTTATTCTATTGACGATTCTATTCTATTCATAAAATCCACTTATGACACGCAAACGAAGTCGCGGGCGGGTGCTAATATGATTTAATAGATACTCCTATTTCTATTTTCTGTTAAATGCTAACGATAATTTCATATTTAGTTATTTAAATCCCATATTTAAATAACTAAATGACATCTTGTCAGCTGACGAAATAAATCAGACTACAAGTGACAGTTAATGCGACGTTGCCAAATCTAATAGCATGGCTTGTAACTATAGAAGGCAGTGGCTGAACGTATTGCTCTAGTGGTAAGACGGAACTGCGGGATCGCGTGGCGCTATTTAATAGCGCCAAGAGGTAACCAATATAATATGCTAAATCCGTTCGGCTTAAATAACGTGTTTAAAATGATGCTGTATGCTATATTATCCACCACTTCTGACGAGTGCCGAGCCGACCAGCTGAGTGGCGCAAGCGCGGCGGTGGTGGGGCGCGTGGCGATAAAGTCCCGGCGCGAACGCTGTGCTTGAGTAATAAACTACGATTGAACAATTTTGATCTTCCATGAATGATAATTATTTTTTAACGATAATAATTTTTTTTAAATTATTTTATTATGTTTACGAGCATCTACCAACTACTTCCTAACCACCCCTTTCGGGTCGAACAGGATGTAACAAAAAACTGTGTATACGTCAAATCGTAGTCTGTCATTCTGTCTGTTTCGACGACCAATCTCAGAAACTACTGAACCAATTTTAATGTTACTTGGCAGACATATAAAGGAGGTTGTCAATTTGGAATTTAGATTTCTAAGGCAGTTAAGTTTCAGAATACCCCAGAAAGTCTCACAATATACTGGAGCGTCGTGCTCCTATAGCTGTCCCGGTACAAATTGTGTAGTCCACGCCGGCGAAGCCGCGGACGGAAAGCTAGTGTTAAATAAGTTTAGTACATAAGTATGCTAGTGGACTTACAATAAAAATATTTTGTTATCTTGTGTAATCTAAGAAACAAAATTTAAATGGAACATTTAAAAGAAAACGTTAATAGAGTTTGTAATGGGTTTCGTATTATGCTTACAAAAGGATTTTGCTGCTTAATTCATAATTTGATTTTTATTGTAAAACTTTCACTGATTCGATATTATATTTAAAAAAAAAATGTTTTGTGGGAACTAAAAGTTTATATCGAACTATGTAATTATTTTCTCAGTACATCGACCGGCAGTACAAGTTCAGGTGAAGCACCTGCTCCGTCACCTAGTCCTTCTGGAGCCAGTCACTCGGATAAAGACCAAGATCCACAGGTGAAATAATTCAAAATACTTTATAATTTTTGTGTGCCTGAATATGTCTGTTTGTTCCATGACTGGCTGTAAAATATCTATATGGATATTTTTTTTGTTAGTTTATCAGTAGATCTGAGTACCCATAATACCGGCTCCGCCTACTTTGGGACTAGCTGATCATTGTCCTTATTTTTTTATAATTTTCGGAGCGAAAATATGGTCACTCTGTTTTATATAATCTACCACCGTATCTACAGCGAATCAGTTTTATTCATTCACACTCGCTCGCCGTATCAGGTAATATAAACTTGTACATTATTTTAATCTCATACGGTAGATATATTGTTGGTATTTCATTATGAGTAATATGATTTACAAAAGTTATATAGTGATGAAATGATCTTCGAACTGCATTTCTCTATTTCACTCTTAATCTAATAGAATGCTCCCAAGTTATTGTCTTTTCGTCTCTTTTTTTTATGAATATGTATATACTGTTTTGATTGACCGATTGACTGATTGGTCATATACCCTAACTGCGGAGCCAAAGGTCGCGGGTTTGATTCCCGCCTGGGACAAATGATTGTATGCATTTATGTATTTTTTATGAAGAATGTTTAAGTTTGTATATATAAATTATTTATATCAATTATCGCCTATCGCCTTCTAAATTCAAAATTAATTTGATGATTCGAGTGTGTTTTTTCATAGTATGTATGAACGTATTTTTAAGCATATGGGGAGTGACGGAAGAGAAGGTTTTTCATCTTATATTTCTATCAGTGGGAACCTGTAAATGATTGACTGTTAACCACTCACTGCTAATTATTTTAATTTGTATATAACTGTTGGTTCTCCTTAATATAAATAAATAAAATATAATATTTATAATTAGGATTGCGGGTAGTTCGAAAATCAAAGATTGAGCTAAGACCTGTGAGCTTCACTGTTCACATAGGTACCTACTTATCAGTTTTGAATTAGAATTCCGCGAGTTTTGTACTGAATACGAGTGTGTGTGTTGTTTTTGTTTATATGGATCACATAGAGGGACTTTAGTAGTTTCCTACTGCGATTACGGTGTGTATATTTAATTAATCTATGCATAAAAGTACTTTGTAAAATAACCGAAGTTGCAATTTCAGGAGAAAATCGAAAAACTAGAAGAGGACAAGAAGCGTAGATTGCAACTGTACGTTTTTGTGTCAAGATGCATCGCACACCCTTTCAACGCGAAGCAACCGACGGACATGACCCGTCGCCACACCAAACTGACCCCTCATCAGTTGGAGACCATCCAGGCTAGATTTCAGGTATGTCTCAGCAGACGTTTAAGTAAGCAAGGTTGTACATTTTTTTCTCGCTTCAGCAGGCAAAAGGAATCGAAAGGTGTAGGGGAGGGGCATAAACCGCAAGTTAGAAATCTACAGATTAATGAACATTTTTATAATGAAGTCCTATAATTTAAATCTTTAAATAATATTAATCGAAGTAATTAAGTTCTTGCAGAAATTTCATATGTATTACATGCATATTATATATAGAGAAAGTAGAAAAAGGCGATGTTTGAAATCAAGTCGTAGAAAAAGAATATTTTCGTTCGCTTACTATAAGAGAATGTCGTGATAGCCCGAGCGCAGTGAACCTGTTTCTAGTTTAGAAGGCCGTGCAGCCGTGGTTCCAATCCGGGCGTGTACCAATGAGTTTTTTCTGATATAAGTACATAACTATCACTGATTCCGTGCCTTGGAGAGCATATTAAGCCATCGGCCCCGGTTGCCATCAACACACGGCAGTCGTTCGTTATATTCCAACATTCCCCTGGGGTGGCGTGGTGATTAAGCTCCAAGCCCTCTCACCCTGGGGGGAGGCCTAAGCCCCCCGCAGCGGGGCATAATGGTCTGGTAGAAAAAAAAATGTATTACGTAAGTAAAACCCTATAGCTTAAAAAGGCCTAAAGAAAGGTTCCCAATAGTAAATGTGTCCCCTAAGGATAAACCACAGCAATACATTTTATCTTCTACATAAGAACGGGGAAGAAAATGATAAGTACGCGTGAAGATAAGAGGGCAGAAAAAGAATCTCTCTTATCCCCTAATAAAAGTGATTAAGTTTAATTATGACTATGAAAAAACTACCTTTGGATGCCACATTTAGGTACCTATGCGCTGATAGCATTTGTGTCGCAGCCTAAATAATATAAACATGTAGTTTACGTGAGCGAAGCCGGGGGCGATCGCTAGTAAAATAATAAATTTGACCTCGAATAATAATAATATAAAAACCTTCTTACGTCATATCAGTTGGGGGAAAAGAGAGTTTACAATTTTCTTGTTTTTTCCTATAAATAGATTTCAGGCCAGGGAGGTACCTTGGCCTGAAATCAAAGGAATTTTATTTACGTAGAAGGTACTTGAACGCTCTCTTTATATGCTTATTTATACGTGAGGCTCCCAAATGTGAGATGTGGATCAAGTAGATACCGTTTATTCTCGACTACGTAATCTTGCTTAATATATATATATATATCGTGACTTTTAGTGAAAATAATAAAATACTTGTATTCTAGGGCTCCGTAGCAACAAACAAGGAACATTTATATTAGTTTAATTTCTAATTTTTTTTTCTCAAAAAGTCGTTTCTTTAAAGGCGCCGTGGAAATAACACTTGAGCGTTTTCAAATGAATCGTTTATTTGTATGTTGATACGATAGTCGTGGGTTCATTTTAAATAAACTGAAAGCATTCAATTTATATCTCGTATGTAGGATGAGGTACAATATAGCTGTATCTTAACCGTGTTACTTTTAAAACAATCAGAACAAAATAAATAATAATAATTTATTTCAGGTAACAATAACCCATAGACAAAATACTAAACATAAACAATCAAAACATATACGACCGCTTAGCCTAGTGGGTAGCGACCCTGCCTACGAAGCTAGAGGTCCCGGGTTCGAATCCCAGGTCGGGTCAGTATTAATATGATGAATATTGATACTGGTACCGGGTCTTGGTTGTTATATATATTTAAAAAAAAATATATTTATATATGTATATATTATAAAGAATATTTAAGTATGTATATCAGTTGTCTAGTAACCCATAACACAAGCATAATACTTGCTTACTTTGGGACTAGATGGCGCTGTGTGGGAAGTCCCATGTATTATTATTATTATTATATACAATGAATATTTTGTTATTTACATATTAAAAAGTAATTGAACATACACAAAATAAAAATGTAAATGGATACATTAATAAATAAAAAATTATATAGGTATTAATGGTATTAATAAAATTATTATAGGTAGCAATGGAAAATTTTCGATTTTTGACGATCAATATATTCAAGCCTTTTTGTTTAACGAGAAACAAATATAAATATAACTTTGAAACGGTGCTGTAGTATCATCTATTTGATATTAATAAATAACATTAGAATCAGCTATTTTGTTCCATCAGCCCTTTTTGTACCCCACTGCAGGGGCTTAGGCCTCCACTCAAGATGAGGAGCTTGGACCTTTAATCCACCACGCTGGTCCAATGCGGGTTTGCGAATTGTAACGACCGCCATCTATTGACAACAGCGATTTTGTTAAAAAATGCAAACAATACTATCGCCAACCGGCGAAACACATAAATTATGTTACGCCTTTGTAATCTTATCTCATGTTCACAAAAGCGTGTATAATCAGTACCCAGGGACATGTAATAAACAATGGACGAAATCCTGGTCCGCGCGAAACTGTAGAAACAAATATCGAGGATTCAAGTCGCAGATTTCCGAGATTTTTGGCCGTTCGTACGCTATGAATAATGAAAGTTAAAAGTAAAATCTGGCCAGCTAATGGATCTTTCGTCGTGGATGCGTTCCTAGTATTTTCCGAATTAAAAATTCACTTTCGTATTGAGACGATTCACTTCGGATGCTTCTTCGAAGATGAAAGACAAAAGCGGACCGTCTAAATCCAAGTTTACAAATTCACGAAAACGAAGCAGCTTGGAGGTTTTCCAAGTTTAATTGTTAGCGCTGAAAGTAGATGGCGTCGCAGGTCCTTACGATTGTCAATGTCAATTGTTTGGATTGAAATCTACATTCTCTTTGGTTGTTGTCACAGCCATAGATACAATAGAATAGAGTAGGCAAGTCAGTCCGAAATGCGGGCCTCAAAAGAAAGAGATAAAAAATAGGAGTACCTTGATTTATACTATGGTGCAGTAAGCACAGTTACTTTCCATCCTTTTTTCTCACATGCCCAACCGATGCCCAACCCATACAGGGCTTTATAGAGCTTGCTTATCCTAGTTATATTATTTCTATGGTCACAGCTGTTTGTCAACTTAAAGTTATTGACACCGATATTTTTGTTTATTATTAAGTATTTTTAAAAAGTTATATATTTCCGCTTTATGGCATTTGTTTTATAAACAAAAGTAGTTTAGAAAACGCAAAAGTCCCAAAACTAATAAAACGGACAACACTGACAACCATGTTTGACAATCAAGTAGTGTGTCAGTGCCACCTACTAACGCCGTTTGGTACTTTCTTTTTAATTTCCTATTAACACGCCTCCACGAGTTCGTCTGTGGCGACAACACAAAAACTAGATTTTTTTTTAATAATGAACGAAATGGTAAATAGTTTTAACTATCGGCAGTAGTCAAACTGTCGAAACTTAACGTCTTAACGTTGCGTTTTAACAATGGATAGTCAAAAATCGATCGTACGTGTAGGTGATTTTAACATGACAAAGAAAGATCATATTGCCATTCGCTTATTGGTTATCTACACATAGTGACTTTACACGAGGGTAACGTATCTAATATAGAATATGATAAAATTTTACAGGCGTTTCTAAAAGGCGAGACGCAGATCTTGGCTGATGAAGCGTTTCAGAACGCCGTACAGTCGTACCACGACGTGTTTTTGAAGTCAGATCGGGTGGAGCAAATGGTGAGATCTGGAGCTTGCTCCCATCACGACTTTCGTGAGGTGTTCCGAAACAATATCGAGAAAAGAGTAAGGTAATAAATTCATATATCTTTAATATAGGAAAGTAAATAAAAGGAATTAAATACGTTTTAAACATCAAAAACATCTGTTTTTCACATAAAAATACGAATGGGCTAGAAGCTCTCTTCTGAGTTTACCGTCTAACCACTTATACTATAGCTAGCTGGTGTAAGATGGGGAGTTTTAGTCCGAGTTTCAGTGCGCAAGGTCCCCGCGCGCCGCTCTTCACCACCCATAAATGCTATTATGATATATGATTTATGACTGTATTAAAACCTGAGATTAAAACGTCAAAAAAATTACTAAATTAAAACCATGAAACCAAACGCTGCTGTCAAATTACTCTATGGTTTTTCATAAAGGTAGCCTCGAAGGCTTGCCTAGTGAGGTAACCAGTGGTAACTTTTTATGTTTGTATAAGTCTACAACCACTGAATTCTATACCGAACTGTTCTGAAATTTTAATATTATGTAATGTGTGTGTTTGTAGTAATAAAGATTTTTATTTATTTATTCATATGTATTTGTAAAAAACGTGTTATCATTTTATTAGTATTTTTAATAAATTAGGAAAAAAATTACGCGTAAAATTGTGATACTGTGAGAAATAGGTATAGGTCTCCATACAAAACCATAGTCTAAATGGTAATTTTAATTTTTCTAGCTAGTATTAAAAACATTTATTTCCCTATGCATTATATTTTATGAAAAGACGGGTTTTTAATACTCTACAGCACTTCGAAGGATTAAAGTAAACGTTTGCTTTTTGCTCCTTTTCATTACAACGTAATGCAGAGATCGTAGGCGTAATAAGTTCCAAAACGTTTAGGTGCCTCTCCAGTAGGTAACTTCATTTTTCTACATTTTTAAATAAAATGTCTTTTAACGTCATAATAGAGATTTAGTCAAAATATCAAAATCTTATTACTTTTATTGCTAAGGTTGCCATAATTTCCAGGTATCGATACGGGACCATTACGGAACGAGTTTGAAAGTTTTAATTATTTTTGCTCAATCACATTTTGAAGTCGATTTTACTTTCTTACTGATCTGATGTTTTCCTTCTTTAGCATAAGTATAGAATTGAGCGTAAGTCATTTGAAAATTATAATGACAAATCTAAACCTGTTCCCTTTGTCGACAAAAGAAAACGTGACAAAAACGGGACAAATAGCCACACGGGACTGCGTTGTGTAATATGGTGACAGTCTCGCTTAGACGGACGTATGGCATTGCTTTTTGTTGCTCATTTCGTCCCATGCGAAGACCTCAAAACTCTGTCATCGAATCATGACTTGAATGAATTTTCAATTAAATATATCAGATCTCTTATATTAATTATTTAAACATATTTTTTATATTTCGTGTTGAAATTAATCTTTTTAAATTTAATTTACAATTTATTTTATTGTTAGAATTTACACACTTACATAGATTTCCCCAAATGAAGTTGGAAAAGGTATGTTGTTTATAATTAAAATTCATATTAATTCTAGATACTTTTTCTATAAATTCATAGATATCTATGTATTTAATTAATGTCATAGGTCTTTGCCAGAAATTGACGGATTAAGTAAAGAGACGGTGCTTACATCGTGGTTGGCGAAATTCGACTGCATAATGAAAGGAACGGGTAAGTTAATTATTATTTATGGTGTAATTACATAGATATAAGTTGTCGGAGTTTCGGGTCATCAGCATGATCGTTTGATGCATCACAATGTTGTTAGGGTGTGTTCTAAAAGTAAAGGGAGCACCATGACAGTGATTGGTTATATTACTCATCCAAGCACTACTCGTGCTTAGTTTTAATTGGATGTTAGATGATAGTACATTAGTCGTACGCGTCTTTGTAGAGTGGCCCTTGAAGCGGAATAGATTAGGAACGTCAGGCGTGACACGCGTGTGCTGAATTGCGATTGGACGCGTAGGTGTACCGGGTGTTTGGCCGAACGTAATCCAAACTTACAGAGCATGTAGAGCTTACTAAACTAAACAAAAAAATTCTATGGAGCAGATGACGCAAACTAACGGTTACACAAAAAAACATGTGAACTGCGTTTAGCCGAACACCTATATATAACATAGCGCGTGTTCGGCTGAACGTAGTTCAAACTTATAGAAACAGTAGAACTTACAGAATTAAAAAAAAGTTTCAATCGAGCAGAAGGCTCAAACTAACGGTTACCAAGAAGAACGTGTTTAAAGTTTCATTTTATTTAATTATCTTTTTTTAACTTTTTGATTAGTTCAGTAAGCTCGAAACGCTCTATAAGTTAGGCTGCATTCAGCCGAATACCAGAGCCAGAACCAGAGAATACAGTAAGAAGCAATAATTACTGCATGTACAGCTTATGCCAATCTTGTAGTTGACTCTGAAATTGGTGCGTTTTGCACAGGTGTGGGGCGCTTTCGACCCTCTGATATCCATTTTCCTACTGCGACGCTTCGCTTCGAATTCAGAGCGAACTAGAAGTTTGGAGGCAGCTGGTACATTGCCGTACCGAATCGAAAGATTGTTTACATAAGTTTGTAAATATATTTAAGAAAAGAAGTTTTAGCTTTTCAAGCCAATAGTTAGGTTGGTGTGAAAACAACGACATTCGTTTTCACACGAATGTATCAAAGTAACATTTAACTGAAATATTACTTTTGTTCTGTGGTCCATTATAATCTAACTTTTCCTCTGAAATAGAATCCCCATTCGAAAACCGTTCAAAATTTTAAATTATTTTAATGTGTTATTTTAGAAATTAACAATTACCTTATTTGAAGTGTACGATGAAAATTTTTTAATAATAATTTTCTCGATGTCTGCTCTATTACAATCTTTAATCTTTTTCAGTCCAATTGACTCGTAGAGACGTTTATTTAGACCCAGTTTTTGGGTAACATGCGTTTTGTCTCTTTATTTCAACCCAAGTCACAGAATAAATAACCTCAGGTGCCTAATCGAAAGATAAATACAAACCACATTCTAACTAAACTGGGTCTAAATGAACGTTTCCGAATGGTGCAGTTTGGGATTAATATGCTAAAGATTGCTGGTAACTAGGTTTTTACTTGTCTTTTAACTTGTAGTGGGACATTGGTACGATATCATACCAACAACCGTATCTGTTTATGCGACAGTCACGTGACGGCAGACGCGCGAGAGGTTAAGGACGTATACCATCGACTGTCATGGGCACTCTTTTATTGTTATAGAAGGCACCCTTGAAAGGGCTTGAGTTTGTCGTGTGTGCCTTCAATGTTTTAATTTGAAGTTTTTAACAAAAATAAACTCACACAAATATGTGATAGGCACAGACAATCAATATAGTTATATAAACTTCAACATAACTAAGGGTGGTACGGAGTCACAGCGTAAAAAAAGTAGGTGTGTGTAGTATAATTACACTACCGTAATTTTTTGAGTGAAAATGTTTTTCGTGGTCCCAGGTATGACCGAAAGTTTTTAGAGCACCTCAATTACTACACAACGACGTACAAATATCTTGTCTAACCATTTTCGTTGCAGTTGTGACTGATTCTTTGGTCGCATGAAGTGTATTTCGAGGTCATTTTTCGACCCCCCTTCCCCGCCATATTACATAAGTTTACGGTAGCGTAAATGCACTAAAAGGTATAGCACACTGTCTACTTTCAAAATATGTAGGTACATCACTTAGCGCTACCGACCTTGATTCACGAGATTTATTAACGTTTATGGCAACAACAAAAGCTTCTCATCGATAATGCTGGCAGTACCTTAGGATGGATGCCTTAGAAAAAAAGTCTTCACGTTAAAAGAGGCAGTAATTTAGGGTTAAAAAAAAAATTGACTCTTTAATGCAAAGTGGAAAACCAAGCTTTCTGCCATGTCGTGACGCCAGAACTTTAGAAACGTAATAGTAGGTACATATTATGTGGCGTGCATTCTCTTTCATCTAAGACAATCTTTTTTAACGTAGAACAAAATACACTGCATAAAGAAGAGTAACGCGACGCCAATAGAATATATAACGAACGAGCGTGTCCGATGTGAATCGAAATTGGTATAATCAAAGCAATTATCTTAAATGACACTTTCAAAAGTGACTAGCAAGCCAGCTTTGAGCTTTTGCAATATTGTGAAAAAAGTATTGAACAAATATATAGGTATTTTGATTTAGTCATGAAGAAAGCAGTGGAAAGCAGAAGAAAGCATACTTAAAAAAAAAATTCTCTAGATTTCAGAGAGTAAATTAATTTGACATGCTGTATTTAAAAGTTTTTAATACAATTCATTAATATGAAGTGTTTTGTTTACTAATTCAGTTTTTGTTCTACGTAACGTGATAATATTTGTTTCAAGACAATTTATAGCAACCAGAGGGCAAACACTGTTTTATATAAATTATTTTCTTTGACTTGAAATCTAACAAGAATGAAAAAACGAAAGAAAAAAAAATAGTTTGTAGTATGTTACGATAGTGATACAATTAAGTTACAAACTGAGTCTGCAGCAGCAAAAGCAGAGAGTTCGTAATTCTATGTGACGCCCCTAAAAGTAGGCGACACCAGTTTAAACTGCAAATCGGAAGTTAATCAACGGGGGCGTGCGGATGATCGCCGCCGCTGTCAGCTGTTGCACCTTTAAAACGAAAACACATAAGTCGAAATAATACCTAATGGCTTTGCATTCAATAACACGATTAATAAAAAAAAAAACTCGATAGAAAAAGTGAAAAATCTGTCTCCAATAACATTTTATTTTGGGCTTTATTTAAAAAAACAGAAGTATAGAAGCAAATCAGATGCTGAAATAAAACAGGTCCCAGCAAGATAGAGAGGGGTGGGACTATCATAGGCCGGGTCACTGACAACCATTCAATATCGACAATTTAATGATAATAATGTATGGGGCATCCACTGCATTTAGTCCCAAACTAAGCAGAGCTTGTATTATGGGTACAATACAACTGATATATACACTTAAATATTCTTCATAATACATATATACACATGTAGATATTCACACCCAGACATGTAACAAGTAGCTACGTTCACGCAAACGAATATTTGTCCCGGGCTGGAATCGAACCCACGAGCTTTGGTACTGCAGTAAGTGTCTCTAACCACTCGGTCAGTTAATGGTGTGTGACATGCCCAGAATGTGATATTTTTATCACGCCGTTTGGATGTCGTCCGCATAAAGTGATATTGAGTGTTTGACCTGCCGGAGCTCTTTTACTGGCTTAACTACGCCAAGCTAAGCTGAGCAAGCCCGCTGCGGTAAGTTCACAAAGCTCATCCACTTAGCTCTCGCTTGAATAATCATTTTTTCGGTGTGAACTAAGCTAGAATTAAGTTAGTTTATCTCGCGGTCGAACTCTGGGTTTAAAATTGTTGCTCTGTCATATAGACTTAATCTAGGTTAAGATTTAATTGTATGTGAGAATATCCTTAAACTGACCGATTGGCCGAGTGTTTAGAGATTTGATTCTCGCCCGGAACCAATATCTGTGTGCATGAACATGCCTATTTGTTTCCGTGTATGGGTGTAAAATATCTGTGTATGTATATGTCGTAGGATGATTTGATAATTCGAATTATCGCGGAAATTCTAGGAATATTGCGCAAACACGGATAATTAGACAATGGTGATTATATATGTCAATCTTTCTAAAAAAAGTTAGGTTTTTTTGCGAAAACGCGAGTCGCCTTAGTAACATTGAATTTTCTTAACGCTGATTGGCTTGATTTTTGCTTACTGGCCAACTCTTACTCTGATTGGTTCCTATCTTTTCCCGTGTAACTTTGAGGTATTATATCGTAGAGTTGTAAAGAGTAAGAAATGACAATGCCTATTCATAATATATCAATCAATTAAACACATTAAATATCAAAAAAACACAACCACAAACAAAACAACGTGCAAAAATGAACTGACATTTGAGTCGTCAACCAATCAGAGAAGATGTTTTTGCGGGGCGTTCAAACTGGCCAATCAGTTTTCTTTTTTCAAAATAACTAACGATTCTCTTCGCAATATTACTAAGGCGACTCACTTTTTCGCGAAAACACTACCCTTTTTCAGTAAGATTGAAAAATATAATCACCATTGTCTAATTATTGGTGTATTCGTTATTCGTCGTTTTTGCAATATCCCTAGAAATTTTGCGATAATTCGAATTATCAAATCATCCTACGGCATATATTATAAAATATATTTACTTATGTATACCAATTGTCTTGTACCCATAATACAAGCTCTGCTTAATTTGGGACTATTTATTCTAGGTATTATTATTATCATCCTTTATTTTTTAAGTAAAAAGTTTGACTTTTATATTGAAAAGTAATCTTTTCTATATTCCGATTTACCGTTTCTATTGGCGTCACATTGATTTACGTACAAGAAATATTTCTATACATTTTTCATTCACTGCGTGTGTGCCGTCAATACTGATGGAAATCTAAGTTACTTAAACGGTTTAGTTTATGTGGTGTATGGCTCCGTATCATTCCCTTCTAGTTATGACCATAGATGTAAATAATTACACGAGATCTCGCAAACTCCACTTTTCGTTAAATCACAAAACCGATTACATTATTATATGCCTGAAGTAATGCATCTATGTTGTCATTATGCTCGTGTGAATCAGTCGATATTATTTGAGTGAATTTAAACGCAACTCTTTATTTAGGATTTTATTGATTATATAAAATATTTAAACCTAGATAATGCTAATTAATGAAAACTATCTTTGCTGTGTTATATATTATAATAAATATTTATGTAATTTTCTCTTCTTCATCAGCCCATTTTACCCCACAGCAGGGAATTAGGCCTCCCCTAGGGTGAGGAGGGGAGGGGAGCTTGGAGCTTAAATCCACCACGCTGCTCAACTGCGGGTTGGGGATTGCAACGACCGCCATCTATTGACAGCGCCCGGGACCGAGTGCTTAACGAGACGAATTTTCTCTAGATCTGATGAATATTAAAACTTACAAAACGTACGAAACGTTGAATCTTCTTCTTCTTGGTCGTACACTCCTGGCGGAGCGGTCGTGGTCGTGGCTCGTTTGATAGAAGACCTTTCCATGACTCTAATGAGAAAAATAATAGAAGCGGTTTCTAGTTGCCTTCTGCTCTAGCACTTTTAGAGGTTATTTGGACCTCAAGGCTGCTGTAGCCTCATCTACTCGAGGTAGTTGAGTGGTTATACCGCCATTTACTCGGTCATCAGAGCCTTATTGGTTATCCAGCAGGGAGTGCCCATAGAAGGAGTGCCACCGGAGCCGACATGAATCTAATAGTAGCGGAATTTTAATGTTTTGTACTATCTTATTAAAAACATTTCTCCAATTCATACCAATTCATAATTACATGCTGCATATGATAGAAGCGTCTAGACACGTTTGATTATTTGTCTTCCACTAACATTAAAATTGGCGCTCGCTTCTAGTGTCGTCATTACACGTAACGTATTTGATTAGCGGAAGTCGCATGTCGGAAATATTTTACATTAATGGATCAATCCTATAGCAAAATATTTGATTCCAAATTTGTAAAATGGATGCACCATAAAATTATAATATAATTACCTATAGTTTTTAAATTATTAAAATCTATGCAAAAATTAAAAAGTAAATGTGACATTAAAAAAAAATTATAATTATATTTATGGTTATCGAAAGTGTTAATTTCGTTCTAAAATAACTTTTCATAATTTTAAATTTCTGAAATAAATGTCAGTGACAGACAGGTAGACGGACAGACAACCAAACAATCTTATAAGTCTATTTTTATCCCACAGACAAAATAAAAGACAGTAGGTACCTATATGTCAAATTAATGCAAGTTTTAATGTAACATAGTAGGTAGTTTATTGAATAAATAATTCTGAATCCTGTAATGTTGCGTTTAATTTCACAATAAATACAAGTTAGACGATTTCAATTGCATCTTGAAAACAATCACTATAAACTCTTTTTTGGAACAATATTACTACTTCTTTGACGACTACATCTACCAAATTAGATTGGCCATTTATCGGCAAGACTAGTAGGAGGGATTTATCTTTAATTTTATTTATAACTTTTTATATATACGGACACTTTGATCTTTTGAAATTAGTAAAAACTAAAGTAATATATCTTGTTCTTTATATATTTTATTGTGGTCTAGATCTATGGTCTAGAACTCAGGCATGACGTAACTTGGCACAACGCTCTCGAAGTTTACCACCTATATTTTCGTATAATACGACGTCCTTAATTTATTCAGCATACACTTTTTTAGCAATATTAACAAACGTTACATCCAAAATATTATTTCACTAATATTTACAAAACTATTCCTCGATATTATTAGGTACCGAGAACTTGCAAATGGAAAAATTCATAATAATGAAAAATATATATATTCAATTCACTAAGATACAGCCTGTATGCTGACAATTTATCACGGGAAATGCACAAACGAAAGGTTAATCATCCTCAGCGTATGTTCCTTCGTGCATTATTGATTAATTAGTCGACATCACGGGCCAATTTAAACGAAATACATATACATGATGTTACCATTCTTATTTATTCTTAAATTGTTAAATACGTACTTTTATATTAAATACAATTTTAATATTGTTATATGTATGTGGTGTCTTCGCAAAAATATTTATATATGTATATATTATAAAAAAAAGGATATTTAAGTATGTATATCAGTTATCTAGTAACCCATAACACAAGCATAATACTTGCTTACTTTGGGACTAGATGGCGTTGTGTGGGAAGTCCCATGTATTATTATTATTGCGTACGGGTGCTATACATTTAGACATATTATATGACTTGTCTTTGTAAGATGAATAAAATTTACATTACTAACAGATTTTCTTAAATTTCGTGTTTTCTCGTGTAGTTTGAATTTATATGAATTTACAAATTCTATTGAAATCGTCTAAATTATTTTTGTCGCCACATCCGTGTTGTATTTATGTAGCGTTTATGAAATGAGTGAATAATCGAATTCCATGTATTGATGTGTGTCGCCTGCATCACTCTCACATGTTTCTGTCCCTCTCTTTCACGACATGTCTTAAACATACGACAGGGATAACAGGTACTCATCCGGTTACTCTTCAAGTTTATATTGAGGTTATCTTTAAGCTTGTGTCTTGTGCGATTGCTTGTTAATGTTAAAATAGCTTTATTTTAAAGGTGAGACTAATTACACTAAATTCATGTCGTTAATTATCGCATTAATTGCGTAGTTGCACCTGCAATATGCAAATGTGTAAGTTACCGGCAAAGTATATAATTCACTCATTGTATAGAATACCTAGTCATTTCATATAGTATCGGTTTCGTTAAGACAACCTATAAAATATACTATCTATTCTATCTATAAACCTATTCTATTTATTGTTAACCATTACATATTTTATCTAGGCCATGCACGTAATTCCTAGGGATTATATAGAATGCCTTTAGGAGATCAGGTAAAATATAAAATATTGGACAAATATATATATGACGACCGCTTAGTCTAGTGGGTAGCGACCCTGCCTACGAAGCTGGAGGTCCCGGGTTCAAATCCCAGGTCGGGTCAGTGTTTATATGATGAATATTGATACTGGTACCGGGTCTTGGTTGTTATATGTATGTGTTGTCTTCGCTTGGTACCCAAAATACAAGCTAATGCTTAGTTTGGGGCCTAGACGTTGTTGTGATGTATACGTTATTGTTATTATTATTATATTTTTTAAATAAATTTTAATGTCAATTTCTGTGGTCATTAAATTTGCAAATAATAATTAGTCTTTTCATAACAGTAGTATTAAACGATTCAGGTTTTTTTTTTAAGTTGTTTTGTCACTTGTTTTATAATAGTAATATTAAACAATTTAACAATGGGTCGTGATATTGACTCAAGAAAACAATTCGCCCCCCACAATGTTATACAGCTTGTCGGCTATTTATTCAGTATTCTATAGAATACCCAGGAAAAGTATGGAATAAATGATATATCATACATTGCTTGATCGTTCAAGGCATTCTATAGCATGTCAAGATATTCTATAGAATGCCGTATTATACAGATTGCCGATCACATATTATGTTATTGGCCATCTGTATAATCCCCCTTTTTTTAAATTAAATTAAATTGTACTTTTATTGAAACAACACAGTCAATTGAGATAAATAACGACATTAGAAATTAGAATTAATAAGCCTAGCCTTAACAAGGATTGGAGCTCATTGTGACTTTGAGAAGGGTATCACGTCACAGAATATTAATTGCATAGAAATGACACTCTTCTGGTTATTTTATACGTCAATAGGTACTGTGAGGATGTACTATAACTTCTAGACTACCTACTGGCATCTCGACGATCACGTGATGTAATTGTGTTTTAGAAGTGCTCCATTTTTTTTTCGTAAAACTTAGCTTTGTAGTATAAAATATAAAATGACCGTCAAATGTCACAATGTGTTTCCTGTCCATTAAGTATTTTTTTTTATATCATACTAATTCATCATATTTTATATACATTTTGGTTAGTATAAAGTTTGATCAATCAACGATAAAGGATTGCTTAACTTTGTTTCGAAGAGATTCTTTTAGAAACACTAATGCATAATTCGAAATCTTAAAAAAAAAACATGATTTTTTGCTTTATTATGATTGATTGTTGCTTGCGTTAAATTCGCTAATTGCAAAAATCCTTTAGGTACGCGCCAATCTAATTTCTTCGCTTAAATTGTCACTTTCTTATAATGATATTTTCTATTTAATACTATTGTTATTCAAAACTAGGGTATCACTAAAAGGTAAGGTAGGTATAAGTATTGAGAAAGTTTGAAAACTCTTTTTAGTATCGAATATAGTAGGCATTTCCCTAAATCACTTTAACTTCTGTTTGCCTTTCAAATAGTTCTATTAACTATGAATTGCTGTTTTTGATAATTATCACCTTTTCCTTATTTTAAAATATTCAGCAAATATTTATTGATCGACACACATATTTTATGGTTTTTTTGTTTTTCTTTTTCTAATCTTCCGAAGTAGGTGTCAACTTTTTAGTACTCGATCGATTTTGAAAAAAAAAAAAAATATTCTATTTTAATGTGCTTTTTTCGATCTATATGGATAAAGACTAAACGGAAAACAAATTTAAATAAAATTACAAATTTCTTACACGTTCTCAAATTCCGAATGCATACCTATATTGTTTACAATTTTTTAAAGTTAACGGTGCTGATGTTTTTGTTTAACTCATTTACAATATAATTCAATCTATCAGTACCGAGTGTAATCTATGGCACATTATTTTTAATTCATCACCGAACAAAGTGTGTATTATATTAATATTTATTTTTAAAATTTTAATATATAGTTTTTAATTTTTAAAACAGGCATCCCTGGCGATGACGAGTCGAAAAGGCCGTCACGGGCACAGCAACAAAGCTTAAACGCAGAATGCATTCTCAGCAAAGAACAACTCTATGACATGTTCCAGCAAATACTAGGAGTCAAGAAATTTGAACATCAGTTGCTTTTCAATGCTCTACTGGTAAGATTATTTTATTTTTTATTGCGTTAAACAGAACACTTATGGCATTTCGTCTGTCTGTATAGTTTTCACAGGCCTTTAGCTTCCAAAAGTCAATTGTATCAGGTCGACCATTATAAGCCGGACCCTCCTATGCCCCCGCGGGACGAAGCAGATTCGGTACGCGAATTAACACCTTCATTGTATGTGCAAACCACATGAGTGTAATGTATTGCCTTCTGTCGCTCATGAGGCGTAAACGATATGGTACTTACACACTGTCTAATACGTCGGCTAATACCGATGATTCTGTCTCACGAGAAGCGGGCTGAGGGGGGGGGGGGGGAGTCGGCTTCTAAGTTTTAGTTAAAACCTTGACCGGAATATTTTCTATGTGTTTATAGTCTAAACAGGGAATATGCATATATTTAAATTTTTAGTCTATTCACTATATTACACTTTAACCGTTAGGTGTACTGAAGAAATATTCTAATTTTTTTTATATTTTTGTCCACAAATACAGAAGTTTAAACGGTCAGAGTTGTTAAAGCATATTCTATGACGTCACAGATCCTCGGAAGAGGCGGGCGGCGGCGTGGCTTCATCGCACTGTGACGTCACAGTACACACTTAAACCTCTCGCTCCGTTTCGATCCATTTAAATACGCCGCGTAATTTTGGCACTTCGAATTAATAATATTAGTAGTTTGTAAAGAACGAAATTAAAAATAAACCGTTTGGTCATGATTGACTTTGATGATTGATCATCAAAAAGTAACATTTCAATAGTTGTTGCTACACATGCATGATTCCTATTTTAAAAAATCGGCCAAGTGCGAATCGGACTCGCACTCGAAAGGTTCGGTACCCCCATACAATGACTCTTACAAAAATTAGGATGTTAGGAAGACCTATCCTTTGGTACCTCTTGCGTTAATATACGATGAATTTATTTTTTTCGTAGTTCAGTTACATGTATGGCGACCTATCCCAAAAAAAAAATCTTCTTAATTACACTACGTCATTGTGTAGCGGTTCATAGATTACACTTACCTTTCAAATTTCATCTATGTATTGCTAATAGTTTCTGAGAAAAACCACAGACAGACAGACAGACAGACGGACGGACGGTTCCTTTTTTGGCATTTGACTACGGAACCCTAAAAAAAGCTCGATTTTAAACTGACTCAAATTCTTGTTGATCAATGGAATCTAATTTTTTCAGTTGGATTCAGCTGACGAGCAAGCAGCGGCGATCCGAAGAGAATTAGATGGACGGATGCAGAAAGTCAACGAAATGGAACGGGTGAATATATTTTGTGTATATGTTGGCATAGAGCTTCCTTAAGTTTAACCAGTCACAGGACCCGAACGGGCCAAGATTTGATCGCGGCAATGGCGACTGAGCCCGAACGAAGTCGAACGAGCTTTGGTGCAGACAACGAAAATCATGGGCATCAACTGAATCAGTCGCTGTCCGTGTTTGCTTAATTTGTTTAAATGACGCACTTATATATTTGTTACATAATGAATGTGTATGCGAATATTAGTTTCGATTACGCCGAGATTGGTGCTGAATCGAAACCGATGACTATATTCAGGTTTTTGATATTTAAGTGTCTAGCTAGCACAATCTTTATAACCCATAATAGCTATCCAATAACTGTACATAAGCAATACAAACAGTTTAGAAGCGTACAATGGCTCTACAACAACTGTCTCACTCAATTTAGCCACAAATTTGTCAGCCTTTGTCAAATCAGTAGTGCACAAAACTCTGAGCTATATAATAGCTGAAGAATTTACTTTGGATTTAATAAGTCATAACTCTCTTACGAGTTTTTCTGCAGCTACTGTACAGCTGTCATAGGTATTAATAAAGGCTGCTAAAATTGTGTCTAAGTCGAAGTATTCAGCTGTTGTAGAAACATCTTTTCTTAGATCTCTGTACAGCTCATAGGCACCCATTGTATGCTCTAAGGGGTTTCTAGAGCTGGTATGCTAGTTGGGTTGGTCAAGTCTACTTATCTTTTCAATTAAGTGTTTAGATTTTGGTTGTATCAACATCAGCACCCTCATCCTGAGGGTAGGCCCCTGCAGTTGGGCATAATGGGTTGGTGTGGGAATGTATATCAACATTCTTTTGAGACATTTTTTGTGAGAAGCGCAAAATCTGTAGATTTTTTTGTCTAACTTTAAAGCAAACCCAACTTCTATGAAGTTTACTTACTAACTGGTTCATTGTTTTGCTAAGACTTCTTTAAAGATTTTATTTTTATTTTGATGCAGAACCGAAAACTGATGCCGAAATTTGTGCTGAAAGAAATGGAGTCCCTGTACATTGAAGAATTGAAATCGTCCATCAACTTACTTATGGCCAACCTTGAGTCGTTGCCCGTGTCAAAAGGGGGCGCTGATTCAAAATACGGTCTACACAAAATCAAGCGGTATAATCACAGGTCAGTGTATTCCAATATTTGGTATTATATTTTAAGTATTGTGTAAAAGGATTAAAGATATCAGTATTAAAATGAAGATTACATATGTACATTAACTGAGTGTATAATATAGCAAATTATTTATATTTGTGGTTTAAATTAATTTGGAAAAGTATCGAAAAAAAGTTCACTCCTTTTTGAGGCAAACTTTCATAGGAACGTGTTGTTAGCGTTTAAAAAATTGTATTCAAAGACTAATTAATTGAGATCATAAAACTTTGGGTAGAAAACTTTTTGTTGTAAAGAAAGATATTCAATTATGCGCACATATTCATAAAATTGTTTTCGAATAGTGTTTTTAATCGATTTTTTTTTGTTTTGTTTATATTTCTTCGGTGAATAACTTCTGTACAACAAAGTATAAACATTAATAAAATTGTGTTTAGATTTGTTGTCGTGTAATGGTAAAAATCTTGCATTCAATGAGTTTTTCACCGAGGAACTATTATTGTATTTTATTCTAACTTCATTTTGTTTGTTGATTTCTGTTCCCTGGCACATTACTGGACGGGCATAAATGAAGGAAGTACAAGTAATGAGTAAAAAATTGTTGATTTTGAACACAAGCCTGTTTAGAAGGACCCTACACCCCGCTCGATTTTTTGTGAACCTACAATATACATTCCTGGTGTTGTCATTGCCCCTGAAATCTCTTTTTTAATAGATCGGATAGTAGAGCTCAGCTGCGGATCCAAACATAAATTATTATTTTCGAAATTTATTACGTTTTTTTATTATTGTTTAATATTTGTTTCTTGTGCGACCACTTGTTTTTGGTTAGCTGCTTAACGAATTATGAAAAACGTCGTTTTTCATTGGTGTTGGAACAATATTTTAAATCAGGCCCTGTGACTACTTGTTTCTGGATCCGTGCCTGATAGAGCTTTTAGAGGCTACCTTTGGTCTGATTCGTAAAATCGGATTCCCTACACTTTGCTGCTGAAATGACAACAAAGGATCAAGTATAAATGCTTCCACTACACCGCAATGAAGTTCTTTAATTGCTTTTAGATAAATAGCTATTTAGCTAATTCAAGTATAGGATACGTAATTTTGAATTTTTTTATCACATACGTAAATCAAGCAAGCGTTTATCTAATATTATACAAAATACAAGCTATTTGACAAGTAGTATTACTACAAAAATTAACTAATTAACACCGGCTTACTATTTGTCACGTTTAATTATCTTTATTTTTTTATTTTCCTGTTTTAGTTCTAACTTTGTATTCATTATCACTATTTGCATTAGGCTCGGCGTAATGAAGCAGAGAAATAGGTTTTTGATTGTTAATAACAGCTTTCATTATATTAAGTAACAAAATTTATGCTTTGCATTATCAAATATTCCGCTATAAAAATATGCTTCCATGTAATGTGATTAGTATACAGGATTAAGGCTTAATTGTCCATTCCCTTATTGAACTTAAGTCTGTTATGTTTTATTTCGAAAGAATAAGCAATTTTAAGAAACTAATTTGATTTTTCTTTTTGGATCGGTATTTACATAGATGTATTATATAGCAAATTCTCATAGCGTGCCGTCACTGGGTGGAAACAATATGAAAACAATATCAGTCTCAGAACTGTCAATAGTAATAGTGTCATAAGCTTTTATAAATATGCATATTTATAAAAGCAATGACTGAACTTATAATTCCACCCTGTGACTTCACGCTGTTAGAATTTTCAGTATAATAGATCTATGCAAATACCGATCCAAACAGAAAAAAATTCAAATTTATTTCTTAAAATTGTCTATTCTTTCGAAATAAAAGACAACGGACTTTTGTTAAAAATTTTTGGAATGGTCAATTGGATCAACGAGATACTTTTATTGACCTCAGTTTAGAATGTTTTTAATATTTTTTTTCAAATATAATTAAACATTATACAAAACGACAATAATTCTATGTAATTTTTATTGTTGTGTCCCATAATATCCTGCCTGCTAATCTACCTTACTATATAAATGTTCATATTATTTTATATCATTATAATAACAACATTTTTATCTTAAAATGCTTAATCATTCTTGGGTCCCGGTGATGGTATTGACTCCTGTATTCCTAATATATTTACTTGTGGTGTTTGTTATTGTCTTCCCTTGAATTTAACAATATATATGACTCTCGTGAAAATTGTTATTCCTTCATCAAACTTTACATCAATATTTCCTTGGACTAACATTTTGAGCATCTTGTGCCGAACATTGGATTTGTATCATTTTGTTGATTCAAATTTGGTCGTGGATTGATGATTGGGGTCAACGAACCAGGTCAAATGCGGGTCCAGATCCGAGCCCAAGGTTGAGTAAGCAACTGTGTTTCAGATCCCAAGGGTCCCTAGCCAACAAGCTTACAGGTGAAGGTGACGGGGGCGACGTAGACACTCAACTAACTAAAATGGATGTAGTACTTACATTTCAAATTGAGGTAAACTTATCATTAGCCTGAATATGTTAAGCCTTTAAACGTTAGAGGTATAGAAAATAAAGTAATTGTTGAAGGAAAAATTATATCTAGTTGCAATCTTTTTGCTAATAGATATTGTTGTCTTTTAAGAAAGTATGTATTAGTGTTCGTGTTAGTAAAGTTTTACTTAAAAAATATTTTTTTAAGAATATTACACTAACATTACTAAAACTATACCGCATGACGTTGGTCTTTCCTGTGGTAACCTCGCGGTGCGAGAAGAGCGTTGTTCTGCGCTGATTATTGTTTATTACTCCGACACACACTGTGTAATCAACCCTCCCGCACTGCTCAGCTACCGCAAGAAAAGCCAATTTTATTAAGTATAATTTCAATTGTATTATTCACGATTTATTTTTTTTATTATTTTTCAAACCAGCATTACGATCAGTTTGTAGAAATTTATAAGTATATAGCAATATAGTTATTAGTTTATTTTCGTTAATTAAGAAAAAGTAAAAACTTGAAAAGCTTTATAGTCCGGTCGTGGGACATTAAATTTCATAAAGAAGTTATCACAATTCTAAAATTGTTCGTTTTTGCTGAGTGGATAGATAAAGTGCATGGTGAGCTACTGTCAAAAAGTTAGAAGGTTTAGGGCTGTGCTAAGGGAATGGCTTAGGTTTTTCTTAATATTTCGTGCAACAAGGTGTATATAGAATTAAAGTTTGAAATTTTAATCCTACTACTAATATAAACGCGAAAGTTTGTATGTATAGATGTATGTGTGGATGTTTGTTGCTCTTTCACGCAAAAACTACCAAATGGATTTTAATGAAACTTTACAATAATATAGCTTATACACCATAATAACACATAGGCTATAATTTATAAAGATATTAGCTTTCTGCCAACGGCTTTGCTCGCGTGGACTAAACAGTTGTACACTGATTTCGAAAATTCTTTCACCTATAGAAAGCTACTTTATCAGCAAGTAACATGGGCAAAAAGAAGAAGGGGTGGTGGAGGGAATGGCTAGGAGAACGTTTCTGTAGTACACCCGTACGGAGCCGGGTACGACCGCTAGTTGGTTCATAATTAAAACTATCTTAACCTCATGTTGTAAATTTTTTAAAATAAAAACATATGTGATACTTCGAATATATAAAAATTAATAAGACAAAATCTTTCAACAAAATTTTAAAACTTCTGAAATTATATTTTGAGACTTTCGGTAGTTACTCAAATCTGTTGGATTAAGTTTAGAAAGTCAAGTGGTATGCTTCTACTACAATGTCATTTTTCTTTCGTAAGATAGACAATAATGACTATGAAATTGATAATTTCGCCGGGCGCAGGCTGGTGTGAAAAAATACCATGCTGTTAGAAGAATTAATGTAGGTATATCAAGCCAGAAAACTAGACACTCAAGAGACCATACTAAAGGTTGCTGAAACTCATAAAAATAATTCTAGCGAACGAGTCAGTTGATATATTATTTGCCTTATGTACAGTACAGTCACGCGAAGAAGTGCCTTGAAATTATAAGATAAAAGATTAAGTATCTACTTTTTTACGTCGTGTTGTAAATTTTTTAGAAAGATAACACACGTGTCACTACGAAAATCTAAAAATTACTCTTTTGTCATTCAACAAAATTTCTAAAATTACATTTTAAGACTTTCGGTGGTTACTCAAATCTGTTAGGTAAAGTTTCGAAAGTCAAGTAGTGTGCTTATATTATAATTTCATTTTTTTCCCATAACATATGAAATAATATACAAATAATAAAATAAATAATAACGAATAAAAGTTGATAAGTCGCTCTTATATGGCCTTATCAAAGCACTTGATTATCACACGAAAAATTAGAAACATATAGATTGTGGGTTTTGTTTAAATTACGGATAAATTTGATTAGTGTGGCTGCGAGCGAGACAGAGTATGTAGGGACTTATCGTGTCATTGTGCCTACATTACGGCCCACGCGTGGCACCGTAATTCTTATTTTTTATGATTCGGTACGATTCGTGGTCTGACAAAAAATCTATTTGAAGTCCTAGTATAGAGGCAATGGTATTTCTAAATAAAACAACATATACGCACTTTAATAAATCATCATCATCATCAGCCCATTTTACCCCACTGCAGGGGCTTAGGCCTCCCCCACGGTGACGAGGGGGGTTTGGAGCTTAAATCCACCACGCTACACCACTGCGGGTTGGGGATTGTAACGACCGCCATCTATTGACAGCGTCCGGGACGGACTGCTTAACGTGCTCTCCGGGGCACGGAGTCAGTGATAGTTAATGTACTTAAGTCAGGAAAACTCATTGGTACACGCCCGGATTCGAACCATGGCCCTATGGCCTTATAAATTTGAGACAGGTTCGTTGCGCTCTGGGCTATCACGACACTTAAATCAATATCAGTCTATATATTTTTATGAATTACTTAATGTTTAATTTATTCTGTTTATTCGTGCAACCCAGCACGTACAAAAAAATTATATAAGCATGCTGTAGCACCTATCATTGATAACCAACCGTAGATACAAAAAACAATTATTTTTCATGTTAAAGAGCTATGAGGTATTCTGTAGTTATGGCTTCTTATGACACAGTATACCTAAAACTGAAATAGATAAATTACACTAGTGAGCAAATCACAATCATAAGCAAATATAAAAATACCAGTGTAAAAAAGCAACTAGGCCTTTGTGTTTATTACTGTATAAGAATGTTCATTATTTTTGAAAACACTCATATAGAAAACATACACCCTTTTTAATTTTATAATACAAAGGAATAATAATAATAACCAAAGCATAGTCAATGCTGTCAAATTTATTTACTCTATGGTCAATTAAGACTTTGAAGTAACCGCAACTTTTCGCTTGTAGGAAAAATACAGTCATCTGCAAAAGTGCTAAAAGTACTTATTAAGATAAAATTATTTATTTTGCATCCCGTTTGTACAATCAGGCATTGCTTTGCAAGGTGTGCCTTACAAATGAGTAACACCAATATATCGCTACAAATAATTAATTATGGATATTACGCAATAATATTTTATTTATGTTAAAAGTTAGCTACATTGGGCATAATATTAAACTTAGAAATACAAATAATATAATAATAAAACTAGCACGAGCGCTATTTAGCTCACCTTACCCAACCATTTAGCGGCAAATGATTATTGGTTATATATGTTTACTTAATTAAACTAAGAGTAATCTCACTGCAAATTAATCATTGTAAATTTTCTCTATTCGCTGACGATCTAAAAATTTATAAAACCATACATTCCTTTAGAGACGTGGAACTTATTCAGGAAGATCTCAGCAATATTCAGAATTGGTGTGTTTCCAATCTTATGATCCTGAACACAAGCAAATGTTTTCACATTAGATACACGAGAAAAAAGAGGCCTTTAGACTCCACCTACAACATAAACAATATTGATCTGGCAAAAGTAAACGAGATACGTGATCTCGGTGTTGTAATGGATAGCCAGTTGAAGTTCACTGCTCAGATAGATGCTGTCGTTAAAAAAGCGGCACAAATGCTTGGGTTTTTGAAACGGAATTCCAAAGAATTTCAACAGACAAAAACCAGAATGCTTCTTTACAATTCACTAGTCCGAAGTCACTTAGAATTTGCGAGCATAGCATGGAATCCGCAATACGCTATACACTCACAACGGATAGAGAGTATACAGCGTGCCTTCACTAGATATCTTGCATTCACCTCTCAAGGTATCTCACACAGGTCCTCTTACAATCAACGGTTAAACTTTTTCCAAATGAATACCTTACGTGACCGTCGGATACTTCAAGATTTAATGTTTTTGCACAAAGTAATTAATCATAAATTGAATTGTAAGGAACTAACTGAACAAATTACGTTGTCAGTCTCCTATAATTTCCCAAGACAACCTATAGCAAAAATATTCCATGTCCCTCCCTCTAGAACAAATCTCGGCTCACATTCCCCACTTGCTAGAATATCAATGGAGTACAATACTATTAACGCAAAAACACAAGACATTGATATTTTTCATGATTCACTGTTCAATTTCAAAACTAAACTATTTCATTCATTTAAATAAATTGTTTCCTACGTTATATTCAGTCAGTGTTCCAAAGAGTTTGTGAAATGCAATAATATTTAACAATATTGATTTTGTTGTCTTATATAAGTGTTGTGTATATCTATAATTGACATGCATATTAGAAATAAGTCTGAATCATACTTTTTTATAAGCGTTTAATATAGCATGTTGTTGATGTACCTAAGTAAATAAATAAATAAAGAGTAGGACACAACCAGCATGCCGAAATGAATACCCGCTAGAGTGCTGCGGTTAGTAAGCTGATTTGTTGAAATAGCAGCTGCCAGCTATCTTAGTAGTGTTTGAAGACTTCAAGATTACAAGAATAACTTTTTCATATTTTTAAAAAACTTTTAGTTGAACAAGCATATATTAAGCGCCGGCGCGACACTTGGAGGAGCGCGCAATGTCCACACACTAACCCGCACCCCGCATCATTCGTGTGTTCGTGAAATTTAAACAAAATCCACAAACTGTATGTTTCAAATTTTTCGTGTGATAATCAAGTGCTTTGTAAGTGCCACATAACAGGGAATCAACTATTATTCATTATTGTGAATCTTACGAAAGAAAAATGGAATTGTAGTAGAAGCATACTACTTGACTTTCTAATCTTAACCAAACAGATTTGTGTAACAACCGAACGTTTTAAAATGTAATTTTAGAAATTTTGTTGAATGACAAAAGAGTAATTTTTAGATTTTTGTAGTGACACGTGTGTTATCTTTCTAAAAAATTTACAACACGACGTAAAAAAGTAGGTACTTAATCTTTTATCTTATAATTTCAAGGCACTCCTGCGCGTAACTGTACTGTACATAAGGCAAATAATATATCAACTGACTCGTTGGCTAGAATTATTTTATGAGTATCAGCAGCCTTTAGTATGGTCTCTTGAGTGTCTAGTTTTCTGTCTTGATATACACCAATTCTTCTATTAGCATGGTATTTTTTCACACCAGCCTGCGCCCGGCGAACTTATCAATTTTATATTCATTATTGCGTATCTTACGAAAGAAAAATGAAATTGTAGTAGAAGCATACCACTTGACTTTCTGAACTTAATCCAACAGATTTGAGTAACTAGGTACCGAAAGTCTCAAAATATAACATCAGATGTTATAAAATTTTTTTGAAAATTTTTAAATTTTCGTAGTATCCCTTATGTTATCTTTCTAAAAATTTTACAACGTGAGGTTAAGATAGTTTTAATTATGAACCCATAAAAATTTCAAATTTAAATCTTATATACAGGGTGTTACACGAAATATTAAGAAATACCTAGCCATGCCCTTAGCACAGCCCTAAAACTTCTAACTTTTTGACAATAGCTCACAATACACTTTATCTATACACTCACCAAAAACGAACTACTTTAGAATTGTCAAAACTTTTTTATGAAATATAATGTCCCACGACCAGACTTATTTTCTGAAATTTCCGTAGTATTCCTTATGTTATCTTTCTAAAAATTTTACAATATGAGGATAAGATAGTTCTAAATAAGAACCAATCAAAATTTCAAATTTTTATTCTATATACAGCGTGTTACACGAAATATTAAGAAATACCTAGTTACACCCTTAGCACAGCCCTAAAACTTCTAACTTTTTGACATTAGCTCACAATGCACTTTATCTATCCATTCATAAAAAACGAACAGCCTTAGAAGTATCAAAACTGTTTTATGACATTTAATGTTCCACAACCAGACCGTTATTTTTTTCAAATTTTCGTAGTATCCCTTATGTTATCTTTCTAAAAATTTTACAATATGAGGATAAGATAGTTCTAAATAAGAACCAATCAAAATTTCAAATTTTTATTCTATATACAGCGTGTTACACGAAATATTAAGAAATACCTGGCCATGCCCTTAGCACAGCCCTAAAACTTCTAACTTTTTGACAATAGCTCACAATGCACTTTATCTATCCACTCACCAAAAACGAAGATCCTTGGAATTATGTTAAGTAATTTTTTTCTGGCTACGCGACTATTAATGTAAGTAAGCTGAATGAATTTTATAATAATATTATAATTTTGTGTGTCTTATTAAAATCAATACATGTATATGTACATATAAAAAGCGCCTGTTCTAGGTTGTAGTGATGGAAGTTAAAGGTTTGAAATCATTGGCACCCAATAGGATAGTTTATTGTACTATGGAAGTTGAAGGTGGAGACAAATTGCAAACCGACCAAGCTGAAGCTTCTAAACCCATGTAAGTGTTACTCAATTCATTTACGTTAACTGTACTTATAGATAGATATTGCATTGCAGCGATTGACACGAAGATAAGAAAACGGGATTAAACTTTAGAGAGGATTGAAGACCTCGGAAATCTTCGAGTTAGATTTTAGTTCGATTCGTTTAGTTTAGAGCAGAATTCGGCAAACTATGGGTGGCTATATACTGATATGTCGCTGGATGCCGATTTATACACCACTATCGAAAATGAGAAAACGATATCTACGACCCTTTAACACCACTTTTTGTCCTTTGTTATCAATTGACCCGTAATATTGTTCTCAATTTGATAAAAAACAACTAGTGTTAATGCTAATTCTTATTTTTAAAATAGAAACTACTGTAGATGTTTGCAAAATTTAAAAATTTTGTTTGTGACAGTACAGCCGAAACAAAGTCGTCATAACAATTTTCCAAAGTTACAATGGCACCTAATCTGGAAAGCTTTTGTAGATGTCGCTTCTGTAAGTGGAGGTCAACATAAACTGTCATCGGAAAACAAACCGTGGTGAAATCAATATTTGAAATAGCCAAACCTTTGAATCAAATCTTCTTTTTTTCCAGTAGTTTTAGTCTTTCTTTTCTTCAATTCCTCACGTAACTTTTGTACTGTAAACGATCTATATTTTTCCGTCATTTTTAGGGTTCTGAACCTCAAAACGGAAGGAAATAACGTAACCCTTATAGGATCACTTTGTTGTCCGTCTGTCTGTCAACCTTTTTTTTTCAGGAATGCGTGGAGGTATCAAGCTGTAATTCATATCAAATATTTAAATCTACTGTTCCTTGGAGCTATGAAACAATCAAATTTCTAAGCCACCGCAATCAAAATATACAGCCGTTTATGCTGCTAATTTTCTATACTCGCAAGGGAATTAAAACCTACAGGGTACTTACTGCCCGTAATCTCAGAATCATGAAATTTGGTACGAAGCAACGTCTTATAGCACAGATAAAGGAAAAATTGCGAAAAGCATAAATTTTTAGTTACATCATATAATAAAAATATTTTTAATGATTTTAAACTTACTACCCATTTCCTCACGAACGTGTAGAGGTATTAAATTGGTAATTCATATCAAATACTCAGGCCTATAATACCTTTAAGCTGAAATAAAATCAAACTTACTTTTACTTATATACCTACAGGTTTGTACGGAACCCTTGGTGCGAGAGTCCGACTCGCACTCGCGTTTTTTAGCTAAATATATGTAAAACTGCATAAAATAAGAAAATAATGATGGCAAACGACAATTGGCGACCTCCACTTACATTATCGCCACCTGGCGGAATGGATAAATGGCGTCCGTACGTGCCATTGTGTTTGGTTCTGTTAATCATAAAATTGGCAAAATTTTGACATGGATACATCACGTCCAATTCTACACGCGAGTTATTCAAATCGGTTCAAACAATTTCAAGTGCAACACTACTACGATTGTATGATTTGTTAAATTTTATACAAATCATCGAGATGCGACAACGTGTTGTGACTTAAATACAGTATTTATGAACTGAATTTAATGTACTTAATAGAACCATTTCAACTTAGATTTAGTCTCATTAGATACTACCAAAAAGCTTAAAATAATATGTTTGTCAATTATTACAAAATACAAAAAAAAGGATTTTGTATTTTGTTTTAAAATACAAAATCCTTTTTTTGGACATAAAGGAATCGAAATTTCAAAATATAATCAGCTCAAACCGAGTTCTTTATTAACATTGTCTACAGTCGATATTAAAATATTTTGTATTTTAAACATCTCCTTTTTCTGATGTCTATTATATATATATATTTTTAAGCAATAATTTATAACACCATGTTTATATCAGGTGGGATACACAAGGTGACTTCAGTACAACGCAACCGTTACCGGCTGTAAAAGTAAAGTTGTACACCGAGAATCCTGGCGTATTAGCTTTAGAAGACAAAGAACTTGGGAAAGTTGTATTGAGACCAACACCCCTATCGAGCAAGGTGAATTTTAATATGTTTATGTCTGAAAAAGAAAAACCGTTATTTTAAAGTTTTGACTACAATATTATACTATACCGCACATCTCCTTATAGTATTATCTGAATTTTAAAAATAGAACTGTTATTAATGACTCTGCAATAAGTCTGTATTGTTTATTGAATTGTGAAACATTTCAGAAACACATTCGAAGGTTCAGACGTTCTAGTGCTTTTCAGAAAATTTGAATTAAATTAAATCAGAAGTAATTTGCTTATGACTGAACTTTCTAGAACAGATCTAATGTTGGGGTAGTGTCGATAATCGATGTCGAGTACCTATGTTCATAGAAAAATATTTTGATGCAGGCGCCCGAATGGCATCGCATGACTGTGCCGAAGAATTTGCCAGATCAAGACCTAAGGATCAAAATTGCGTGTCGTATGGACAAACCTCTCAATATGAAACATTGCGGGTATTATATTTTTGTTTTTATGTATATATATTCATGTATTTAAATCACGGCGCTATGACAAAGTCCGACGTTTGTGGCGAAAACAGTAACTTGTATGATAGCAATGTTCATTAGAGAACTAATCCAACCCAAACGCTTAGGTTCAACAGTTACATCCCTGCGATCAAGTTATTTCATAGCGAAACTATACCATGAGTAATAATTAGGTACAACCGAAATCGATAGTTTGCAAATGTTTATTAAATAGTTTACAATGTAAACCGGCGACATTCTTTTTCAAACCAGCTTCAAAATCAGCTTGTAAAGATTTTTAAATAATGTACTAATATATTTTTCATTTATTCCGTTCATCTTCGTTCGGCTATCGGTCAGTCCGTCAAAACTCTTCTGGATCAGCAATATAGATGGGAGTTCCGTTGGGATCAATATTAATTCCTTTTCTCTTTTTAGTTTATATTAATGTTTTTCCATGCCATGTGAATGATTTGAACGAGACAAGCCTGTTTATGACCACTTTGCATTTTAATGTCGATAAACACAAAAAATATTGGACGATGTAAACAAAGCATTTTTCTAAGCTTTAAATGGGTTTATAGTAAATAATGAAAATTAAATTAATTAATTTTCATTACGAAAAGTCAAGCAAGTTGACACAAAAGTAATGTTAATTAATGTGATGTTAACTTATGGTCAATTATTAAAGACCAACTAAATAAAGTAGGTCGTTGCCTTACCTTTTGGTACGGTTTAATTAATTTAATTAACCTCATTAAATATTATTTATCTCATAAAGCTGTACGGTAATAGATTTGTTCAGCACGATCAGGCAAAATGTGTTATGTGAGAGATGGGAATGTAATTAGTGTTAAAACCACAGAGCATTGGAGTAGGTTAAAGTTGGCATGTAGGCGGATACGCTGTCCCCATCAAGTATGCAGTATATTGCTTAGGTACTAAAAACAGATCTGAGGAGAGTCTTTTCAAAAGGGGATATTTGCAAATTTATGTTTTTTTAAACTGAGTATTAGGTCTTTTTATCTATGATAAAATACATCATTTAACACCTAGAACCAATGCAAAAAAAGGATATTCTACTTGAAAAATTGCACTTAAAAAACGGTGTCCCGAACAAAACAGGATATTTCACCAAAAAAAATCACCATAGTTCACGATTTAATTCATCATAACAAAAGAGGATATTTTACAAGCGTGTCAGTCACATATCAGGTAAATTTGGAATCACATCCTATTTTAGAGTTTAGGTTATGAGGTTCGACCCTGCGATCCTGGGGGAGGCCTAATCCCCTGCGGTGGGGTAAAATGGGCTGATGATGATAAGTGCTTTATTGGGTCTAAAATTTTGAATCAATTTTCATATAATTAAGTATAAAATTTAGTAAGTAATTAATGTTTCTAGATATCTCCATGTCATTGGAAAGGCCGTTTGGCGAAAGTGGAAACGAAGGTACATGGTGTTGGTACAAGTTAGCCAATACACTTTCGCTCTGTGCTCATACAAGGACAAGAAATCAGAACCGGCCGAGATGATGCAGTTGGATGGATTCACTGTGGACTACATCGAATTGGCCAGTGGTGAGTTTTGAAAAAAATCGGTCAAGTGCGAAACGATTTCGCAGAAAAAGTTTTCTGTGCCATAAACTTAACAAATAAATCTGTAATAATTTTTTATTGAATTACTGTTTATAAAGTGTTTAGATAGTATTTTTCATTTATAGGTATTATTGGTTTTTTAATTAGATTTTAATTTAAAATATGTTATCTAAGCTTTTTAAGTAGGTAAGTATTGTTTTATAAAGATTATTTAATTGTATTGATTTGTTTTGTGAGATATTATTTGTTTATAAAAATCTTACTATTTGAAATATAATATGTCTTCTATGTGATTATAGTAGTAGTATACTATTTCATATTTTCCATTTAATCACCCTTTTTATACCCCACTGCAGGGGCTTAGGCCTCCCCTCACATATTTCATATACTTAGTCTTAATATTTGTTGAAAAGAGACTGATTAAACGATCGTTTCATTTTTTTACAGCTCAACTGATGGTTGGACAAGGTAATCTCCCACCAGATTCAGACAGTGATTTTACTTATAATAAATTTGGTTGATAAGCAAATGTAGTAAATGATTTTTAAGAATAACACAACAACCTCTTTGAATTTTATTTTATTCTAAAGTTATTTTGAGCTCAACGAACGTAATTTTATTTCATACAAAAACCATCAAATTCGGGCCAAGTCGAATAAATAAGAAATCTATTTTAAAATCATTGCGAACCAGGACTTCGAATTAGTTCAAGAATTAAGGGAAGATTAAATTAATAGACTGACTTTATTAAAAATAATTAATTATACCAAGTCTAAAATTTTGAAGTGTCAGAGAAAACGTAGTAAACTTACTCACCGATAATTTTGTTGAACATTATGAAACATATTTTAGAAAATTGTTGTTATTTTACTAAAGTTTCAAGATAACAACCTGGAACAAACTTATCATTACCATCTGCTACTACAATATAATACATAAATATTGCGAGTCAACCACAATTTTAGGACTCAATAGCCTACTATAATCCGAAACCATCATTTTAAAACACTTCGATATACCAGAATTGGAAGGAGCGAAATACTTTATGAACGCCGTACGTGACGGAGAATCGGTGCTCATGGGCGTCGGTGACGAAAACGAATGCCACTTATGGGTCATGGCGCTGTATCGAGCTACCGGGCAAAGTCATAAACCTACACCACCCACCACGTCAGATACGCACCATAAGATCATGGGAGGTGAGAAATATCTCACCTATTATACATTATTATAATATTCAATTTTTCATGCTAAAATCATAATAATTATCATGTCATAGAACTTTAACGTAATGCATAATAAACTGTAACCCCACCCAAAGACATATTACAAGAAAGTTTATTTTAATATTATTTCTCAATATAGATGCAGATAAAGCACGTAAGCATGGAATGGAAGATTACATACAAGCCGACCCTTGCCAATTCGACCACCATCAGCTATTCTGTACTCTGCAGTCGCTGACACTCAAATATCGTCTGCAAGACCCTTACTGTTCTTTGGTAAGACACCGAAATCTTCTTTGTGACTACAAATGCACATCAAAAAAGACTATTGTCGTTGAGGATTTATAAGTAAAGGAACATTCGGTTCTTATACCAGATTTTCTTTACATCAGGGTTGGTTTTCTCCCGGGCAAGTGTTCGTACTGGACGAATACTGCGCCAGATACGGTGTACGCGGCTGTTACCGTCACCTCTGCTATTTATCTGACCTCTTGGACGTGGCAGAGAGTGGTCAGCAAACGGTAGATCCAACTCTAATGCACTATTCCTTCGCCTTCTGCGCCAGCCATGTGCATGGAAACAGGTGAGTACAAACAACTTCTAAGATCCGAATGCATGGTCCAGTGTTTGTTCTGCTCCAACACCCTATAAATGTTTCCCTACTGATTTCGTACCTGATCAAGACCTTGGAATGTCCTTGTTTTGATACTTGATACTGACTTTTGATACTAACAACTACTTAATCACAATTAGGCCAAATAACTATTGGATATCATGCAATCATTACATATCAGGTAAAAAAAAGAAGGAAAAAAGAAGTGCCACAGAATGTGACACGCAACACTGCAATGAGTTTACAACGTTACTGAAAATAAAATAAATAATTAAAAACCGATTCATTTTTCACCTTGCTTGAAACTTTTTACACGAACGATATTAATAAATTGCTTGATTTGTCAAAAACACATCCTTTTGCCAATGATCAAGCTAAAAGATTCTTATTATGGGAATGTAATAAATTAGTATAACATGGGTTTAACAAAGTGGGTTTGTTGTTCTAAATTTATATGACGTCATAATAAATGACCTCTGTAATATCGAGTATCTACGCAATGCAGAAAATCAGTGACAGAATTGCAGAGAAGTGAAATATTAGTTACTCGGTGAGCAGCTCGCTCTATTCGAATTATCACATACAAACATAACAGTTACACTGTACTACTATTCTAGTGCTATATTTTCTTTTTATTTCTGTGAACTTACTATACTCCTATTAACTCTTCTAGTCCTCAAAAAGGTCCGGCTATCCTAACTAGAGTAAACCCTACACTGGAAAAAGGTAATTTACAGTACGGCGACGTTACCTGGCAGGCCAGACGGGGTTGGCAGCATTACCGTCCAAGAGAAAGAAAAATTCGCCGAGATCAAGGAGAGGTTGAAGTCTTTACTTCAGCACCAGATTACCCACTTCCGTTACGCGTTCCCGTTCGGCAGGCCTGAAGGTGCCTTGAAGGTATTAAAATAATTTCTGTTTATCTTACCTTCTCCGTCAAGTCTCGCAGATTTGTTACCCCGTGGTGTATGTAGGTATTACGTTACTAACGGACCCAGAGCTATCAATAGATTTATCTAAGATTAAGAAAGCTTTAAATGTTAAGATAGACGTCCACGACGGTAATGAAATAGACAACTAGGTCACAATTTGGAAGAGACCGCATATGAGACCTATTTATTTTTCAAGGTAAAATTAGAAAAAACACACATATTTCGTCACTTCTAAATTTAATACCATTGTGGACTCCTGTCTTCATAGTTTCAAGCTAGCTGAAATACCTCATGTAAACCCATTAATAACTCTACCTCTTTAGAGTGACTATAAAAGCGATTTCCTGTTGGCTAAACGTCAACTTTCTTGGCCGAAACCTATTGCTAAAGACCTAATTTTGAAAACTATATTCGACTTATTCGAATGAAGTATGTAATTCGGCACTAAAACGAGACAGAATAACCCAAACGCCTGATAAATTCTAAAGTATCGAATAGGCCTCAAAAGACCAAGTTATTTAGATAAGACAAGCGTAAAAAATCTCAGCGGATAAATTAAGACGTTCACTGTTGCGTAAGGAAGCTTGTAGTGCTTTCGATAAAAGCACGTTGCTTTGGAGTTTATATAGTCGTCTCCGATTGAAATAACATCAGACCCAAACTTCACGAGCCCAGTAACCGATATGGTTTACACATTAAAAGTACGTATTACATAGAAGCCCTCTTCTGCGTTTACCGTCTAACTACTCATACTCTAGCTAGCTCGTGTAAAACGGCGAGTTTCAGTACGAGTTTCAGTGCGTAAGGCCCCCGCCGCCGGTCTTCAACCCCACAAAATTGCGTAATGTCACTTCGATACTGTGAAGCGACATTTATGACTATTAAAACCATATTAAAATCAAACGCTCCTGTCAAATTAATTTACTCTTTGAGTTTACAGAAGTTATGTACTAACATGCACGAATTAATTTGAAGTTAACGGTTTCTATGATTCTCTTTTATTCGTACAATACAATTAGTACTATTACAGAGTTAATAGAATGTTCTGAAGCACTTTGAAGCCTTAGTTTTAATGTCTTAAAATAAAAAATGGTAGAAAGAATATATATCTTATAACAGCACTTTTGATAGATGTCCCAAAAAATAAAAACTCTGAAACTTTTCAGGCCACACTCTCTTTGCTAGAGCGAGTTTTGATGAAGGACGTAGTGACTCCTGTAGCTCCAGAAGAAGTCAGAGCAATGATCCAAACAAGCCTTGAAAATGCCGCCCTATTAAATTACACAACACTCAGCCAGAAGGCTAATATTGAAGGTAACGTACTGAGTCACTTTATGACAATTATTAATTACTAGATTTCTGCCCGCGGCTCCGTTCGCGTGGACTACATAGTTGTATCGGGACCTCTTTATCCGTGATAAAAAGCAGCCTATCTCACTCTTCAGTTTATAAACTCTATATATGCAAAAAATTTGATCAGTCTCGGTACAACTGTGTAGTTCATACAAGCGGAGCCCCGAGGAGAAAACTAGTTTGAAAATAAAATGTAGCCTATGTTATTTAAGCATAATGAGCATTCTAATGCTGATTTTTTTTTTAAATCGGTCTAGTAGTTTTTGAGTTTATTCATTACAAACATACAAAAATATAAATCTTTTCTCTTTATAATATTAGGAAAGATAAATCAAAATACGGTTAACACTTTTTTATATTTTGTTCATATTGAATGATAGTGCTTTTAACTTACAAATTTACTGGCGTTGTTAATTTTTACATAAGTTTGCCTAAAATAGAAAACATATTTTAAATGATCCGAAACAACCCCGTGTTCGGAGTGATTGTTTTTCATTTACAGTTTCAAAGTGCGATAATTATTACAGGGGTTTGCGAAAATACTTAAAAAAATTAGTAACCCTAAATAACCCCATGCTTTTGATGATTTTGTTTTTCATTTATAAATTTATTAACGGCCGTTAATTGTTCCGTAAGTTTGATCAAGCTAAATAAAGTGTTAAATGACCTGTATAAGCCCCAAACTCGGGGTGACTTCTATACATTCACATTTAGATGGATAATATAAATTCTTGGTAAACTATTATACACCACGAAATTCTATAAAATGCTCTTGTATAAAGTCAAAATTGTTTAACCTAAGGGAAAACATGACAATAATTTGGTATTCCCAGAATTCAATATATTAAGTGATTCCAGTGAAATAAGTATGTCACGCTTGGGCACGTTTAGTTTACACGCTGACCCCAAATATATTGCCCCAAAAGTAATTCTGGTTTTATAGAGGATCTGAGAGGAGACACGATCGTGTCCCCTACGAAGAAATTAGAAGATTTGACGCATTTGGCAGAATTATGCGTCGATTTGTTGCGTCAAAACGAAGAGCATTATGCAGAGGTAAGTGATTTTTAAGTAATACGAAAGTGATTTAACTTATTATTCTTACTTAAGATATTTGGCATATTACGTTCGAGTGTTATCAAAATTAAATACGAAAAGGGAAGAGGTCAATTCTAATAAACGAAAAGTCTGATACGACCAGATAAGACACTGATTTGATCCTTACGCGATTTAAGGTTTAATCTTGACCTATCTTGTCAAAACCATAAAGCTTAGATTAGAACACCAAGAAGAGGAATTAGTTAGAATTATAATTTTTTTGCTTGACAAATTAAAATCATTCATACTTGACTTAAGTCAACGGGGTTTAACTTACATCTCTGAGGTTTAACTTAAATCTTTGTGATTGTAATTAATTTAGATATTTGATTATTTATTCCTACATCGATGTTTCTTATATAGATTACCTACTCAGAATTAAAATTTTGGAAAATTAATTGCCAAGTCCCATGGTTTATTAATTAAGGTTTATATATATCCTGTCGATGTTCTATGATCTATGCTATGGCTTAAGATCTATGCTCTATGGTCTATCTAGGTCTTGAGTTCGAATAGTCCCTTTTGTAACCGAGAGTTTTTTTTAAGTTTCAATATTTGAAGGTAAGGCTGTTGTAATTTTCCGAAATCCAATATGATTTATTATACACTCGAATAAAATGTGATTGTTCTATGTAAATCCTGAATGTCGTGATTTCTGTTATGGCGGGGCCACACTAACATATAATGCTGTTAAATATTGTATTGATTGTGCGACTGCACTTGCATTCCGTAGGTGTGATTACACAATTAATGCAACAATAAACGGCATTACACGTTAGTGTGACCCCAGCTTTACGATAAAACTTTATAAGTTCAAAGTTGTAATTATTCTTAATGAAATTGGCGCGATTGGGCTTGCGGTTTGAAGACGATGAAGCTGTGGACAAATAACTGTTTACGTTACTTATCTATCACGGTCCAGTAGTGCCGATGACTTTATTTGACAAATTGTTTTATCTGTGGCTTCGATCAAAATATCTTCTGGATGCACAAACCTGAACTACACTAGCGCCGCGCAGGATGGCCATTTTAACATGATGAAAATGAGACATATTTTAAATTCTTATCGAAAAAATATAGTAAAGTGTGTTGAGTAAAACTACAACATGTAGAACTTTACGTGTTTATTTATAGAATAAACAGTCAAATTATAACATTTTTTATATGAAAAAAAGGAACGAACGACCGTTCGTATCAAATTTCTGTCAGAAAGGAAAAAAATGGTGTTGCCATGCGAGACAAACACGAAAAAATGTTGCCAGTCATAATTAGTTTTATGTTCATGCATTGAAGAAAGTGCGAGTCGCACCTAAAAGCCTTCGTGAGTTGTAAGTACTACTCAAATAGCTACCTATTTAGAAATTTTCAAATAAAACACATGTTCTTACAACAACAATTATTATTATTATAAAATTAATACCTGAGACATCCCACACAGCGCCATCTAGTCCTAAACTTAACAAAGTTAAAAGGTACCAGACAATTAATTAATATGCATACTTAAATATTCTATATTTAAAACAATTTAATATTATTTAATGAAATTCATATATACTGTATTCAATGTCGCCGCTTCTACCGTTTCCTACATTAATTATAATTTCATCGTCTAAAATATCTATTCTCATATCTTTTTCATAATCTAATATATCAATTTAACAATTTCATTATTTTTACAATTTTTTCCCAGTTTCCTTTACTTACACGTTTAGAGGCTTCTAAAAATATATTTCATATTTTTGTTGTGGTACATTGAGGTTCTGTAATCTATATTGCAGCATCCCTAAGTTTGAGCCCACAACAACTCTAGTGTTGTATTCGCAATGATATGGCGGTAACCGTATAATCTTTGAGCATCTTCAAAATGAATTTCATCTCTGACATAGGTATATAGGACTATGTTATATTTTACTTTTGAAAGTTTCAAATTCATTAGCATATAACATACGGTCATGTATACTGTATATATAATAATATTAATAACACTTCATTCTTCACTTCATTAGCCCATTTTTACCCCACTGCAGGGGCTTAGGCCTCCCCAGGGTGAGGAGAAGGGCTTGGAGCTTAAATCCACCACGCTGCTCCACTGCGGGTTGGGGACTGTAACGACCGCCATCTATTGACAGCGTCCGTAGCTGTCCGTAGCGTTATTAATAACAAACACATCTAATATTATGTACCTACCTATATGGTACCTATATACTATTATGTAGTCGCTGTACGTCTAAAACTCTCTAATTATATGGAGTAAAGAATATTTCGTTCAGAGGATCAGCCTACCTCACCACCTAGCTATTCAGCGCGGGTATGTTTAAGCTTGTATAAAGAGACAAAGTTTTGTTTGCATACTATATAAATAACAAAAGAAATAAATACCAAACTGATTTTGTGTTTTGAAATTAGATAAAGATTTGATAAATAATAATTTAAGAACGTACTCCACACTCCGCTATTGACAATAAAGTGCCCCAATGAGCGATTGTTCCTCCAAAAGTATTCGTCAATGTTTAAAAAATCACTTGAGAGGATAAATGTCAAAACGGCCATCTTAGCGCGCTGCCATATAGTTAAATCGAATAAAAAAAAGGGACAACTAAAATATCATGCTATTGTTACCTGTCTAAAGTAATACTAAAAAAAATCAAAATAAATGGGGGGCTACGGGGCTATCGTTTCGAAGCTCATCAAGCTACACACGCACGGGAGGTTAGCTATCAAAAGTTATTTATTGTCTATGGTTATTTCTTCTTCTTCTTAGTTATTGGCGTTCTCTGCATATAAAGCAGTTTCGCCAGAGTCGAGTATTCTGTTAGTATTTTTAATAAAAAATAACAAGAATAGGCAGCGTAGTACGGTTATTATGAAGCTTTTTCAAAATATCGCCAGAAACCACGACGTTCCACGTGCGCCATTTTGAAAAAAACTCCTATGGTTATTTACTGTCATGTGCTGTCATGTTGCGGAACAAATTTTTATGCTTTTAATCTTGTCAATCGTACTGGGGTCAGTACAAAAATGTTCAATGATATTTGTTTGACGATATTTTGAAATTTCCTGGCTACTTCTCATTACCTTCGCCTGGTGATGAAGAAGCGAATCTCCATTCAGTATAATATCCTAATATCGTATTTGAAATGTAAACATGACTAATGTATCCAAATATAACAGAATACTGCACCTAGCTAACAAATAATATATCTGAATAGAGCACGCATATCCGTCGTCTACCTTAGAACCTGTGTTGGTCGGTTTTTGAAAGTGATAATGAGGCACATTACGTACTGCGAACTATAGAGAGTATCGCACCCGTTACATGTTAGCAAATATTTGCAATTCTATGTTATACCCAATGAATTTACAATGGAATAAATAAATACTAAGAAGTACTTTTAAAATTTTTGTTTTTCTCGTATGTTTTCCATTTTTCCTTTGAGTGTAGTAAATATTTAAATTTACTGATTAAGATACTGTATTTATTAGTTTGGTGGTACTGCGTGATTTTTGTTGTTCTATAATCCAGTACATGTTTTGTCAAAGCTCCAAAGAAAATGTTTTCGTTATAGCCACAGCGACGCAAGCGCTCGTGTTCTTCACTGTCTTCTAACCGTTGCTTACAAAGTTTTATCATAAATGTCAAATCTAAAATAGCACCCTACTCTCCTGTCGCTGCTAGTGTGGAGAATGCGAAGCCAATGTATTTTTAAATGTTATTCTTTAGGTTACACTTTGAACTTTTAAGAGGCCTTATTGATTTTTTTAATTATACTCAGTTGTTTTGTTTTTTTAGAATTTGGATTAAATATAACTTTAGCCTCGACTTCAAAGTGTATTTGAATAGTCTGTCAAAATTATTATTTATATGTGGCTTTTTCATAAAGCGAGCTGAATGAAAATTGCAAAGTTTCAGTAAGTACACAATTTTTTAGTTAAAATTCACTATGGATCCAGGAGCAGTGCGATGACAAAATGAAACTACAACACTTTTTGAGAAAAAAGGATATGGGAGAAAGGATTTTGAAAATAAATTGAATGAAATGTTATACAGCCTCTGTGAATAATTAAGGCTTAACATATACCTACTACAAACGCCTGTTCGTAATATTGTTTATATTATGACCAAAACAAACATAATTTAAAAATTATATATTTTTAAATTAACGAAATAAAAATATTTTACAGATACAAAATTTTAAATTCTATATAAAATGTAGAACTAAACCCTAATATTCCATAAAAAAAATTGATTAAAATATTTTTCTAGATGATTTAATACAAGTAAAAGGGACGTAAAAAGAATTAAGTATTTTTTATTACGTGTGGTGTTGTTCTATGTAGACCACATTGTAGATTAAAAATGTAATTTTTTTGTCTTAAAAAATAAGAAAATGGTCAAGTTTTCTAGTTTTATTTATTTATGCTAAAGTAGGTTGGTGCGCAAGTCCGACTCGCACCTGGACGGTGTTTTTTAACTTATAAATCTCATTTTATTCCTAGAATATTGTCATTGCATGGGGTATAAATTATAGATATAATTACTATTAGTAAAACATATCGAAATAGAGGTATCTCCAACAAACTTCTTATTGGTGACCATGATTTAAGTCAAGTAACAGACAATATTTTTTTAACAATATTCTGGAAAATAAGTAAAAATTGTTCTCACGTACATTGAGCGCTTACTGTAAAATTAAAATTATAATAAGCCCTTCAACTCGCCTGGATTCACGTACCTAGTTTATTATAATATATATATTTTTAATGACAGCTCACTTCATGACAATGTTGGTCCGCTCTATGTTTCTGAGGTCCCACTTCTATCTTGTCTTTTCTCCGCAGGTTTATAACACAAAACCGGACTCTAGCGGTCAACAAAATGTAATTACTTGTTTGAATTGATTGCTCTGCTGACCACTATTTCAGTCAGTTTTCACTTGAATCGCAGTCGGGTTCCGTCTTGTGAGTTGTATAGAGTTGAGATATTTCGATATTCTTATTCTTAACTCGGAAAAAAACAATTATGGTTTTTACCTGATCAATAAATGCATTCATAATCTATTAGATTTACAAAACAAAAGAAATATAGTCTTTTTTTTATTTTATACGCTTCGCCAAATTTTATAGAACATAAGTTGTTTATTTTGAGGAGAAGAGGTTTTTATGTCCTTTAAAAACTTAAGAAACATAAGTCTATTTATTAATAAATGAACTTAGTAATACTGTGTTTTCTACACAAAAGAAGTGTAGTTCAAAGTGAGTTTTATATTCTACCTTTGATTGAAATATTAGTCACTCCTAAAGTCGACTATTTAAAATGCGGCAGTTAAAAATTAAAACAAATGTTTAATTCGGGTTTAGATTAAATGTTTGGTTTGACTGTCAAAACGATGACGTATAACTTTAAAATATGTATTGTGATTCTAACCTACTATTCTATGATTTATTTGTGAAATATTTATCGGTACATTATCTCAAGAAAACCACAAGACGCTTTCCGATATGTAAATTCATATCACTTGCTAGTTTGCAGAATCATTTTGATTTCGACAAGTTAAAACGCCGAGGCGTCAAAAAAAATCGCTTTGGCAAATCTAAAAATTAATTTAGATATTCATAGTTCTCGAAGTGCATAATAAGAAATTGCATGTATTTTTAAAAGTAAACATTTAAATATCAGTAAATAAAACAGTTTTAAATTAAATTAGTTATGATGTTATGTCAATAATGTTAATTCTAAAATAAAATGTAAAATTTAAGGAAAATTACGATAAGTAAAAATTTAGATACATTTTGTCAGCCCACTTTTCACATTTAGCTTTCCTAGATGCTGCTGTCACAATATAAATTTCAGTAATATGACTTACAGCAAGTTGCATCAATAAAACTGACAGCTATACTTTGATTGGAACGATGATGGATTCCTTGTCTGTTAATATCAAAAGCGGATATGGAAGTCATGATGGTTCTGATCTAAGTATATCTTAAACTGCTGTGGCATACGTTTACACAGCGAGTTGCGCCAAAAGAGATTACGTCATTGTATATAATTTATGGTATAAATGGACAGATCGCACTTGATTGTACTAGACATGGAAGTCATTATTGTTTTTATCAAAGCATAACTGTCAGTTTGTACCTTATGTAATATAGGTACGTGTACGTGTGGTGCAACTCGCTGTTAATCTCTTTTGGTGCAACTGGCTGTTAGTATGAAGACGTGAAACTCACTCACACAAACGCACCGACGATGTTAAAAGCGTTCGCTTTCTCGGTTGGTTTCACCTATTGGGTGTATATCTGGTGGAAGAAAAAAAGATTGCATATAAAAATTATATTTTTATGGAGACATTTTAATCTTAGGAGTTTCTTATAAATGGATTTTATAAAATGTATTTAATTATAATCACGTGAGTAAACAAATTTAAAACGGTTGTAACAATTTCTATTATTCTGTGATCACACATATTTCTTATTTATTGTTTCGTTCGGAAAGAACATTCTCGCTTCATTCCGGGAAAATAACACAGTTTATGTATCATAATCATCATCATCAGCCCGTGTCTCTCCACTGCAGGATATAGGCCTCTCCCAAGGCTCGCCACCACACACGGTCCTCCGCCTTCCGCATCCAATTACCCCCGTTATGGTGCTTCAGGTCATTAGTCCACCTGGCCGGGGGGCGTCCAACGCTTCGCTTCCCAATACGTGGCCTCCACTCGAGAACCCGTCTTTAACAGTTTACACATAACATATATAAAATATCGGGTCAGCTTTGTCGACATAGTCCGATAACTCTAAGCTGGCGTCTCCTAAGTCGTCGAGGGAAACAAACTGGGGTTATTATCTGCCAATCGGTGGTATGAGCTTGAATCATGCCAAGCGAATTTGTCTGTCCACCTTACACCCCTCACCACTCGTCTTCATAATTACTTCCTAAAAACCTATATAACGTAATAATCGTTCAAAGGCAGGCTTACATTGCCCGCTAATTACAACGCTCTTCGTTATAAAGGCTGTATAAGATAAGTAACTCGAAGAATAGCAAAATATTGTGCTGTGACCACGTGGTCGCTGATGTCGACTGTGACTGGTGGTGGTGACTGGTAAAATTCCTAAATCTGGGACAAAGGTGAAACTCGCAAATCGCGGCAAATGAGGGATTTACTATCCTGAATCAATGGAATGTGGAAGCCAAAGATTTGGTGAAACCAGATAAGTCACTATCCGATGTCTATGACGAGGTTTATGTTTGAATGACAAATTAGGGCCCACCTTTTTTTCACAAGACATCTTCGTCAGGCGTAATCACCTGACGGGCGTGTGCGGTTGTCCTCCGATCCGATCCTCATAACGCTTCCGCTCATCGCTTCCGACGTAGGCGGCCGCCCTTATCTGAGTAACAAACTGAAGTAGGTATAATTACTGCCTAATATTTGTTTATTATATCTGACAGTGGTTTACACGGTGCATGTGATGAGTGAGCTGCGTTTGACGTCTTTGTACAGTTCCAATCAACTTTTATGGCGGATGTGAACATAGGCACAACTCGCGTCGCAGTAACCAGTTTTAGGTGCAGCGGGACGCAGTGGAGGGAGGGGCATATGACTGAACCTGCGCAAGCACCTGCTTAAAGCGTTGTATTCCGATCCGCCATAAACTTTGAATGGAACTAGACTAAAAATTGGTATCGACACCTTGTTATATATATACCTTGCTACTGTTATTCTGCTCGTAAATCTTAGTAAATCGTGTTTTGCACTAAACGTAACGAAACGATGTTATTCTAAAGGTGTCGCCACACTAACGTGTAACGACGTTAATTATCAGATTCCGCAAAATGCAAGCGTAGTCACTCCTTAATGCGATGATTAACGGCAAAACACGTTAGAGCGACCCCCCATAAAGAGTGCTTCTATCGAGTTCGGATAAAGTTGTGTTTACTTTTAGCATAATTTACTAATATATATTTTTCTGTTATATAATATTTATTGTTGATGTAAAGACGGGTCTTCATTCAAAATATGTGACTATGATTTATCGATAATTAATTTATCGATAATGTATTCCTATAGATTTTAATTATGGTACGTTATAAAACACATTCGCGTTTCTTCTGATAGTTGTCGCATACTGAAACTTCCGCAATAATTATCATAGCGATCGAACGTGCATCACTGGGATTTCACGTAAATATTAATGTCGAACTTTCGTAAATACCGATAAACTTTGGGTGGGGAAACCGAATGTCTCCCAGCCAAAGTGTGCATTGTGTCAAGAACAAAAATAGATGGAGGCTTTTTCGCTTAGATCGACGTATGAGGTATTTTCGTCAGCTGTTTTTTTACCTCAGTTAATGGTAAGTTAAGGTCGCTGCCGTACATCAAAGGTAAAAATAATTAAGATAAATAAACTTTCATAATAAAAAAGTAAATTTTCCCCTAATTAAATTTCATCAAATTAAAAGAGTCTATAAGAGAAGTTTAAACTTACGAGCAAAATTGTGAGCAAAATGCTAAATAAAAAGAATAAATAAAGAGCGTTGAAGAATATCTTGCTTGGGGGGCCAGGATAGCTGAGGCCAACGCTACAGGTGGGTCAGAATAGAGCTCATTGTGGGGTCATTTGGTCTTCGTTCTAAACCATAGCTTGTTTGTGTTTTATCCATGTTTTATCACATACTCTGTATGATACTTGTGACATCACAAATGTCATTTTGATGACCTCCACCCACTACAATCGTATGTTGTGCAAGTGGATCATAAGTAGGTCACAAATATAATATGGCGTACAAGTCAAGACAAGTGGTGTTTTAAGAAGTAGTTTTTCAGTGTACATACATGATATCGTTACTTTACATCGGAATTGTCTGTATGAAGCTCTACCTTATGTGTTCGTTCTAAAACACCATTTTATTTTGATTTTTACGTTATTTTCCGTTAAACCAATTCCTTGAGCGTATCTTACGCTGTCATACTGTTGAGTTTGTCAAATGACATTTGCGATGTTACAGATGTACGGTAGTAAAACTATCGTATGACGTTAATAGCCGGACGTGATTTTTGCCGCCGATCGGCTGCGACGCCGTCGACAGCCGCCGACTTCACTCAATAGTTTCACTAATAATTCCATAAACATACGTGTTTTTTAAAGAACTATGAAAAATACAAATTGATTTGCTAACTTTATATCTACGTGCGTTCGTTCTCTACGACTTTGAGCTACTAATTGCATAGAGATAATAGAATAGACCCACCAAACGTGGGTCTCAACAGAAAGAGATAGAGAAGAAGAGTACGTTGATTTATACTATGGTAGTTATTTTCCATCCTTTTTTCTCTCATGCTCAACCAATCCCTAACCATTATATACGGGGCTTTATATAGAGTTCGCACACTCTAGTTATATTATTTCTAAGACTAATTGTAGTCAACACACCCACGACCGGGTGGCGACAAAAATACGAGTGAAGTTTGGTGGTTTAAATATCTGAGACGTCAAACTGAAGAAATAGAACTTAGAAGTTCTGGGGTTAAGAATTGACGTTTTTAGAAGCATACCCGCGAGCGTGTTTTAAAACGTACTACTTGTTTAAAATTCTTATTTGATGTATATGTAAACGGCCCGACAATAGCATCGAATTTTGCTATTTAACCGAACTTGGTATAAGAGTGTTTTTATAGTTTCTGCTATCCATCGACACATTTTAAAAACTTTTTCACAGCATTACAGCATTATAGAAATGTTTAGTTAGTGTCACGTGACAAATATTGCTGCATGATTTTAGCTGTGCTCAATACGATAGTTGACTGATATCGAAAATATTCTATTTATCAAGGAAATATAAAAATATACTTCATACGACTACAAAATTTATAAATAATATTATATTCCGCTCAAGAGTTGCTACTTAAAAGCTATTAAAAGCTTATCTCTATCTCTTTCATCAAAAAAAGTTTAACATTATTTTAAATAGCCTGACGTCACACCGTAGGATATTGCCGTCTCTGTCTAACAGGACATTACAAACATTCATAACTTTGTTATTAATCATTTCACTAATATTTTATATTTAAAACAACTTCATATAAAATAATTTCAAAAAAACAGTCAACTGCCGTGTTGTTGCTTATAGAGAATACATAGGTACATGAGTAATCAAATAGTTATATTAAGTATAAGTTTTGATTCCTTAATGAAAGTAACTGCAAGGTAAGTTTAAATTATATTTTTTTTTATTGAAGAAGTAAAAAATAATTTGTAAAGCGAATAATTAATACATTTTATTCCGTTTACATAATTATTCGATTCAACTGTTTATAAAAAAAAAAATAATACGAAATACGTAATTTTTCATCATTAAAGTTTATGTACTTCTCATTAATTATCTATAGATAACGCTATCTATAGTATCGAAGCTTTTTATTTGACCGACATCCATCTATTGCAATTAACTCATTATTACTGTAAACGTACGATTTCATGCTAGGGATGCCTCTCTTTTGATTTCTGGATTACTCGCATCCAAGAATTCTACAAACTTTTGAAACATAACCGACATTATCAAACAAATATTAAAATTATGTCATAACAATTAATTCGAATTTCATTTTGAAAGTCTGCGACAGATGGATGCCTCCATGAAATTCTGTACATAACATAATATGTTAGGTAGACGGACCCATAACTGATTTATAAAAATCTAACATGATATATCCCTTAACAGGCGTTCGCGTGGTTTTCTGAACTTCTGGTGGAACACGCAGAAATCTTCTGGGCGCTGTTCGCGGTCGACATGGATCGAGTGCTCGCTGAGCAACCGCCAGATACATGGGAATCTTTCCCGCTGTTCCAGATCTTAAATGATTTCTTAAGGAGCGATGGTTAGTGTAAACGACTCTCAATCCTTATCCTGATCTGGCAAATAGCCTAACGGAGCCTAAAAGATAATAGTTCCAGATTACAAAGTATCATTTTGCTCTAACGAAAATCACACCTCTTATGCAAGTTAATGAGGGATTAATTGGATTTAATCGTGCTACAGATTCAGCATGACATTGCCAAAGTTAAGCTAAAAGATATGTTAAATTTCATTAATTCAAAAGCCTTTTCTAATCATGTGATGCATCAAGCGATCATTTTCCACTTAACTATTCCACATTCCACATTGATTTCATACGTATTTGGACTTTGGGAGAGTTTAAATCTTAACCGATGCGGTCAGAAGGGTGTGAGGTTCACGAGCTTAGTGAAATAGCGATCGCCACAGCTTTCGTAGCTTTTGTCTTCAACAGTACAGAAAAACTTAGAAAATGAATTCATGGATGAGCCAGTAAACGGGAAAATTATTATTGATGGATCATTTAAGTTGATTGTAGTGGAATTAGTCATCATTGCGTTGCCAAACCTGGCTGTAATACTGTTGGTATGCCAACACACAATGAGCAGCGTGGGGTTTCTATTTAACTGACTCCAAAAAAGAAGGAGGTTCTATGTTTGTCTGTATGTATGTTTTTTTTTTAATTCAGCTAAGTCTTTAATCTTATATTGCAATCTGAAAATCCCAAACCGATTCCAAATGTTTCGATTTTGAATATAATTACACCTCTGACAGTAAACCGCTTATTTTCTGCTGGTGTTTTATATGGGAATCAAAGTGCATAATCTCTGCCTTAATCTGAACGAAAACAATATTGCCATATAAAGTGTGGCTTAACGACGCAATATACGTAAGTAATTCACTGTCAGCTAAATGTAGATATGCCCTTACTCTCAGAACATGTTTGTGAATATGTGTACTATGTAATAATTTTATATATTTTCGTTAGAAAACCTAAAAGGCGGCCGTTTTCATGAACACGTGAGAGACACCTTCGCGCCACTGGTCGTCAGATACGTGGATTTGATGGAATCGTCAATAGCCCAATCGTTGCACAAGGGTTTCGAAAAAGAGCGATGGGAGATCAAAGGGTGAGAAAACATTTGTTTTAAATTAATTAATTTTAATACCTTTTTTTCTTTTATTACGACCTTGATTTGTGACAAGAGACGGACCCATCCAGTACATAAAAATCCGATGAAAAAAAATCGTTCCAACTCCATTTTTTATTTAATCAAAACCAAAATTTTTAAACTGTCAAAATCAGAGAAGTCTATAACACTTATTCTAGTTAAAATATGTTATAAACGTACTTTCATGTCATAAGTAAGTGGACCAATATTGGGTAACCAAAAAATTGTGGTAGCTTAAACCTGAAGCCAGCATTTCTCCTACAAATTAAACGATTCTGGTTTAGGTACAAACTAAATCCACCAGCCTGTAGGTGGAGCTATATATTTCTAGAAACGATCTTTCACGAATTTCAATAGAAGATAAATAAAAATTTGGCCAAGTGTGAATCAGACTCATTTGGAGTGGATTCCTTACTACTTATACACCATGTACGGCTGTACGTAGTCCAGACTTATAGAGCGTGAAGAGATTACCCAACTAAATAAAATTAAATTAAAAAATATGATACCTGATTAAGAAATTAAACTTTAAACTTGTTTTTCTCGGTAGCCGTTAGTTTGAGCCATCTGCTCACGTGAAACTTTTTGTTTGGTGTGGTAAGCTCTACACAGTCTGTAAGTTTAGACTGTATTCAGCCGAACACGGTTTATCACGTCACCAAGTATTTTTAAATTCTGAAACTTCCTAGGTCCGAAGTTGTCTCCTTCGTATAACTTGACTAACATTTGCATAGTGTCTAATTGCACTTATTAGTTCTCAGCGAAATTAAGCAATACATTTTATCCTGTGCATTTTCTCTTCACGAATACTTCCGTTTCTCGCAGAAATTAAAGGACTTAGGGTTTTCGTTTAGATCTTCCTGTAAAAGTGTTGCCCTCTATTCCGTCTTTTATATTTTATTTTTTAAGGCTTAGTAGCTTCGGAGATAAGGGAAGCAGTAGTCGATTATTGCGTACATTTTCTTTAATGCCTATCTATTCAATTACGAATTTTAAAATTATAAAAAAATATATTTGTATTAATCACAACCAACACTTTTAATTTTTCTGAGTTTATTCCCAAAATAATTCATCTGTTGTTTAGGTTTTCCAATCAGTTTTCATGTAAATTATAAGGAAAGCTCTATATCCCTTTTTAAATTTTAGTCTCAGCATTTTCGGAAATAAGAAGGGAATGACCAAATTTTGTGTATTTTATTAGTATATTTAATATATTTTGGACAATGCATTACAAAATTATTTAAAAAAAAATTGTCTATCAAAACGAGCACTTTTATTGAATATGTATCATAATACGCTCAAGGAAAGTTTTTCGTTTTAATTTGCTAGTTTGTCTCCAAAATAAACTCTTAAAATGAGAATTCGTTTATCGTTTAAATTTTCATATAAAATAAAGTAAAGGGCTATTTTATAATTTTATTTTAAATTTTTGGGCTCAGCAGTTTCGGAGATAAGAAGGGAAGAAGGGTGGAATGGTCAACTTTCGTATATTTTCTTATCTTTCAAAACTTGCATTTTAAAATTATGTATAAAATATATTAATATATATTATATATATTATAAAAAGCCCTTTAAGGTCACCCAATGCACTTAAGAATTTTTTTTTCATATTTCTAAAATGCCTCTCAATTTGGAAATTCGTTTATTTACGCTACACTTCCATGGTTAGGTCACTAAATTCTTTATATGTACAGGATTTTAACTTTTTTTCGTCTATTAGATTCGGAAAAAATAGGCTGGGACAGACGGACAGTCAGACAACAGACAGACACCAGAGTAATCTTATAGTTCCTTTTTCGGAACGGGACCCTAAAAACTGGACCAATAATGCAAGATCTGTAGGTGCGCTTAGAAATTTTGAACACTACATCTACATAAAAGCGGAATCCATAGGTTTGAATATAAATTTACGATTTTTGGTCAACGTCGACCTAAATTAACTTCGAAGGACCTGGCGGGAGTTGTTACAGGACAATTGGAAAAGAAGGGAAGTCGACAACCCACTTACTTGGTATAAACAGCGCTGCCTCTCCACAGTTCATTACTGGTGCCGTTTTCACAAAATGAAAGTTCAGCCACACACAAACAGTTTATAATCTTCAAATTAGTAATATTCGGCGGTATCACACACGTTATAACATAAAATATATTAGAGCGGAGGTTTTTTGATACGTTTCAAGCGCTAGCGGTTTTGCGAGTGTTTTTTTTGTAGTGCGGGTATATTGTTTTTATTTTGATTGTGTGAGTTGTCTTTGGTTCCGGAACTTTAAGATGGGAGATAGTAAGGTAATAATTTTGGAAAGGATAAAAAAAGGATTTCGAAGCTGACTATAATTTTGGCGGCGACAAGAACTGTCTATAATAAATGTAAAAATAGTAAGAAGCGTTAAGGAAAGCGAAAAAGCCCACTCAAAATTATTTCTCTACCCAACAGCAACGGTTGCAGTACGAGCGAAGAGCTGTTCTGGAAGTTGGATGCCCTCCAGTGCTTCATTAGAGATTTACATTGGCCTGAACCTGAATTTAGGTCTCACTTAGAACAGCGGCTGAAATTGATGGCCTGTGACATGATGGAGACATGTCTGCAAAGGACTGAGGCTTCGTTCCAGGTAAATATTTTATTTGTTTTTTTTTTTTGTTTTTAAAAAGTGTAGTTATTACCAAGAATTAAAGTGTTATATGTGTTACACATAAAATAATGTTTTAGATTTTATCTAAAATCAGAAAGTGTTGCTTTCAAAATTTAAAAATGTTACAACAAAAACATTTTGTCAGTGTGCAAAAAATATTTTGGGTTAAATTCCAAAATATTTCGTCTATTATCCTTTGATTCGTAGAACTGATTTTTTTTTCAGCAATGGTTGAAGAAAAGTGTTACATTCATGTCGACCGACTACATACTGCCAGCTGAGACCTGTGCTATGGTCAATGTGGTGCTCGATGCCAAGAATCAAGCTCTTAAATTATGCGCTGTGGAAGGTGTCGACATTGTAAGTGTTTAGAGTGCTTAATAACTAGCAATTGAGTATTATTTTTATACTAATCCCTCATAGACGTCCTAAATGGAACGTTTGCTTCTCAGCGAGTAGCAGACACTCGTTGTCTTACTGATACGCTCGAATGAGTTTAGCCCGACTGGCAACGAACTTTGAATATAGCAGACTAGAAAGCGCACGCTTGCTGAACTTAACGACCCAAAGCCGACTTTTGTCTACTTCATTTACCTAACAGAATGTTATCTGTCCTTTATTAATCCACAGTTAGAGGGACGTTGTGCAGTCCTGTTTGAACCTGTAAATAGATTTATATTCTATTAAATTCTAACGGGATCTCCATCCATGAATATGATAGCATATTTGATTGTGCCTTACAAACCGAAGCAAACTATAATAGTAAAGTTTTTATATTAACGACCGCTTAGCCTAGTGGGTAGCGACCCTGCCTACGAAGCCGGAGATCCCGGGTTCGAATCCCAGGTCGGGTCAGTATTTATATGATGAATATTAAAACTGGCACCGGGTCTTGGTTGTTATATGTATGTAGTGTCTTCGCTTGGTACCTAAAACTAAGCTAATGTTTAAGTTTGGGGCCTAGACGTTGTTGTGATGTATTATTTATATTGTTAAAAATAATGTCCGATTTAGCTTTAGTTTGTAGTTCGTAATACATCAAAAGAAAGGTTTTGAAGACCTTGCTGTTTTGGTAAAAAGCCAAAATGCTACAAACGGTCCTGTGCTCATGCACCTGAATTACCAAATTCAGCTATAATTTCATAATTTTGAAATTGTCAATGCTTTCAGTATCAATACCACACTAAAATGGATGGCCAAATAGAAACATGTCTCGCAGCAATGTCTTCGGGTATGACGACCAGACTATCGGCAGTTCTAGAAGCGACACTAGCCAAAATCGCTAGGTTCGACGAGGGAAGGTGACTATATATTTATTATTTTTTATTAGTTTTGATAAGGAAAAGGTTTGATTAAAAGTGGCATCTCTTTGGAGTCCTTCGACCAATGAAAGAAGTTTATAATATAAGGGACGAAAAGCGGAGTTGGTGTGTAGGGCTAAACATCCTATGAAAAATGACATCTGCCTGATTGTTTTACTTACTCAATAAGAGAAGGTTATAGTGTTCACATTTGCGCCTCGCCGCAAGTAGAATATTGTAGTAAAATGAAAGTTAAATTACAAATAAAAGAAGTTTAATAAAACTTTCAGAAAAATTATTCACATTATTATAAAACACAAATGTAGATAAGGACTTGCGTACCTGACAGCAATGATTTCTAACTGGTGATGTTTTGGAATGATGAGGGCGTTTAACAGTACTGTAACATTTGCGTTTGAGGTACTGTCTTGGTACCTGATTAACTTACACGTTTAACGCGTTTTATTACATACATTACATACATTTTCATAATAAATTATTTATTTATTTATTTCCCATAACTAAAAGACAGAAAGACTATATAATAGTACAGCTAATTGTGGGAGTCTGGAGCCTTAACTAGGTCGAACCTGTTCATAAAGGTCTCCAGACCCCGTAAAAATTTATAAGTTATAGTTAAAAGTTATATTTTAAAAATGAATCAGAGTTTGACCTATAGTGAAAGTAGCTCATATTGATTGGTACTCTCACTCCTTTCAATTTCCAGGACTTTTTGCACTTGTATAAACTGTGGAATTGCATTTACCACACTTATTTGTCAGCTGTTGACGGGATACACCTTCTCGCTAAACCCATGGTCGCCCATTTCTCGTGCGAAGTATTTAGGTTACACTTAGTAACCAAGCCGTACTGACAATCCTTACGATTTTTTTTCTGTTTTTTTCTAATGGAAATTCGCAAAACATCTAATGCCTAAATTTTAAAAAATAAATATAAATAAATAAACCTAAAAAAAATATTATTTAATAGAATATTTGCATAATCAATGCCGAAATCATTTGGAAAGTGATGAAAAAATCCCTTATGTGTTTGCGTCACGATTGTCTTTATATATCTACATCACCCACCTCAATCAATCATACTTTTAAAGCAGTTTCACTTCAATGAATAACGTTTCATTTTCTAGCTTGATCGGCTCAATACTGACCATCGCTAATGTGTCGGGCTCCGGGAAGGACATCGGCCAAGGTTATGTCAACTTTATGAGGAATTCCATGGACCAAATCAGATCTAAGGTATATTTATTCATGTGGACCCTTAACACTAATATCTTTATTTCGTAGTCATGTAACATAATCTTGTAATAGTCACAAGAGTGAGTTTATTACTTTGTATAAAAAACATCCCCATAAAGACGCATTCAATAAAATGCTGACTCCTCTGAGAAGAATACGCAAAAAACTTAGGGACTCTTTTTTTTAAATTTTAAACTTGGGATAGACAGCTTTTCCAGGAGAGTCGTGTGGAACAGGCGAATAATTAATATTGTCCCCTCTTAAGGGTATATTGCGCAATATCGCTGACCTGCTGTATTTGATAGAATTTTGGGATAGTGCCTCGAAGACCAAACTAATCGAATCGTCAGTCATTGACCACAGTCGAAATTTTCACATAATAGTGACAATTTTCGTAATTAATTAGTACTATATGTTTCAGTCATTTTTTTAACAGTGGTTGAAAACTAGGAGGAACGATATCCAAGTCATTTAAAATGGTCTCTTTAAAGCCGAACATTTCATAAACGGAACCGGATATTGAGAAACAGTCAAACAAACTGTAGTGACATACCTATCAAGTCGCGTGTCCGATCCTTCCTTCCGTTCCTCCTTCCTGCGCAGTACTGCGCACCGCGCGCCAGTCGTTACGGACACAGCCCGACAACGGTTGTTCTGACAGAATACGTTTATTGATTGTTCTCCACGTAAATAACATAAGCACAATTACAACAAAACTCAAAATGATTATAAAAAAATCATTCAATGAGACCCCATCTAAAACTATGGAAGGCATCACCGACAATTTTTTTTATAATTTTAATATCCACTTGCGGCGGCATTGACTTATTGCGGCGGTCACAAAAATACATATAACTATGTCTTTCAACTTTATAAGACTAATTATCTATATTTATTATAATGATCTCCTAGCCAAACTCAACTTCAACTTTCCCGTTAGGTTGTGTAGATCTCCCTTAACAACCAGCAATTACAAGCAAAATTTGGCGAGTGTGTAAAAACTATACTTAATGCAGTATCGGAAACCACGAAACTCGATCTGTTCCATTCAAGTATCCCTAATGTACGGCGATTATTATCATCAGCATTTTTTGAGGAATAATTGGTTGCTACTAGATACCTGCTGTTTGGATGTCTGTAATTAGTTTCATAAGTAGTTTATTGTAGTTCGATTGGAAATGTAAGTAGTTCGTAGTTCGTATGTGTAAAAATCCCCCCCCCCCTCCTCACCCTGGGGGAGGCCTAAGCCCCTGCAGTGGGGTAAAAATGGGCTGATGATGATGATGATGATGATGTGTAAAAAGTTATATATCCGTGGAAACGTGTAATAGGCTTAATCTTACTTTTAATGAATATTGTTACGGTCCGTCCGGGTATCTGGGATGCACTAAAACAAAAATTTTATTTAACTATATTTTATATAAGACGAAATCACAAACAAACTCAAGAACGAAAAATACCGAACCCAAATTGTACCGTTCTTTCATTCCACACTTCGCAGTTAATCGCACTTGACTTATTCTAAAAACTGTCTCGTTCGACGACTGATCATCACTTTTATACCCTTCACCCCTCCACGAGTCAGACGTCGCGAATATTCTAATTCTCGAACATTTAATGTAATAATTACATGTCTATTTTAGCGTGGAAACTTACTCGCACGTGGTCGCTGTGGGTGGTCGTGGCGCCTACCTTATCTGGCCACTCCTTTCGTCTCGAAAATGTTTTTTTCGAAATATCGAGGCGTTGACTTTGTAAGGCCGTCTTGCATTTTGTTTTGTTTTTTTTTTCAATTCGTGGAATTTCTCTATCTGGATTTTTCTGTTTTATTGAATGGCCGTGGGAACTTTTCGAGTAAGTTGATGACATGTCGACGTGCTATTATAGATAGACGTCACAATATTGTACCTTACAGTGTTGGATTACCCACAATAAATAAACAAACAATAAATAAATAATTAGTCTGCGAGTAAAATGACTGTGGCGTACAGTCGGACGGGTGGCATTGAGATATTACGATGGGTTCTTGTCAGAACTTTCTCTTTCTTTTTCTTAGTCATGCACTCTTGCTAGAGTGTTTGTGGCTATGATGTCGAAATAGAGCCATACATCCCTGTCGAGTGCAGCCGCTCTTGCGATGCGTCTCCTCTGAATTCTACAGTCTACTGTGGAGCTCTACAATACCGTCGCTATCAGATCACTCCATCTCATTGGTGATTCGAGCGACCTCGGAACCGTCTGCCTTCCACTTTCTTCTGTATTACAAACCTCTCCATAGAGTCCTCGTCTCTAACAATTTCTTCAAAGAAAAAAACCTTTTCTTATACTTAATGTTCATTTCTAATAAGTAGTAATGTTTTGTTATGTATTTTCGCAGGTAACAGATGAATTATGGATCTTGCAGTTGTTCGAGCAATGGTACGGCATACAGATTGCGCTAATCAATACATGGCTCATCGAGAGAATAGCGTTGCATCCACAGCAAGTTGCCTGTCTGTCGATCATTGTAAAAGTAAGTTTGGAAAATATTTCCTGAAATATGTTCCATTTTAATTTTGTTTGTTCCATTGTTTTTTGTTCCATTTTAATCTACTGGACACGGATGGCCTCTCTTAAAGATGGACAGAAGACGTGTAGACGGGCGCCTCCTTTACTTCATACGAACATACTCTGTACGTTCCTTAGTTATGCATCCATATCAGTCCATTATGTCCCACTGCAGGGGCTTAAGCTTCCCCTAGTTATGAGGGTGCTTGAAGTTTAATCCATCAATGGCAACCGAGACCGACGGCTTAACTTGCTTTTCTAGGCACGCAATCAACGATAGTTATGTACTTAAGTCAGAAAAACTCATTAGTACATGAGTACAAGGTTCTGAGTTTCGAACCGCGACTTTCTGAGCAAGAAGCGGGTTCGCCACCACTCGGCTATCACGACATAGATATTACTTTGTTAGTTAGTTACGCATACTAGCGCACAATTAATACGAACTACTCATGGCCAATCAAAACGCTCGGTGAACTCGATGTTGAAATAAATGTGTTCATAATTACTTATAAATAATATTATAATATCATCTGGGACATTTCACACGCGGAGGTACTAAACAACTGATATATAAGTAAATACAGATTTTTTTAAATTATAAACACATAATAGGTTGCGGAGAAAGTATTTTCGTATTTTATATACGAATTAAAAGCATTTTTTTCATAGTCTAATGGCTTTTAATTAAATTTTAATTAGTATATATGTGCCGTTTTGTTCGATAACTTGTTGCCATTTTATAAGAGGATATCATCGCCTTGCTATAGAAATTTTGTGGCTTCTGGTAAAAAAATTTAATAAATAGTTTTGACAGTCTTCTCTTGATATTAACCCATAAAATTACGAATTGACTAAAAGTCCTCTTCTGCGTTTACCGTCTAACCACTCATACTCCAGCTAGCTGGTGCAAGATGGCGAGTTTCAGTTCGAGTTTCGGTCCGCGAGGTCCACGCGCACCGATCTTCATCCCCGCGAAATTGCGGTTCACATTTTCGTTACTGTGAAGTGACATTTCTGGCTCTATTAAACCAAACGCTGGTGTGAAATTTATTTAGTCTATGTATTAACCTTATACTACCTAAATAATTCTGAAGTCATTTTCAGGAACACTCCTTATCGAATTGCCTAAAGAGTGGGTATTCAGAATGGCATCCTGAAGTATTTTTTTTATCTTCACAAAATTGTCAGTTTTACGCTAGAAGTAACCTCCGAGCCCCCTCGCCCTGGGGGAGGCCTAATCCCCTACATTGGGGCATAATGGACTGGTGGAATGGAACGCGTCAAAAACGTATAATCAAAAAGTTTCTGAAACTACATAAGTTTCAGATAAAACTGTTTTGTGTAAAAGTAATTCTAGTACAAGTATAACATTTATAACTTAATGTCACAGAAAATGTACAGCGATTTCGAGCTACAAGGAGTAATTGACGACAAACTGAACTCGAAGATTTACCAAAACGTCGCCGCCAGGATGCACACGGAAGAGGCGACTTGCAGTTTATTGTTGGCTCAACAAGATACAAGGTGAAGAGATTTTTTTTTGCATGTTGGTATGAAGTGAATTGTGAATGTTGTTCACACAGATATATCTGGTGTGTAGCTGAACGTAGTCGAAACTTATAATAGAGCGTAAAGTAGTTTTAAACTTTGTGTACTAAACAAAAAGTTTAAAAAGAAATAAGGTAACTGATGAAAAATACTTTATACATGTTTTTATCGGTAACCGTTAGTTTGCAATATCTGTTCACTTGAAACGTTTTGTTCGATTCGGTAAACCTTACACGCTCTCTAATTTTTTAGTACATTCAGCCGCAAAACGATACTGGGTGTAGAGCTTACCAAACTAAATAAAAGTGTCAAAAAAAGGAAGTCATTAAAAAAATGAAACGTTAAATATGTTTTTTTTTAGGAAACCGTTAGTTTGCGCCAACTGCTTACTTGAAACTTTTTGTTTGGCTTGCGGTAAGCTCTCCATGCTCTATAAGTTTGGACTACGTTCATCCGAACACGCAAGGTCATAGTTTGTACATACATATATATGTGATTATGCGCAGGCTATTGTAGAATATAAATTGGGAAATTTTTAATTTAGTTTTGTAAAAAAAAACCGGCCAAGTACGATTCGAAATCGCGTTCTACAAATTCCGTACCGTTTGTTATACATATTTATCGATAATTACCGCTACATGGCATAAAAATGCATATAAATTAAAAAATAACAAATAATCGGAAAAAATTACAAAGTGACGGTATTCGGGTTTTCCCCTTCATTTGTGGTGTGAGATTTATTTTCCTCTTTACTTGTGGTGTGATACCACGTGAGCATGATACCTTGCTTAGTGCCAAGTTTTATGATTCTAGGTGAGTGGGAAGTACCCTATATGTTTTGATTTATTTACAAGTTTCAAAATATACGGCATAAATGGCCACACTTTTTGATGGCATTGATTTAGAAACTTGATTTTTTGACAGCTCCATGGGACAGTAGACTTAATTAGGGCTACACGCGTTGACGCCCATACAAACGTTCTTAAAAGTTAGATGTATTTTAATCTTGGTACTGAATTTTTATAGAGCCAAATCTCCGAAATTTCTACCAACATCCTGGCTGTTATTGAAACTTTCTAAAAGTTATAGAAATATTCGAAATATCTATAAATAGTATTTTTATAGAAAATTCGAAGTTTTGGCTCTATGCAAACCTAGTTCTAACTCAAATATGACTGTAATTCAAAACAAACCAAGATCATGTATCATATAAGAGCGTTTGTATGGGCGTACACGCGTGCAGTACCATCTACTTCCACGCTTTCCATAGAAAAAGGCTCTTGACAGACATATAGACAGACGAACAACGAAGTGATCCTTTGAGGTATGGAACCTAAACAGTCCGGAAATATCTCTATGTTCTTGGGAATGTATTTAATCGGCTTCGATTCTTAATTGATATCTGATTTATTTAAAAATATTTCTAGAATTTGCATACAAAAATGATGTACGCACACTAACACAGTCAAATCGCGCTGCTAAATACCATGCCATACCATCAGCCCATTACTGTTCCACTGCAGGGGCTTAGGACTCCCTTCGGGAAGAGGGGCTTGTAGCTTGATCCACCATGCTGTTCCAGTGCGGGTTGTTAGATTTTAACGACTGCCATCTATTGATGACAATTGGTAACGACGGCTTGACGTGCGCTTCGAGGCACAGAGTCAGTGATATCGTAGATTGGTACATGCCCTGGAATTCGAACCACGGTCTTGTAAACAAGCTTTTAGCATCATTATCTTAGCATGGAAATACGTAGGTGGCTGACTATTGTGTCGGTCGACGGCCGCCGGCAGGATAGGTATACTTATCCGCCACACTCGCTGTCGCCTCTTTCTCGTGCGTTGTATTTACTTTTGACTTAGTAATTAATCCCTCTGTACCGATAGTTCTTTCGGGAAAAATATTTTATTTGAAAATTTGACTAAACTAAAAAGTCTTTGAATAATACCTAATGCTTAGAATTTACAAAATGATGAAAAAATCTTCTCACACAAAAAGCAATCGTAATTGATTACAATTAGAAATCGAAATTCATTACCAAACGTAATAATGTCAACCAACAAGTGAGTGAATTCTTTTTCCATTTAGCGGCGGCGACGACGGTGGATCAGAGGAAGGCTCCAGAGGCGGAAAGTCCAAACTGGAGTCGCTCACCGAAGACGCTAAACTTGGGAATGTCACTGCTGTCGTTGGAAAGGTATTATTCCATGGAGGTATCAACGTCGTGGTCGCGCACCGTGCCCTACCTAGCAAGGAAGCATGAAATCAAACCATGAAAACCCCTTCAGGGGTCACTACTGTCGAGTAATCCTAGATTTTGATACGTAGCCATTATAGTTGTCAAACACGTAAAGATTTTGCGAGGCCAAACCTTTTTTGTAGATAGTTTTCAAACTCGTTTGTTGTGTAGCTATACGTTATATAAGAATCCACTTACTCCAGAAGGAATTTGTATGTAGAAAATTGTACGAAAAAGATCTTCTAAATAAAAGTTTTATTTTAAAGAGACATCGAAGTTATGCGGAAATAATTTTAAACGAATTAATTATTATGAAAGAAATTATTACACTGGGGTTTTACTTCTTATATTTTTATTTATGTTTAGATACTTATGAATTTATTAACAATATACTTGCAAGTCGGCGCTGACAAGCAAAATGGCAGAATTTAGAGTCACTCAACAGTAGCGACATCTGTTTCGATCTTTCAGTTTTTAACCCCATTAGGCTCCCAAGTATGACGTTTCGTGACGGCTGTCTCGTTTGTCACATCCGTACCGACGCTGTGCCAATTTTTGCGCCGCGCCGTCTAAAGGCAACATGATATAAAAATTGTATGAAAACACGTTTGCTAATCTCCGCGGGCGCCCTTTGGATAGTTTGGATGCCTGAAAACGAGATACCGTCGTGTCCATGCCGTCGTGTGACAAAACGTGACATCAGTCATAAAATGTCATTGTTGACAGTCAAATTTGGCGCCCGCATTTGCTTCCTGAACTTATTTCATGCTTGTTCCATGGGACACCGGCACATGAACACGACGCTGGTACCTCCATGGTAAAATGTATAAAATAGAGCTTGCTTTTTTTTCACATTATCTACAACGATGTCGGATATATGATGCATACGTTTTACGTATCCCAATATGGGATCTAAGTACGATCGAATAACAATATCGTATTGGATAATGTGAAAGCGCTTTCAGCCTACCTTTTGACTTTAAGTTTATGTCGGTTTGACGTCATATCTACTTGAGACGCAGCCTTTTAGGCAGCTCTAGAAAATATAATAAAATTACAGTTCAAATGTCATTCGAAGCAAATCAGAAACGAACCAGGAACAAATTCTTCTGTCAAAAGACATTTGAGCGTATTGAAATTAGAGGCTCGGCCGTCGAGAGTTTGCGTTCCTGACACATGAGATTTATAGCTACCTATAACATCATGTTTGTTGTGAGTTGACATAATAATATAATTTTTTATTTAATTTTGTAATATTGGTGTATGTGAACAATAATAATATTTGAAAACGGGAATTGTCCGACGGCGGTACAAATTCACATCAACCATCCGATTACTATGCCAATAACGACCTGTCAGGAACGCAAATTCTCGACAGCCGATGTATAGCTATTGGAAATTCAGCACCTATTTACATTTTTAAGGTTGGCAACATTTTCGGTCGGGGCATCGGTGAGCTGTCGACTAAATTGGGAGGCGCTTCGTCTTGGTTCTAGCGCTTTCTTAATACTCGTATTAATTACATAAACATATTTATAAAAGCATATTTGGTTGCACACGTTGACGTGTTGAGATGAGGTCACTCTCTGCGTTTTGTTACTGCTCTGTACGTATTTTCTTCTGTGTAATTTAATTGCTTTAAATTTGGACTATATATATGGGTATTATAATTTTATTATCGATGCGGTAACAAAACGACAAGAACGTTCTGTGATGCGCTAACTAAATTATTTATAGTTTTCAAAATTGTAAGAAAAATGTTCAGAATACGGGAAAGGCGAGCTTTTTTAAAATATCAAAGCTGCACTGGCAACACCGTAGTAACTTAAAAATGGCGGTACAAGCATAGGTAAGTTAGTTTAAAATAAGATACTAGATTGGTTTATTTAAAAAAAAGGGCTTATTATGTACAGTCAGCAAAGTTTTGTTAAAGCGATTAATAATATATATTATAATAGATGTGTAAAATAAAATTAGTATTTGATATCACGAATGTTAGAAATATTTACGTAATAATGCATATAGTAAAAGGATCGATGCAACAATAAAGTCAACATATCGCTTGCCCTGAGCATAGTTATGTTTTTTTTAAATATTTATTTATACGTTATCAATTGAAAATATGTGTTTGTAATTCATTGTTTTCTCTGATAGTACCTATAAATTATTATTGTCGACAAAAATATTTTGCTCCAGAAGATTGTCACGTAACGTAGATATATAGAATTCTTGTGCGACCAAACTTTGTAATGTTACGTCTCTTGAAAATATTTACTCTTTAAACGAATAAATACAGTATTTTTCTAGGATAATTCGCTTAGTAGATATATTTTACACTTTAATTATTCAATTCGAATTTCTAAATAGATAAATTCTTGAAGCACTTGTGTTAGTCATGAGCGATGGCAAATTAAGTCAAACAATTCGCTGTATAATCATTTCAACTAACATGCCGCTTTTAAGTATGTTTTCTATCGAAAATTAAATTCGGAATAAAAAACTAATTTCATTACATTCATTTAAAAAATTAGGTATTTTAGTTACTTATAATTTTTCAAAATGGTTATTCAGAAGCCCCGATGTATTCTAAATGCATTCTATACCACTGATTGACAACTGCTTGGTTTAGGAGATTTTCCAAAATGGCGTACGTAAATTAACTTACTATTGGCGTTATATTGAGGAAAGTTCCATATTATTACGTCGTAAAGAATCATATGATTGTAAACAAAATAAATAATATATTAGTACAATATATTAGTGTTTATCCACTTTTTGCTTTGAACTTGGTTTAATAAAAAAAGGCAATGTTGTAATAACGCCAAAAGTAGGTCGTCATTCCAAAAGCGCCATTTCAAAGAAGCTCTTAGCCAAGCACTTGTCAATCAGTAGCATACAATCTATTAAAACTCTACTGTAAATGGAAGCGTAAAAATGTCATAATATCCGGACTTGTCGATCACCATTTAAAAAAATAATAACAGAAAAACCGTTTTCTTTTAAATGTAAAAGCATAAAAACGGTATATGAAAAAAGTGACCATGCTGAGTTATATCAATTCTTGTTATTGTTTTAATGAACTTATCATTTATGTCTAAATAAATAACTTAATATTCATTAGCGTTGTCAGAAATTCATTTATTGTTTTTGATCTTTAATAACATCAAAAAATCTCATGGAATAGGTACTAATATTCTATAAATATTAAAACTTCGTTCAGTCATATCTCCGATAGTAATCAGGATTTTTGTAAAATTCAGAATATATTGTGATAAGTGTGTAATACTCTTAACGTATGCTCTAGCACGAGATATATTATTTTGTTTAACACATTTTTAATAAAATATTTATTAAATCAAAAAGGCAATAAAAAGCTAAAAAATTATTAGAAAAAAAAATTGCACTCCTAGAATTACACATACATGTTGGAATGAGACTGTAACGTACACCGAGTTCGTATGTAACTCTGCTCAAATACTTTTATATTTTTTTAATACTTTTTTTTTTAAATATAACTCATTTTTTTCAAGTAATTAAAGAAAGGCATTAAAAAAATTATTTCAATTTTTTGTATCGTTGTGTCAAGCCTATTGTGCTGTACCTCTGGTGGACGTGACCACGTACCATATTACGTACCTACTACGATATGGAAATGTTGATGTGATTAGATATCCTAACTTAACTGTCATCAGCTGATAGATTTTTAAGCCAAATTTTAAAACGTAAAATAGGGGTTGAAAGAAATCTATATGATTCCATATTAGTCCCATTCCCGATTATATTTTTTTATGAAATTTCAAACAAACCAAGTTTGAAATCTTCTTTGAATTATTACATGATCATTTCAAGTAAAAATATATGTACGTCTCAAAGCTTGTAATAAAAGTTTAAGCCGTTGTATGTTTTAATACTGTTTTAATTTCTTTTTGATTTTCATTCGATCGTGTTCAAACTAAAACAGCCGATAGACAAATACCAAATTGATTCATTTGATTGTATAATTTATTCGCCATCGCCCATTACTAGTTTGAATTAGTGTTGTCCCAATTCCTGTCTCACGACACCAAAGCTGTGACACGGGACACTTAGGATGTTACACCACACAATCGAGTTTAATCGGCGTCGTATTGATGGCATTGATCGGCATCGATCGTTTGATCAGCTCAGGATGACCTAAACATATCGAGCAACAATCGATCGATCGCGTGAATTTTTATCGATTTAAAGACGATCGACCAAAGTTGAATGATGTCGATCGACTATGATGTCGCATCGGTTCCGTCGATCGTTTGGTGTGAAATATTTTTTAAATACAAGTCAAATGTCTCTCGATTGATGCTTGATTAATGATCGATGGCCAATTAAAACAATAGCAAACAAATATAAACAATATTCGAACTAATTTGTATTAAAAATGGCAGGAAACTACATAACATTAGAATCGTAAATTGTCCCGTTATACAGAAACATCAAAATTTTAGAAAATGTTTTTTGCGCAATTGGCTTCTATATAAAATGCATTAAAAATTAGTTTCTACTATTTACTATATCTAATATTCACTTGAAATTCTTATTAGCCTCTAATAGCGGTTAAATCTTATTCATGCTAGTTTGTACTTGAAAAAAAAAATGTATTTATAAAATACAAGTTATTTACTTAAAAAGTATTCTTCTACGCTAAACACCTAACAAATTTTTAAATTAGAAGAAAATAAAATACCTTTAAAGGTTCTTAGTATAAATTGATTGTTTAACTGATAGCGGTTAGTCGCATTGCTGATACGCCTTAAAACTTATTGAGCGGTTTGCTTAAAAGATGTCACTGACAAAATTATGTAACTTGTAAATCTTATGTCCTCACTGTAAGCTCAGACTATGAAAAAAGTATAAACAAACGTTGCGAACTAAAAGGTGAAGCATCAAAACCTTGCAGATTTGCTTTTGCAGGAAAAACGAATGCGTAGACGAAATCCTTGCTGGCTGTTTAAAATGCCACTATACCTACGCCGTGAAATTGTGTTGAAACCATTTAACATTACAATAAGATAAAACTACTTTTTACAAGTAATTAATTTTTCGAAGCGTCGATGGTCACTTACACATCTAAGTGTGCTTCAATTCATTGCATCGCAGCGCTTTGTCTAGACTTTTGTCTTAGTCTGAAACTGTAAGAGCCTGTTTCACAATATGTGAATAATTTTCTAGTAAGTGAACGTACTACAAATCGAAATGATAAAAATGATTTTCACTCAATAAAGTTGTGATAAATCGAAGGATTTGAAATTTCGATCTGTAAGCCTGGAGATAAATTCTGGAATGATTCAAAGGGGGTCTTTCAAAAAGAGCGTATACATTGTATTTATTTCTTATAATTAGATACATTTTAAACTAACATCAAGTATTTTTTGTTTTACTTTAAATTAGTTGATTTATTAATCAGTTGAAATAGAGAATATAAAAGGGAAAATGTTTTATTTTCTAAACAATATACCTATTCATCAAATAGCAAGGATAGTACTTATCAAAACCAACACCTTGCTTTAATTAGGCAAGAAAATTTCCTATTTCGCTGTCAAATCGAGCTCTCCGTCCACAAATCTCGCTAGATCTGCCTAGAAGTGAGCTGGCAGTCCTAGTCGAAGAAGCGATACTGACTTAATAAACTCTTTGAACAATAATGACTTTTGCATTTCCAGCTAGCAACGTCACACTTATTTTATCCCATCGATTTCTTCAGAATATGTCGCTGCTAGGTACGCTGTCTGGCGTCTGTGAAGATATGCAGCTCCCCCTCGGTTTATTTGTCATTATATAGAATTGGATGTGATGTATTTGTTGGGTAGGGACCGAAACCCTCAGTTCATTTTGGTACCGGTATCGAAGAGTTTACCGCTATTGCCACCTATTGCGGTTACCGCTACGATTAAAGTTACTTTAAAAATGTTATCGGTATTTACTTTTCAGTTACCGTTTTAAAACCGGTGTTTTGCGCTGCAAACAGATACTACGTTTTTTGATTTGTGCTGGTATTCATACTGTTATATTTAATTTAGGGGTATCTTATAAAACCGGTTTTGGACCCTGCTGTGTAACTAAGTACGCTTTACATACGCCCATTTCTGATGTTTCCTTATTCGTTTCAAGCGTGCTACGCTAGATGTCTTATCTTATTCTACGCTCTAATCTTTTTCTTCCCGCATCTTGCTAGGCCTAGACTTCATAAAATTTTTACGAAATTCTAATCCGCCCCATACTTCTTCGGTAAATTCGCCCCAAGCATTCTGAACTGCAGGGCCTTGAACAGTTAAAGAAAACCAATTGTGAAACGGGTTCTTACTTTTATTAATCTTGAATAATAATTAGAAATCTTTGTAGTTTTACTTTGAACTGTATATGGATGGTGAAACTTAGAAGGGAATGTAGAGGACAGTTAAGAACGCCACAATTATAGACATTTGACATAGTAACTTCTAGCAATCATTGTCATTAAAATAGCTAGTTACCTACCATTTCACTTTTCACTGAGCAGATCTACCTAACGTTATAAGATTGTTTTTATGTATTTATTTATGTAAACCGACAAAAAAACTTTTATGCTTGAAAAGTATATATATTGAAATGAGGTAGGTACTTTAGTAGCAATTTCTAGTAAATACGGTAGTTGACTTTTTTTTATTTATTAAATATATGACAGTAAAATAATTTGAAAACTTAAATAAATAATAACAAACTCATTAATGTTTAAAATGTCTTGTTAGATAGTGAGGACGATTCCGTACGGTGTGACGTCAGGCCATTTGAAATCTCAGTTTAAAATATAGTTAAACTTCTTTTTCAAGAAAGCGACAGATATAAACTTTTAGTCGCTCACAAGTCGCATACTCTAACCGAATAAATTTTGTTTATAAATTTTGATGTCGTATAAAGTCTATTTTTGTATTTTTTGTGTAAATATAATATTTTCAAAATTAGTCAACTACCGTATTGTGGGGTACCTCTATTTCCAAAGTGTAAAAAAGTCTAGAGAGACACCTAAGGACTATAGTAAGGTTGTATACTTTTGGCATTATAGTTCTACTGTGTTTGCAGAAGAGAGTCACCGAACAGAATTAATACTGGCTATATTCCTAATACCAGGCCCTTTTGAAACTCTACAAGATTTGTAAAGCTATAACAGCATATAGTGCGTTCTACGAAATCTATGGTTGACTCTCTGACAGTTGTTGCAAATGTCACTTCAATCAATATCAAGTTCACCCCATTACAAAGTCAGAGGGCGCTCAAAACGGATGTGACGTAATAACATTATGTCAAGTTTGGTTCTAAAATGTAATTGGAAAATTTTTTGTCGGTGTATTTTGTTTTATTAATATTGTTCAACTATAATTGAAAAATATGTTTGTTGTGGTCGGAAACTTTTATCGATTGAATTATTTTCGTGGAAATTTTGTATTTTTTTTTGGATAGAGAGAGCTCAAGCGGTGGGGGGCGTCGATAGTCATAAGTGCATTATAGGAATCGACTGAAAATTGTAACTGCGTAGTTAACTGTGTATGTATTGTATTATTTTAGCCACTATCATTTTGATGGTGATTGCAATGGCGGGTTTATGCTTATAATTTTTTAAATAATACAATGTATGTGTATGTCGAATAGTTAAAACAAATATTACCACGTTAATACAATACTTTAATTTTATTGTCAAACGCCATTGCAAACCGCTAGCGATGCTTTGAGAAAGCCACTGTTAGAGTTGCGAATGTAAGAGAATACAATAAAAAATATTTACAATAAAAATGTTTACTGTTTATTTGTTTTTTATTAGTTTTGATTCATTATATCACCTTCCTTAATAGGGCCCCGAAAAAGGTCTAATTTTAAATCGGGCTTAGAATACCTACGTTACTTTTTTCCGTCCACGTCAAATCGTTTTCGACATAAAAGCAGTTTTGCTTTCGTTGGCAAAAATATTCGTTTCAGCCGCTAGAAATCCACTTCTCAGCGTAGGTATTCTCTCTAGACCTTCATAAAGGACGGTTTTGGGCCACCTGAAAAGTGTTTAAAAATTTGTGTCATTTAATTACCATATACCATACTATATCAGCCCATTATGCCCCATTGCAGGGGCTTAGGTTTCCCCTCGGTATTAGAGTGTTTGGAGCTTAATTCATTACGCTGTTCCGATGCGGTTAGGTGGATTTTAACCACTGCCATCTAGTGATGGCAACCGGGACCGACGCGATGGTTATCATGCTTTCCGAGCCACGGATTCAGTGATAATTATGTAATTAAGTCAGAAAAAACTCATTAGTACATGCTGGATTCGGAAATAAGAACCACGACCTTTTAGGTAAGAAGATGGCTCGCCACCAGCTATCACGACTCTTCGTTTACTTGCAGGTAGTAATTTTTTTCTTTTCGCTACATTTTTAGTTTTCCTTAGAAGATGAATTTTATTGTAACGTCTTTGCGTAGAAGTACGCCGATATGTTTATACAAAGTAATCGAATGATCACGCTGTTTGACAAACATATCGATCGAATACAGAAATAACTGGAAATTCTAGATCAAAATAAATTGTATGTAATTGGAATTCAATTTTTGAGGCGGCATAGCTGCCCGCTCAAAGAATCTGGTAAATATGGTGCATGCTTCATCATTTTAAATCCAGCTTTGTTAACTGTATCACGAAGTTGAAACTTGAAGACGGACGCGTTGTCATGTTGAAAAATGATGCCAGCTCTTAACTTTCCATGACGCTTTATTTTAATTTCTTCTCAGAATTTTTTGATCGATACGGCGATGGATACGGCATAAAGTAAACCTACGATCATCTATTCCTTTCGGCAAGTAATTAATCATGAAAATTCTTTCAGTAGCCTAGAATTACGGAAATTCGATGGTGGAGGCAGGAGGTGAATAGTGGAGTTCAAATAATAATGATCAGGTTATTTCATTGGAATAATTATTAATTGTTTGAATCCACTCAAGTCAAACTTTCTGTATTGTGCCGAGAATTGTGTGGCGCTAGAATGGCTAAATATACGTTGTTGGCGGTACACCACCAAGTCAATGTTTAAAACGTGAGGAGGGCGTGGCATTAGGGTGGATAAAAATATGTTGTTAGTATTTCACCCTCAAGGCTGGCACATCTTGATGTATAAGGGCCTTATTGTTCCTCTATATGGACCTCTGGGGAGTCGTCTGTTATATGTCCAAAACTCGTGGGATTAATACGAAAGAAAAAATTACAACTGAAACACAGTGGAAAAGAAGCTAAAATAAAGCGAAGGAAAGGTATAGAGCGAAAAGCGCTGAAATGACTGATGTGACAGACATGCGAAAGTACAAAAGGTGTGGCAACAGCTAAGCATCACAAACGCTTGAGCAATGCGAAGCGAGGTAGTCGAAGCAACGAGAGCATTTCTATAACTACATTGTATCACGGCTGCCTGATCAACAAAAAAAATTAATTAAATTTTATGTTGAACGCTTTCACAATACTTATTATAAATCATTCACTGTATACCAAATAATAAGAAAATAATTAGGACACAAATCTGGACCTTCTTGAAATTCTGCCATCTGGTGAGAAATCGAGCAATCGGTGCAATACTAGCAGTGCTGTCTTATTATTCGGATCCCAAGAGTGTCTTGTGTCTTGTAAATACATTTTTCTAGACAAATCTTATTTAGGAATACGTTCTTTATACACGTTTTTATGCGCCCCACGTTTTTATTGTAGTCTTTTAAAAGTCCCAGATTATTTTTTATATACACAGACTCAAGTCTAGTGTGGGATCCGTTAATATTGCGTTTACTATTATTTTATGTCCTCACATGAACCTCATAAATATACTCATAATTTTCTGTAATTCTGTAATACTTTCATGTTACGGTTTTTTAAATAACTGTTCTTATTCTATTATTCTATTTTATTTATACGGCTGAGGCAACGACTGTTGAAAAATTCTTTCACAGTTTAAAAGGTACATTATTCCAGATGGACATACGCTGCTATTGTAAAACAAACAATCCAACCAGGACTATATATATATATTAATAGAAGATCTTCCAGTGCCAATATCACCCCGGCGATGAATAGAGGCACGCACTGACTCACCAGGCTTCAGCAATCGTGACCTCAAGTAAGTGCACTTGTTCCGACTGTTGTGTTGCGCACTCCGGAAAACTACATTTGGGGGTTTGTCCTGGACTCCCTGGTCCTTCACCACTCATATATCGATCCAATTCATCCCTCGATCATATCCAACATTAACTCAATACAGCAACTATTCGAAAAATTATATTACCATTTGAAATGTTCGTTATTCTAGACGAACATAGACTATAATATGTAAGTGGGATCGAGCCGCTATTTACATAATAAAATAATTAAATTTTACACAATAAATAAAAAGAAGAATAAAAAAGGTTAATAGAGAATAGGGTCATATTTGGGTTCCAAAAACCCCATTACAGTCAACAAAACCTCAAGTGGTACAATAAGTTTTGTTACACTCACGTGATCAATGATTGAGTGTGGTCGCCATTTTCTATCGATGGATGGCATCAATAAACGCCATAGATCTTTGTAGTGGTAGCTTCGGCTTGATCGACGTATACGAATCCAAAAATCAATGATTGCGATTTATAATGTTGACCGATGTCAACGTTATAAATCGCAATCATTGGCGACCACACCCAATCGTTGATCACGTTTTTCGATTTCGATCAAACCGATCAATATCGAGAGATAAGGTGTGATAATAGAACAGTCGATCGACGTTGACTGGTGTAATTTTTTTGTATATCGATAATATCGATCAACATCGATCGTGTGGGTACGGCGGCACTCTAAAATGGACGCAAATTATACGCGACTTTTAATTCAAACGGTATCGACTTTGTAAATATGTCATACTTGGGTCTCGTACACGTAATACGATCTCAACTAAACCTTAAATAATTTGATTCCAAGTTCCGTGATATTTTACTATCGGATTTACTAGTTCATGCAGAGGTTCATGGGTATAAAAACATTAAATGCTACGTTAAAACATGTGTGTTTTCGCAAATAATACAAGAGTAGGTAATAAATCGACTTTATTACCGAGTTTCCTTATTTTTGTAGGCGGCTTGTTGCTTCTGAAAACACGCGTACGATGAACTTTGATTCTGAAATTAGCACGATAACAAGAACATAAAACTGTCTTGTTTTTTATATAAACGAAACAGATTTTTTTAAGTCTTATCATAGAGGTTGCATTGGCCCAGACATATTCTTGTTTGAAAATCGAACTGATCAATTATGGAGAGAGTTGGAACGTTGGAATGAGATACAGGGGGAGGTAGGCGACTTTCAACCTAACGATTCGATAAGTTTAAAGTAAATACAAGTTGATAAATAGTCTGAAGTTACTATATACTATGTAATAAGAGAAGAAAATTAATCCTACCGAACCCTGAGTTGATGCGTGTCCGACACTCACTCGGAGAGTTTTTTAGTGATAACTTACGATGGCCACATGGGTAAATAACTATGAAAATATGAATAGGCACCTAAGTGATTGAAGGTTATTTGCTCTTGCAAGCGAGAAAAGAATACATACCTGCTTGGTTGAATCGACACTTTCATTAATCTTGTGATTTTCGCAAATATCAGGACATTTTGTTTTTTGTCGCGACAGGGTACCTACACAATAACAATGACGGTCCCGATATATCAGGACGGATGGCAGCCCTAACCGTGAGGCTTCATTACGATGTTTTTATCGCCTCAAACTTTTTTAAATTATGTACCTGTTTCATATGATTTTACAATATTTTTGAGATTTAAACGCTGCGCTGATGATTTTTTTTTAAATTTTTTGTACATAGTTTTTATAAATAATAAATAATTCAGTTTCACCTATCCCGGGTTTTTTATATGTATTTTATTTTCACTTTTTAGTTCGAAAATTGATACCTAAAGTTATCCTTATGTATTAACACCCAGAGATTGGTACGTAGTGGCATACCTATCTACTATGTTTGCTACTCCTGGTTATCTAGCTCTTCTGTATACGTAGGTACGCCACATAGAGCTTGGATAGTTAATTACTCGTGGCATGGTTTTCCCCATGCCATGATCCTACCTTACTTAGCCTGCAGGGCTAACATGCACACTGCGACAAAAAGTTTATCTCATACTGAAATGAGATGTCTCTATGTGTGACATGAAGAGCTATCTCGTTCTGGCACGAGATAAAAAAATGTCGTTTTGTGCATGTTGGCCATGCTGGCCGTGGGCACCACAATGGGTTTACGAGAAGCTACTGAAGGATTCTGTGATCCACCTTCCAGCTCCATCATCAAAGCCTTCTCACCGTGTGCTGTGAAAAGTGCTCCTGAAGACAAATCGAATGCGCCCACACTCGGTGGATTTATAAATAGCCATTAATGAATTTTGTTATACACCTCCATCATCAGAGCCGCGAGCCTTGTCACCATGTAATGTGAAAAGTACCCGTGAAGAGAAATCTAAAGAGGCCATATTTGGTGGAATTACTAGAAGTCATTGAATGGTTCTGTTATTCACCCTCCAGCTCCACCATCGGATCAGCTCGATGGTACCTAACATATTGATTGTTATTCAAAATATACACATCTGTAAAATTTTAACTAATTAAATTCAATCTACATACAAAATTCATATCTGGGCTAGTAACCGTTAAAGAGTTCGCTCGTGAGTAACCAAGTCCGGCTGCAGCATCATCTCATGAGGAAAATCATGAGTAACTATAATGGTAACTTTCATAATCCAACTTTGTACAAACTTTCGTGGCTGTGCTATTAACCGTTGAGGAATGCCCTTGTGAAGATATGATTCTGGCTGCAGCATCAGGTCATGCTTATCCTTTCAGTTTATTGTCGTCCAAGTTACATATGTGTCCAATTGGAAACAGGAAAGTGAGTCAACTTTAACTTACAATATTTGATTACACAAAGACAGATATCGGAAAGCATACGCCAAAGAAAGTATACGCCATCGGGCCAGGTGAAACATGGGCGAAACTAAATAAAAGCTTGCAAAAGACTAAAATGTAAAAGGATTCCGCTACTTAGTACGACTTGCATGTACCAAACTTGGTCAAATTAGATGCTTATCTCTATCTATTTTACCATATGTGCTTAGATAACTACACGAATTAACAAGATAAAAAAAACCCCATGACCCGAGTTGACTCACGGAGCTGCTCGGAGCCATGGAGTCTCGAGCGGGAGCCAGATAGACCAAGACCATGCCATTATCATCAACTCACAAAAAAATTTACCTCTAAAGCTAAAACCTTGAAAACCCCTAAATGTATCATTGATAACATTAGGATCGAGCCAATCTGTAAAAAATGGTGAGCCATCATGGGAGGCCTGGCAGATGTGAAACATCGAGTTTGTACAAGTACCTAATATGCATAAAAAACAATATTCCGACAGGAACTAAATATGGCATAGTAAAAAATTTAATAAGTATTACGATTTTTTTTACAGAAAATGATGACTATTTATTTAATAAACATTTATTTTCATTGAATACAAAAATTTTAAATTCAAAAATGTATTTCTATTTGCGACAACTCAACTCTTTTATTCCGTGACTTTAGCGCACCCCACTATGGCTCCGCGTAAGGTGCGCGAAGAAGGGCAAATGCTAACATGTAGTTGCTGGACGGCAGTCGCTCAGTTGATTCGATATTAATGCAAATTAAAAAAAAAAACTTGAAAACCCCTAAATGTGTCATTGATAACATTAGGATCGAGCCAATCTGTAAAAAATGGTGAGCCATCATGGGAGGCCTGGCAGATGTGAAACATCGAGTTTGTACAAGTACCTAATATGCATAAAAAACAATATTCCGACAGGAACTAAATATGGCATAGTAAAAAATTAAATAAGTATTACGATTTTTTTTACAGAAAATGATGACTATTTATTTAATAAACATTTATTTTCATTGAATACAAAAATTTTAAATTCAAAAATTTATTTCTATTTGCGACAACTCAACTCTTTTATTCCGTGACTTTAGCGCACCCCACTATGGCTCCGCGTAAGGTGCGCGAAGAAGGGCAAATGCTAACATGTAGTTGCTGGACGGCAGTCGCTCAGTTGATTCGATATTAATGCAAATTAAAAAAAAAAAAACAGAACGTAATATTTAATACATAGTTTACTTAATAAAAAATATTAAAAAAAGGAACTTAGGAATTGATACGAAGCGACGCGTAGCCACGCTATATAAATATATAGCGTGGCTACGCGTCGCTACGGCATGCGTCGCCACGCCAATAATCAGTTTTATACCCTCGGCCTCGCCAATAGATCAATAAAAACACAAGCCACAGGTAGTGACACGGAAGTTCAGTATCTATATAAACGCAATCAATTAGAGAAACTTTAAATTATGGCGACACCAACACCATATCCACACCACACCGTATTATTAGTAACAAGAAATTATACTAGGTGTCGCTAGGTCAACAAATAAATATAATGATTGGCTCATGATTGATTAGATTTGGTTAACCCAGGGCCTATTCTTTCTTGTAAATCAAAAAGCCCCTAAAATATAACGCCCCTTAAAACTCCCATTCCGCTTATGTGTATAGTTCTTAAATTTAAATACTTAATTTAATTAAATTAAAACCACACGTCATTAACTGTTATTGTTTTTTTTTTCATAGTTTTGCTAAAAATACCTAGGGAATATATTTCTTGATTTTATTTTGGTTTGTCTATGATATACCAGTTCAACTTTTCTTTGTGGTTGAATTCCTTAAATAATAATTCTCAACAATGATCGATAAGGTGATAGAGTTGACTCTGATGACGAGTGTGATTTACTTACATAGAGTAATATATAGGTACCTATTGAAGTTTTTACCTACCTATATGAAAATGAAATTAGTTCGGTTACGAATGTGATTATGACGTCCACATCCAAATGTGTGTCAATGGACAATTTTAAATGTTTGACCTATTTTTAGATGCCTAATAATTATTTAGGAAAGGTAACTTAAACTCTCAGTTGATAGACACCACGACGAATAATTGTTTTCGAAATGGCAGCACACTAAATCTAAAGGTTTCTTTTCGCGTTGTTAGAAAATCCATAATAATTCGCATTACTATTTCAACATATAAAAATATTCTCGTTATTGCATCGAATGAAGAAATTGAATTGCTGACACTGACAACATTGCTCGTAAAATAAAGACGCGTACACACAATTGCCGTTATTACTCCGAGCAAATATGTCGAGTCTATTACCAATACAATGATGGTCAAAATGGACCTTGGTTTTTTTGAAATTTATATCAATTACTCATATACAAAAAATATCACTTAGTTTAATTAACTGATCACTGTAAAAAATAGAAGCCAAAAATTAAAAAACAAAAGAAAAGTTTCATGTAAATTAAATTGTTTGTGAAGGCAGTAATTCTATAAACGAAACGGAACTTGGGTATAATCATAGACATATATATACTAGCGTAGGAGACCAACTGACATCTAAACATCGCATGACCGAAACGGAAATGAGTATGTGTGCAAAATTCACATGTGGTTGAGCCAGTTTTAGTGATGTGCATGGGTGTTTTTTTATATTATCGATAGCACGTAGTACTTTCATGATAATGTGTCGTTGAAATTACCGCGTTATCATAAGTCGAAATCGGCAATCCTATTTATTATTTTGAATCTGCTATACTACATAATTTTTGTTTTGAGTTACTTTTCCTAACTTTTAGTTTTTTAAAATGACAAATCATCAATCAGTCAATTCAAATGCTATTTCCTTTACTCCAATAAATTTTTTTTTTGTTAACAGTTGATAATAAAAAAATTGCAGAAGTAAAGAAAGCGTTAACATCATTATGGAAATTTTAATATTTAGTTGAATACAAGCCAAGTAATAAATAAAACAATATAAATAAACGATTTTTATTTTTAATGACAATACGTCACGTTGCAACGCATGACAACAAAATTTTAACTCTTTGTAAACAAAAAAATGAGAATGTACAAAACAAAAACATTTACAATGGAGAAGTTCATGATGTTCAAAATATACAATTTAACTCGATAGAATTGAAAGATAAACCAAAACTAATAAAACAGTGAAAGTTTTTTTTTTTAAATTCGTCAATAAATGACTGAGAAATAAATGATTGATATTTATTAATTTGACGACCGCTTAGCCTAGTGGGTAGCGACCCTGCCTACGAAGCTGGAGGTCCCGGGTTCGAATCCTTGGTCGGGTCAGTATTTATATGATGAATATCGATACTGGTACCGGGTCTTGGTTGTTATATGTATGTAGTGTCTTCGCTTGGTACCCAAAACACAAGCTAATGCTTAGTTTGGGGCCACGACGTTGTAATGTGCACGTTTTTATTATTATTATTATGTATTTTCGTGCGGTTTGACTGGTGGCTTCTTACTGCCCATGACGTCACATTGTCTACTAGATTGAGTGTCGCGTCGTCTCACTGCACCACAAATTATGCCTTGGATGCCTTGGACTAGTCTATAATATCTTTTGTTTCTTTATTTAATAGGTAATTAAGCTTTATTTGAATATAAAGGAACAAGTTTTTGTAAAAGACAAAGTGATAATTTGCCTAAAATTTATATTTTCACTGTGATGGACTTTTTCTTCAAATCCATTTTATATTAGTGCTGAAATAAAGGTTAAGGCTCTAAAGTTGAAGGTCCTGGTGATATATCCCGGTAAACATACGCTGACACCGATCGCTTGGTCTTCAGATTGACCTGTACAAAAATTACAGTTGGCATAAATGCTCTGACTTTAGATATTAAGTATTATTAGTATATTACTTAATATACTTAGTAAGCACATATGAAAAAAAAAGAAACCCCTAACGGCACAAATTCAGTAGGTATAGATCCTTTCTTCAAAAGTCGTCGGTGATTTAGTTAGACAAAACAGATATCCATAAAATGTCTACTGCAAACCAAAGAATGTTTTCGAGGAGTCCCACCTGTTCTATTTAACATTTTTTCCATTGTTCTATGCTAACCGTGTTTACAGGAAACCTGGATATTATGAAATAGTCATCATTATCAGAAGCATTTTTTAACACCGCAGTTTCTTGGAGGAAAATGAGGTTAAACTATTGTATACAGTAGTTTTGTCATTCAAAGTTAAATTATTTACGACGTTCATAATCAGAGAACAGATAGAACGTCAGACTTTAAATCATAAATAAATAACGATTAAAATTAAATAGAGCATCAGATTTTAAATCATAAATAAATAACGATTAAAATTAATTGTGTATATATCTTATATTTTCATTTGAAAAGTCTTGTATTTACATATATACCCTATGTGTAGTATATATGTATAGATGTCATACTTTCTCTTACAATGTGCTGCCAGGCTAAATCAACCACACAATATGTTTAAAAACAGTAAACGACATCATTCCAGTGGAACAGGTGCAATTAGGTAATATCAAATTTACAAAATATTTATATTTGAAAATATCGACATATCGATAGATTTTGTGCAATCCCTATGCTTAATTAATTGATTGTAATTTTACACAATATTTTTGTATCGTACACATAATTGTTTAAAATAACAAATTATTTACAAAATAAAGTATTTACCGTACACTACAGATGTATAACCAAGTAAATTTAGGATCGCTTTTTATAAAAATAAGCATTAAGATAACAATATGTTATTGGCAGTACTTACCGGTGAAATGGCTCTTTATTTGGATTATTAACATATGTTACAGTGCAATTTAAAATTGAACACGACACCATTTTTATCACAAGAATTAATTTTTGTAGAATTCAAAACGATTATAACACAAAATAGAAAACAAAGCTGGACCTTATTTTGACAAGTGACTAATGAAGACTAAATGTGTTCAAAGAGGTTTTATCACAGATTTTCTTGCATTTCATTCTCGCATGTAGGATTTCCGCAAAGAGCTGGATGTCATTCGCACACTGTGTTCCTCTCTTACGCTAGTATATATACCTTTATGGGTATAATAGGTGTTGATTCCCTGCAGTGTGACCTCTGTAGTACACTTTTTATCACTAGTTAGGTTTTTGACTCTGCTATTAAAAATATTTTTAGGTAGATTTCGAATGCCATTGCAAGCGGTGACCTATTTACAATAAAAATAAATAAACATAGAGCCCAAAAAAAGAAGTATCTGAATTTTATTTATTTTAAAAAGGTTGTCGCCTAGAATATCATTTACACGGGTTAAAAAAAAATCAAACTTACGTAATAAAAACATTACCGCTCCGCTTGCTTGTGTAGTAGGGCAATATGAATAAGCAATAGAGAGTTGCAGTTTAATTTCATCCGTGCTTTACTTGCATTAATACGACCCGAAGTATGATAAATAAACAAATAAGTCCAGTAAATAAATAACCTCAAAATTTCAAAAGAATTTTATCTCAATTAAATTAAAATGGACTAGTTTACAAAAAAAATAGTCTATTTATTTAATCATAAACATCGCCACAATTAAGTGTCTACTTAAGAATAGTCCAGCAATAGGCCAATAATCTCTACTATATAAAAAAATATTTAACTACATAAGTCAATGACCCATAGAGCATAGCGCTATGTCATATCTGAAGTATTTTTATAAGATATATTATCATTTCTGACATCGTATCGAAAATATTAATATATTATTATTTTTATTACACCTATACATATCAAATCTACCATTATTGGTTTATACAAATTCCCTTAAAATGAGCTAGTATAGGACGTGACCAGTATTCTTTGCAAAGATTTTAATATTACAGTCTATTCGTCATTTATAATAAGAAACCTTATTCTTATCTACTTACTTATTTCAATAACACGTAATTCATTTGATTGTAACATTGTTGAAACTTTTTTTAAATACTTAAAACAGTACCTACACCAAGCATCATTCATCGAGTAGAGTTTTCGTTACGTTTAACGTAATGCAACGTACCTAACATACATTCGAGGTGTCAGTTTATTTTCGCGTTGGCACATGGTTGGCACCTGTGTACACACTAAGTAGGTATTATTACATCTTCAATGTATCGAACCTTACTTTTTATAAGATGTTATTTTGTAGAAGTGCCAGCACAAAATTTATTTTCAAATAACGTCCATCCGAAAGTCTTCTATATAACTGATAATGAAGTAGAAAATTAGTAATCCATTTTAACCATACGATAGTTCGCCTTAAACTTTATGGTGGATCGGAATACAACGCTATATGCGTGTTTGCACAGGTACAGTCATATACATCTCGCTCCACTGCGTCCTGCTTCACGTAAAACTGGTCACTGCGACGCGACTTGTGCCTGTGTTCAAATCCGCCATAAAGTTTAAATTGATTGTAACTGTACCTGTCTAATGTGCAAATGGTACTGGCAGTTCTGTAGTCGAGTTTTCGGTTGTTGCTTTATAAAAAGAAACTAGCATTCATTTGTTATTCGTGTTTAATTTCATATTTAAAGTCCATTTCTCTTAAACGTGGCAAATGTATATATAGCATAGCTTGTTTTAATGTTTTCACAAATAATTTATGTATTGGCCCTTATTCAATGAATAGCAACACTGACGTGAACAGTTCCATAGTAGTGTTTCCAGTTAGTAAAAAATATCCCGAAAAATAAGGAAAGTTATTATTATAAGTTTATAAGGGACATTGAAATATAAAGAATGGAGAAAATAATCAAAATATACTTTGTACTTTATGACAACTTTTTATTTAAGTGGAAAACCTAGAAAATTTTGAAAAAATTCATAAAGTTATTGTTTACATCAAGTTTAGAAAAGAATATTTTTTAAATAATTTATTATTATATAATATTCTTATAATGTGGCTAATGTTTTCTAAATCTAAAAAAAGTATAAGAATTTTAGATTGAACACGTTTAGTTTCTGAAGCGTAAACCGTAGGAGTTATAAAAAAATCTTCATTTTATTCACAAAAAAGATTACTATAAAAAGTGAAAGTAAAGTGGTTGTAAAGATATCACTTTAAATGTAGGTATATTATAAAAAATATACGAAAAAAAGCTAAAGTGGAATAATGTGGGAATTTATTTCTAATATGGGGAATTCGAGTGAATACAGTTGGCAACCCTATCCAGCTGTCATCGTTTTTTTAGTCCGATTATGTGGTGTAATGTGTGAACGTGTTTAAAGTTTGTTCCCGGTTTTCAAAATTTTATGTATTCTACCAATCCGTAAGTAATATTTGTAAAACTAATTTTATCAATGACATAATAATCACTAAACTTAAAAGTAAGTCGAGCTTATAAACTGCCAAAAACTGACGTTTCCGGAAATGCTTGTGCTTTATTTTTAAAAAGGAACAAAAGGGAAAAAATAACATGATGGTCAGTATCATTTGCATTCCTTTCTTGTTACGTATGTTGTGTGTCTTACCATATAGGTTGACGACCTCCTTGGCACCTCCTTGGTGCAACGAGTTGAAAGTTGCCAAAAATTAAGTAGCTACATATCACAGTTAATCACTTGATTCACTTTTGTACAAGTTATTATACGACATTTATTAACTGTTTTGATATAATATGAACTAGAATGTAAAGAAAAACTACTTGCTAAATGATCTTTAAATGTGGAATTGATACTTGAAATACAAAATATATTCCAAAATGAGATCAATTTGCTTATTATGTATTTAAAATTATATTTCTTATTAAAGTATATGTAAGTAACTTTTTTAAATCAATTGAAATTCGCGCGTAAAATTGAGTTGTCTTTGTACATTCCTTGTTCTTAAAATAACATTAAAATGCCGCAAGATAATTTGTTGGCTACAATAACTGTAAAGTGTGTCAATAGGTTAGGGTTGTTTTAAAATAGGATTTCACCTTAGCCTAATACCTGAGCACTCAAAATTTTTATTTTTGTACAAACTTCACACAGCACTTGATAAAATTAATAAATACTTAGGAGCATCCATGAAATGGGTATTAGCTTATAAATTACTACCAGTTACCTATCATAGTTCTCAAAGTATAAAATGACTTGGCTGTCTCTAATTTTATACCAGTTTAAGAAGTTGGAAATATTCACATTATAAGTCAGATAGGTACATCAAGTTAAAACCTTAGACTAATTCACACTTAGTTAAGTAATTGTTAACTTCGTGATTTCTAATTTTGGTATAATTTATTTAGTATCTAGTAGATTGTTCTAAGTGATTTGTGACAATAATAAATAATAATTTTTAAAAGTAAAAACAAAGATGCCCCGGAGGCCAAAAGTTAATTAATATTTCGAATTTTTTGAATGTTCTTATTAATATGGTGCAATACTAACTAAACTCATCACTGATTAAAGAAAATGAAAATCAGCATTTAACCAAGGTGTTGCATGGGAGGGGAATCACTAGGGTTCAAACTTCTCAATCAGCTGAACTTGAGTTTTGAAATAAGTCTACATTTGATTCCACCGGAATATGCCAAGAATGAGACTGACCTTAAAGATGACACTTTTGAACTTTAAAAATGGTTTTGGAGTAGGATCCTATAAAATTATGATCCCAGTTGGGAGAAATAAATAATAATAATAATATATATAAAATAAACATTTATTGACTTTCTTGTATGAAGAGAGATTTAACGTAATACAATTTCAAGGTAATGTAATAAAGACAGAAAACTATCGTTAGGTTAAAGATGGCAGCTGTGATAGTATTAATCTAGGCTACAGCTGCCTATGTCTTCCATCCAGAAAAAGTTGAGATGACAAGTATAACATGACTATTATAAAAAAAAGCAAATGTGAATTAGGTATTAAGAATGGTACAAGTTAGTTATACCACAGAGAATGGAAGTGTAATGTTATATGTATATATATATGTTTGTGTGTGTGTTAGGGTGTGTGCATGCGAGTTTGTAGTTCCTCCTAAGTAATTTTTCTGTTGACACCAAGTAATAAAATACCAACAACAACCAGAGTTAAATTATATTAATATAATAATAACATAATTATAAATTGTACATGTGCTTGAAATTTGGCAATTCCACCTGTTACAACTTGTACTCCTAAACTATACACCACAAAAGAATCAGTAGGTACCTACATCACAGACTAAAAGTATGCCATTTGATGTTTTGACATAACATTATGAAGTTGAATTTATTGAGTATGTAATGTAAAAATACCTAGTACCTACTGGAACAATAAATATATAAGTATTTTTGAATTACATTTTGAGTGTAATTTAACTAAATGTAAGAAATAAAAAACAATAGTTATGACGTACAGTCTGTCCATAAATAAGTCCATCATTTCGACCCAGATTTTAAATTGTTTCGAAGTATGAGTCTTGGCATTTTAATAATCCTGGAATCTTAGGTCTTAACCAGGTGCCTAACAGAAACAATTTTGATATACTTATCAATTTTATATAAAATATTAATGAGCTGTGGCATCGACTAGCATCCTATTTATTATAATATTTTTTTTGTTATCATAAATTTCTTTATGATCGAATTTGTATTAAAATCAATCATAAATGTTGCTGAAATAAAAGTATTACAATCCCTCAATAAAATTTTAACAGGATTCATAAAAATTTCAAAAACACCTGTGCTACGCCTCTGGATCTGTAGAACAGCATTTTATATTACTTTTCGTCGTACATCTCTGTTCTTGAAAATAACTGTTCTTGCATATTGTTTCTGTAGGGTCATGAATTCAGAGCTATTTAAATACTTTAAGAAAACTTCATCAGATTAGTTTGTTCTTTCTTAAGAAACATTTATTAAAAAAAAGGACCAAAAATTTTTAATGTTTTTTTTTTTGCAGTTTTAGGATGACTAATTAATCTATTACCTATTGTTTGATATGTATTTATATGTGGACCTATGTACTAAATTCTCTTCACACCTTTCATCAGAATTTGTCCAATAGTTTAAACGTTATGCATGCACAGACAAACAGTATACAAAAATTATGTAATAGTACATTATGATGCAAGTACGAGCATCATACGACGTTTTTCAATAAATTTACGATTCATCATCATCAGCCCATTTTTACCCCACTGCAGGGGCTTAGGCCTCCCCCAGGGTGAGGAGGGGGGCTTGGAGCTTAAGTCCACCACGCTGGTCCACTGCGGGTTGGGAACTGTAACGACCGCCATCTATTGACAGCGTCCGGGACCGACTGCTTAACGTGCCCTCCGAAGCACGGTGTCAGTGATATTGTGTACTTTTAAGTCAGAAAAACTCATTGGTACACGCCAGGATTCGAACCATGGCCCTATGGGGCCTTATAAATTTGAGACAGGTTCGTTGCGCTCTGGGCTATCACGACACGAAATTTACGATTAAAAAAATTCAAATAATACTTCAAATGTAATGATGGCGGGAACTAGGGGCGCGAGCGAGTTACTTTTCGCTGTTCACGCATGTGTCACAAATACAATGCTCGTTGTGATTGGTGTAAAGCAAAAAGGCCTAGTACTGTAAAATACAACATTACGGTACAAGTTTCGATGTCATAAAGACCATATAAATAGCAAATGTATAGAAAATACCATTTTATATGCATTTTCATATTTTATTTATATACTTACTGAATAAAAATTGTGTTCAACTTTTATCACACCTTAAAACTTCTAAATCACTTTAAAATACAATCGTATGGTCTGTCAGTAATTATAAATAGATAATTTAAAAGTTGGACAAGTGACAGTAAGTGGCCCTTAACAGATAAGAAGACAAATTGTCTGTCTGTCTATCCATTAGTCAAACACATTCTCTAAATTTCTACTTGTGTTTATTTTGATAAGATACTGTTGTTTAGAAACATATATAATAGTTACAAATCAATTAAAATATATATTTTATATACTTAAATGGCTTTGAAAAAATAAATAAAATTTTATCAAGGTACTAAAAAAAAAATTTTGTAAAATAATATTTTGTGTTCATATTGGACTATTTAAACCACCTGACATTAACAAAATTTGCATTTTAATGAATTAACAATAAAATAATAATAATACCCTGCACATCTAACACACGACTATCTAGTCCCAAACCAGAGTCTGTATTAGGTAACTGATATACATACTTGGTGACCGCTTGGCCTAGTGTGTAGCGACCCTACCTACGAAGCTGAGGGTCCAGGTTTGTATCCCAGGTCGGCTCAGTATTTATATGATGAATATTGATATTGGTACGTGGTCTTGGTTGTTTTATATATATATCTGGTGTCGTCGCTTGGTACCCAAAATATAAGCTAATGCTTAGTTTGGGGCCCAGACGTTGTTGTGATGTATATGTTATTATTATTATTATACTTAAATATTTTCTTATTAATGATGCATATACATATACAGTATATTATAAGTACTTTACACTCGGACGTGGAACAAATAGACATGTTCATGCATCCAAATATTAATCCCGGCCGGGAACTGTAGAGCTGCTCATGATATTAAGCAGTTCATAAAAACTGAGCAAAGTCCTGGAAGACCTTGGCGTGAAAATGCGGTATAGGCGCTTTTTAAAATTTCTTTCTAGTAAAAGTTATAACTTCGTCAAAAATCGTTATAATGGTGTACAAGGTATTTAAGCGTCTGTAGAAAAATTTAACAAAAATGTTTGTAAAATATCTATGACAAAATAAAAGCACTAGGCAATTCTGAACAGCTGAATAGTACGGAAGCCTTCAGCTCGCGAGTCTTACCCGTGCTTGACATACTGTTGCAACTAATATACACCTAACTAGGGCGTACAAAATTTGTGCACACGAACATGTCTATTTGTTCCTGACTGGGTGTAAAATATATATTTATGTATAGTATATTATAAAGGATATTTAAATATGTATCAGTTGTCTGGTACCCGGAATACAAGCTTTGCTTAGTTTCGTACTGGATGGCACTATGCGGGATGCTCAGGTACCATTATAATTATTAGAAACCTGTTTCTCGGCCGTTGGGAATAATAAAATCTATTTTTGTGTTTGCCGGTTTAATCATTTTCGCATAACATCCAATCAAATTTAATTGTTCATGAGTGATCAATTGTTCATAAAAATACACATTCATTCATTAGGTATATATACTTTATGTGGAATTATAAATATAATTATACATGCATAAATTCATAACAGTGAAGATAATATATTACAAGATGTCCCAATTAATTGAATTATAAAAAGCATAACTGTTTCCCTAACAGAATCACTTTATGGTTTACATATTTGTGCATGGGTTACGTTTAGGTTACATGGATTCATTACAATAGGTACAATTAGGACGTAATTTAACAACGTTAGCAAACGCAGAACTGCGAACAAGTTGGCAGCTCGTTCTAAAGTGATCTTCAAACGTCTGTTTCCGTCGTCGGTAGCGAAGTTCGTGCGGGGTTGCTGAAGAAAGATATGTTCCGGCACGCGTCGGATCGTTGAGCACTGCTTCAATACATACGCGTTATCTAGTTTTACGTGTGATCTTCACGACCGTTCTCTAATATACATATGTGACGTAGGTTTAAATTTGTTCCTATAGCGATCCATTACTAGGTGATCTAGTATATACTATATTTGTGATCAATTAAAGCTGTTATTAAGTTCGAAAAAGTTAATAAAAAATACATAAAAGGTCTTTTTAGATAAAAGATTTGTATAAAAATATGCTTTGAAGTATTTTATGGAAAATATAAAATTAAGAAAGCAAATTGCCAAAGTATCCATTAATGTGATTAAAAATGATTCCATATAAAATTTTAATGTTTACATTAATTTACTTTACCCAAAGGGTACCAACCAAAAGGGTGAGGTCGTGATAGCCCAGAGCGCAACGAACCTGTCTCAAATTTATAAGGCCCCATAGGGCCATGGTTCGAATCCGGGCGTGTACCAATGAGTTTTCCTGACTTAAGTACACAATATCACTGACACCGTGCTTCGGAGGGCACGTTAAGCAGTCGGTCCCGCACGCTGTCAATAGATGGCGGTCGTTACTGTTCCCAACCCGCAGTGGCGCAGCGTGGTGGACTTAAGCTCCAAGCCCCCCTCCTCACCCTGGGGGAGGCCTAAGCCCCTGCAGTGGGGTAAAAATGGGCTGATGATGATGATGATGCTGATGAAAGGGTACCAACGGTAACCCTGTTACTAAGCCTCCACTGTCCGTCTCCTCGTCCATCTGTCACAGGGCTGGATCTTCTGAACTGTAATAGGTAGAGACATGAAATTTTCACAGATCGTGTATCACGATAGCTGCTATAACAACAAATGATAAAAATAAAACAAAGTTAAAAATTAAATGGTGTAAGAAACTTTTCATGTGCGAGTCCTACTCAGGTTTTTTACTATACTTACCAAGACTGTCACTAAAGGAGATTACTAATGAATTAATTACAATTGAATATAAATACGAAATAAGTCTGTAATAAGTAAGCTATAAAGACAAAATGATAATGAATACCAAATAAAAATCACTTCTGTTCCAATCCAAGTATGATTAATACATAACTTGTCAATGTTGAGTCACAAATCATTGTACCACATTTCAAGCAATAATAAGTGATTCAAGGAATAAAATTTACAAAACATGCCCAATAGTATGTCAACTTCTTTACACGGTGTCACTGGTAGTTTATACAAGGAATTTAAAAAAAATGGTTAGTCCAATTTCGTTACATAAGAAGACGCTTATGGTTAGACTTGTTATTTGTGTCCACCTATGTCCAGTCTCACCGTTTCGTGATAGCCAACTAGAAAGTCGTAGTCCGGAGTAGGGTTCCGTGGCCAAATGGCAAAAAAGGAACCCTTATAGTTTCGCCATGTCCGTCCGTCTGTTTGTCTGTCTGTCTTTTTTCGGAAACTGTTGGCAATACATAGATGGAATTTGGAAGGTAGGTGTAATCTATGAACCGCTACGCAATGACGTAATGAAATTAAGAAAAAAATCCGAAAGATTAAAAAAAAAGTCCGATTCCCACTTGTCCGGTTTTTTAGATTCTCGTATGAATGCGTCTTATGCGCTACGCGTCCCTATACTAGTGACCTACTTTTAATTCCAATAGCCCATTAAAATGTATCTTGCACTGTTGCAAAATGTTGCATTACACGTGCTCGTAAACGACGCGGGATATTGCCGTGATGAACGAAAAACTTGCGCCAGCGCATCGCTGCGACGTTTACGAAGTTCATTGATCTAAAAAACAATGAAATTCTATACCCCTGCATACAGTTATCAAAAATGACACAAAAACTGAGTCATTTCAATTTTTTTTTGCGTGGCGTCAATTTGAAAAACCTTCTAACCAAGCAGTTATCAATCAGTGGCATAGAATTATTTCAACTCTATACTCTCTGTGGAATTGTAAATATGTCGTCATATCCAACCTTGTCAATCACCATTTTGAAAATATTATTACTAAAAAATCATATTTTCTTAAATTAAAAAATAAAATTTATTTCTTATTTTCAAGTCTAATTTCGATAGAAAACATAAAAACAGTATATCAGTAAAAGTAGTCCAACCTAATTGCTAAAGGGCATCAGGTGCTGTCAACGTCTTAACACTAAGTATCTGCTGTTTATAATTTCTAAAATGATAGTAACATAGCCTGCCTGATGATACTTCGACTTATTCTATGAGCTATTTGGGTCAGTCTCCAGTTCTGCGGATATTTACGTTACGAATTATATCACACACTCCAAAGTATTACAAAGTCGTGTTCCATGGGTGAAGAGTTTCATGTGGATAACATCTCCCTGTCTCATACTTCTCAGCATTTGGATCAATTTCTGGCTTTCGTACTGTAACTCTTACCGACCGATGGCTTTATTGTACAGACGCCTGCGTTCAAATCTGAACACTTCGTAATTTGATCACTTTCAAACAGCAGCTAAAATCGTGAAAAAGACAACTCAAGCGGTCGGGCCCCTGTGTGCTACAATTGGAGTGCAGGGCGAGAATGGTAGACTTGTTGGTGAGATATACTTCTCTGTTCGCCCGTTGGCAGTTTTGGACGGTGGTGTTTATATGAGAGCAGGCGTCGTCTGTACAAACATTTCATGCACGGCGATATTATTTCATCGTCACACACACACACACACACACACACACACACACACACACACACACACACACACACACACACACACACACACACACACACACACACACACACACACACACACACACACACACACACACACACACCTAGGCGTCCTCCACTGGGCGGTGCCCTAAGCTCCGTTTTCCGCGGTGTGGTCTCCATCCAGGAATCGTTTACCATATTATTAGTCAGTCCTTCGACAGAAATGGCCGTCTCATTGTCACTTCAGTTTTATTCCACTTTTATTCTCTAGCGATTATTTTCGTTCCTAATTATGGCCAAAGAGAGATTCCGATGTTATCTAACCTACTTCAAGTTAAATGTCCACGGGATGTTTAATAACATCTTCAGGTAGTGAAATTTACTAGAATTAAATTTTACATACCAGCAGAAATTTGAAAGAGATTCCTGCCCTATGATATTTTAATTGGCCGTAAATGTGGTGTCATCACCGAGCTTTGAATTAGTTTAATAGAGAAGTAATGCTGGTCGTTTAGTTCGAAAACCAAAATTATCACATTCAACCCATGGTATGAAGAAGGGAGACGAGCGGGACCCGAGTAAGGCGCACGCGATTGGTTACCTAGATTCCTTGTGTATAGGTTTTTGTGTATTACCCAAAAAGTACGAATTAAGTAGAAGTCCTCTTTTGCGTTTACCGTCTAACCACTCATACTCTAGCTCGCTGGTTTAGATGGCGAGTTTCAGTCCGCGAGGTCCCCGCGCGCCGTCTCTACCCCCGCGAATTGCGTTTGACATTTTCGATACTGTGAAGTGACATGACTATTAAAACCAAACACTGCTGTCAAATTTATTTACTCTGTGCTATTAGGTACCCGTCACATCTAGTTATATACTATTGGATGAAAGGCAAATAAAGATTTTAAAAAATTGAAGTAAATAGAGTTGACAAAATTTGTTGGCTTAGAGTCGTCGAGTTTAGTAAGCGTACGACTTTTAGTTTTCTACATTCAAAGTTCTGTAGCATAGGTGTCATAGTAGGATATTAACTTGCGTCATTTGCTATATCTGTAGTTCTTCGACATTTTTATCCGACTACGAAGCCAGGACTGGGGGGGCAATATATTTCACGTGAATGTATGTTAATATACATACATTCATTTCACGTGAATGTATGTTAATATACATACATTCATTTCACGTGAATGTATGTTAATATACATACATTCACGTGAAATATATTGCTCTCGTTTTACCTTACGCATATTTGTATAACATATATACAGGCTGAGGTTCTAATGACCAGCCAAATTTTAATATAATCTTTGGTAGAAAACCGATAGCCGTCTTGTTTCCTTTTAGTATAGTTCTATAGAAAAATATTGAGATATGACTATACAAACCTTTCCCGAAAAATCAATAACTCTAGTCACCATTCACGCCCGCCGCTTTATTGCGTTTCAAGGCCTCGGGCGCGTTAATTTTACTATAGCATTAAGAAGGCAACCAAACGTTATAAAATAACACTAGATAAAATAATGTATTATGAAAATGTAACCCATATTTTTTATTTACGCAATGAGGTCTATTGGTGATACCTAACATCTAGAAAAATTTTGGCCGGTTACTAAAATCTCACCTTGTATGCATGCATGTATGTATCTTCCCTTCTACAGCTTACACCTTTCAATCATTATTAATTTTGCATCTCGTATTAACCGGCGCAGTCGTCATGATAACCGAGTGGTAGCGAGCCCGCTTCTTGTTTAGAAGGCCGTGGTTCAAATCTCAGTGTCACTGACTGTGCCTCAGAGATCACGTTAGGCCGTCGGTACCGGTTACCATCAAATGATGGCAGTCGTTAAAATCCACCAACTTGCACTGAAGTAGCGTGGTGGCTTAAGCTCCAAGCCTCGTCATCCTCAGGGGAGGCCTAAGTCCATGCGTGGGGCATTTATGGGCTGATGGTATGCTATGGTATTAACCGGGGAGTAATATAGGATATATGAAGTCAGTATAATTGCAAATGGCGGTTGCTGGACGCCATAACTTCGAACGACCTATTTTCCATTGTCGACCCAATAATTTTAATGATAAATATGTAATATACATATTTACTTCTTTGGAAATTTCAACTAAAAGTATATTAATAAAAATAGTAATTAAAAAAAATTCAGGATATAACATTTCATAAGAAAGAGGTTTCTTTTAAAAAACTCAACTGGATTTGGAATTTCCACTTAATGCTTGATTCAAATCAAGTGTTGGCGCAGACTGTTCATGTCTCCGACTAAGTTTTATGTTAAAGGAAAAAAGTATTTCTAAAGAAATTTATCCTTAATTTTTATTATTAACTTTGTGTTGTCTTTTCTTACTACTATTGAATGCTTTTACATTGTAATGATTTTTTTAAGTTGGGTTTTTAATTCCGTATGACGGCAGAATCGACCAACCATCCGAAATTCTTTAACCTATTTCAAGTCATCTCACGGAATATTTCATAAGATCATAAATAACATCTATGTTCAGGTACTAAAATGTATGATGAAATTTTACATACCAGGAAGTTAGAGAGAGATCCCTGCCCTATGATATTTTAACTGAAGCTGAGTGCTGAAGCATTGTTGGTGACATAACTCGGACGGTGGGACAGCTAAAATTAAACCGCATCGAATGTGCGCCAGCGCATCGCAGGTGCCTCTAGGGTTGTCAACGATTGAGACTTCTATAATATTTCAGTGTACATTTCCAGGGAATTCAAAGAAAAATCCATACAAAGAAGCGCGCTAGAGAATCCCGTTCATCTGACCATTTCTGAACCTATCCCTTTTTAAAATTCCCATCTAGATTATAGATATAGTAAGTCCTTAGTCATATTCACATATTTAAGTATTAATATTTTGCTTCCGTGCTTGATATATATTAGGGCAATTCAAACAAATGGGCCCTGGCAGGAAAGCACCCTAAATAATAAAGACAGCGAATTTTAATATAATTGATAATTAATATTTTTAATTATTAAATATATTTAATAATTTTTCTTATTTATTATAATTTTTAAAGGACATTTAATTTAATCATTAAAAATAAAAGCTGGTAATCGAGCCTACGTATATACAAAAAAAATTAAAGCACCATTCGATAGAGTTTCAATCATTAGAATAAAATCCCTTTAATAAATATTTTGTCTAAAATCAAAAAAGACCATAAAATCTAACATTAAATTAAAAATAAATTTCAATAATAAATTCATAGTTTATTTATTCTATCATTCGTAAACATTGGAAAACGGCAAAACTGTTTTTGTGTAAAAGCAAGTAAAATAATCTTGTATTGTTTAACATCGACGCTATGAAACCATATATTAAAATAAAGTAGCATTATTTGCATAATTTCCACAAAATTCCAGTGGAATATATAAAAGCTAAAAATCGATAAAAGAGCTCAAAAAAATTTATTTATGCCAAAAATTTCCAAGTATTTATTTCATCAAATGCCATTTCACGCAGAACACTGTCTCTAATCTGTCTCAAATACTATTGTTATACTTTGTAATAGTACAGTCACAATAATTAACAGTTGTTTTACTGCCTAAAACATATTTAAGGTAAACCACACAACTTACATTTATTTTCCTCTTGTATGTAATTATATCAACAATTTGTTCTATTCATATAGTATTCGTATTGACTGTTGGGCAATTTTGTTCGCTCTTTACTTCAATAGTCGGAGACCCGGTGAATATTTTTGTATACCTACAATTATTCCTATGTTTATGTCCTAGTGGCCTACATACTGTACTGTACTATTTAAGATAAACGAAAGTTGTAACTTATTAGTCGAAAAAAAATCACAAATCTCTCGTTTTATATAATCACCACAGCCTGATGTGTCGTGATAGCCCGAGCGCAGTGAACCTGTTTCATATTTATAAAGCCGTGGTTCGAATCCAGGCGTGCACCAATGAGTTTTTTCTGACTTAAGTACATTAACTATCACTGAGTCCGTGCCTCGGAAAGCACGTTAAGCAGTCGGTCCCGGGTGCGGAGCAGCGTGGTGAATTGGAACTCCAACCCCCTTCATCTCGAGCGGAGGCCTAAGCCCCTGCAGTGGGGTGTAAAAATGGCTATTGGAATGGAAAAGGAATTGAATACAGGCATACCAAGCAAACGAATACAAGCATTGAAAATTGACTTAGGGGTCGAGCACAGATTTTATCTATCGACTAGCATCTATCCGTATTAGATTGGCAGTTTGTCGAATACAAAAAACTTCTAAAGTTTTCTTTGTCTTACTTTGAAAGGTTTATGTCTTCGACAAACCGCAAATCTAATCTGTATCGAAATCAATGATAACTGATCGATATCGCTAAATCGATGATTGGTCGATAAAGTTTTTAAATCTACTTGATAACATATCGAAATTATCTTTTTCATTCTTCTGCGCTAGTTCCTTTGTAACCTTTGTAAAACAAAAAAAAAAGTATACTGGACTCTAGACTTCCAAAAAATAAATGTGTATTGATGACTTATACATCAAAGTAATAGTTTTAATTTGTCCTTACAGAGGTCCAAGAAATCAACCCTTTTTGGATGTTGTGAGGATCTGTTAAAATAAATTGAAAAAAAATTTCCTACCTACCATCTCGTAGGCAATTTTATGCATTTCAACCATGTAAGTATTTATATTATTAATACCTATAACTTTTTGAGAAATGCCCTTGTAACACTTTCGCTTGAAATGGTCCCTTACGACCTTACCAGCTCCGAACGGGAAATCATTTTCAGTGATAAAAATATGCGGTAATACCACGAAATAATGTTATTTTTTAATCGGTGACATTTTTATACGAGTATGTTTAATAATTTTTTTCATAACTGAATTATTTCTTTAAAAATGTTCTCTTGCTCTTAGACTATATAAGTTCTGGTGCCAATAGTTGTATCATCAGTGCTATTAATACAGTCCTCACCTCTAGGTTAGTGGTAATTTTCAAATATTAATACCTACACATTGCCTATGTACACACATACCTATATTTTCATACTAATATGAAATTTGAATCACAATTACAGCAGACAGTCGGTTATTATGCGGCGTCAAAATGGACTCAGCAATAAAATAACCTCACAAAGACATTCTCTAAAAATAGACGAAACGACTCCAATACCTGACTCTTTTCTGTAGATCTGTATCATTTCCGCTCCTGTGAGCTCGTTACGTGGACAATCAGAATTCTAGAAAGAGTCAACTTCTAGCCACACTGCCACACTATCGCTTTGTGTTTCAAAATTTTCTTCAATGGCGTACCTACGGCCTGTGGCTGTTGTATGCTGGTGACTGTGAGTGAAATGTGACCAGAGTTTTATAAAATAAAGATTATAGGAGAGGCAAAGGCATTGCATTTAAACAGCTTTGTCTAAATAAAAAAAAATTGTGACCGAGAGAACAGCCAACTTGACAGGAAAATATACCTACGTGTTCCGTGTATGTCAGGAATTCCCGGTCCACTTTCGCAGGTTTTCCGCAATTAAATTTTAATTATATTTCAAACACGTGGCTGGACGATTAAAATCAGTTTTATACATCGATGGTTTTATACCAACTGTAATAGGTGTTTTGTAATTAAAACGTCTTTGAATAGGTTATTAAACGATTGAATGAATTGTTTGCCATCATATAATATAAACAGAACGGACAAGTGTGTTAGATCACACACATTGCAGGGTTCCGCAGTCAGGATGGCTTCATGGTTAAAATTTTATAAAATGTAATAACAAATATCTCAAAAATCACTCAAAGTATCTTATTAAAACCAATTTGCGTTGAATTTTTTAAAGTTGTTTTAATTTTAATTTTTTTAAGGATTTTCCTCACCAGAGTTGAAAAGTTAAAGTGAACACACTTTTTAAAATTTAAGAGCGCATATCTCAATAACTATTAAACTTAAATTAAAAAACTTATTTTGAATTTTCTGTATAATTTTAGATATAGACATCCCACACGTGTTTGTGCACTGTAATATTTTTTTTCGTCCCTCAGCTACATGTACGACGACCTACCCCAAAAAAATTTTCTTTGTAGTTTAACTGCACCGTTTTCCTCGTATCTAGCAGTTCATGAGTTAAATCATCCTTCCAAATTTTGTCGATAAATCGCCAATAGTCTCTTAGTAAAATGACTGTTACAGACAAACATACAGACAGACGGATGAATTTATAAGCGTTTTGATTTTTGTCATTTTCCTATGGAACCTTAAAAATGAACAGATATTTTATAATGTAATTGGGCATCCCAGTCTCTCGTTACAAGCGCGAATCTGCCGAGGCACCTGGCCTACAGAAATACAGGAAACTGTAGGCATTCTGTGTAATATCAAGAATTCCCGGCATTTTGGTATCAGACGCGCCGCATTTACACCCGCGTGGGAATGAACTCTTGCGCATGTGGATGCGAATGCCGCGCTATTTTCATATTCTATATCAGAGGTGGACCGCGCAGGTGTTAGGCATTTTAATTATACTGTTAGGTAGTGTCATATTACTATTCAGTTATGATAACCTAGTGATCGTCCGCGTGGACTAGACGTTTGTATTATTTCAGCAACACAATATCTTATTACATCCATGACAGCTTTTATATCATGATTGAAGTGTATTGCTATATTCCTTTCTTCATCACTGCCCCTTCCTAGCCCTTCCAGAACTACAATTACAATGAACTTAACTAGAGAAAATTTTCGCGCTATGATTTTTGCTGTGGCTTAAGTCAGAGACTTGCCAGAGACTTCAATCGGCATTTGGTAATAAAGCTCCATCTCGTACTTCTGTTGTTCAGTGATTTTAGATGTGGACGTAATTATCGCCATGTCGATACACGTGAAGGTCGACCAGCGACTGTGGTTACCGAATTTAATATTGATACCGTACGTCAATTAGTTGAGACTGATAAAAAAATTACATGTCAGCAAATTCGTACTGTATTAGGCATTTGAATGAGTCAAGTGCAAAAGATTTTACATGTGCATCTAAAGGAACGGAAGCTTTACACGCATGATTTGACGGAAGACCAGAAACGACTGCGTGTAGAGTGGTGTCGCAAAATTATAGCAAAGTTCAATGGAGGGCAATCATTAGCTGTTAATAATGTCGTGACAAGTGACGGAACCTGGGTGTACTGCTTTGACCCGGAAAGAAAAAGTCAATCGGCAGGATGGGTCTTTCCTTTTGAAGATTTGCCAACGAAAGTTAAGAAAAGTCGAATCGTTGGCGACAAAATGGTTGCTTCTTTTTTTCAGTAAATCAGGACATTACACAAGTGTCACTTGAAAACCAAAGAACAGTAACTGCAGATTGGTATGTTAACACTAAACCTCCTTGCCTAGAGTCTTAGAAAAAGTTCGGGAAAACCGTCCTCGAAGCAAAGTCGTCCTTTACCACGGTAACAGAAGCGTATTTGAAGGGTTCAAATGTAAAAGTGAAGACGCATCCGCCATACAGTCCAGATCTCGCACCATGCGACTTCTTTTTGTTCCTGAAAATTAAAGATAAACTTAGAGGCATACGTTTTATGAGCCCTGAATCGGCGGTGAGTGCATTCCATGAAGCTATTGAAGAAGTCCATAAAGAAATTGCTCCAACGGCTTTTTACAATGGTTCCACCGAATGCGAAAATGTGTCAATTATGGCGGCATATAGTTTGAAAAACTATAAATGTATCATAAGTAAAATATCAGGTCTTATTTATAGGAATCCAGAAAGTTTCAGTATGGCCCACGTATATCTCTGGCCACAGGTACATTTAAGCGAGTTGCTTCATCTAAAGTTAAAGCTAAGATTACGATATTTTGAATGTCCATTTCCATCAGATTAGACTTCATCATCATCATCAGCCCATGTTACCCCACTGCAGGGGCTTAGGCCTCCCCCAGGGTAAGAAGGAGGGTTTGGAGCTTAAATCCACCACGCTACTCCACTGCCGGTTGGGAATTGTAACGACCGCCATTTATTGACAGCGTCCGGGACTGACTGCTTAACGTGCTCTCCGAGGCACGGAGTTAGTGATAGTTAATGTACTTAAGTCAGAAAAACTCATTGGTACACGCCCGGATTCGAACCATGGCCCTATGGCCTTATAAATTTGAGACAGGTCCGTTGCGCTCTGGGCTATCACGACACAGATTAAACTTAGATTAAGTTTACTCGAAGATTTCAAAGGTTCAAGTGTGATGTAAATAAAATATTACCAACATGCCGGTCAATGATATATGTACTACAAAAAGTAGATGTCGCACGACCGCGTAGAAAGTGATGAGTTAAAATTTCTCCTCCAATTGTAGTAATTTCCATCTTCATTAAAACGTTGTCTGTTGAAACAACGATTTGAAACTGACGAGAAATATTGCAATTACAAACTAATTTGTAAAATTATGTTTTTTTCAATATAATAAACAAAAATTATCCGCTTTCTAAAATTATAATCAATTTCCTCTTTGTTTCTGAGATAAGATAGAGATTAAATTCAAATCGATTAAAGTTTATTTCATGCTCTAACGCACTTCTAAGCTTAATAACTTTCGCGATTGGAGTCCGATTTTCAAGTTTTTCTGAATAACTTATATAGATTTTTTTAAATTATTAGACTTCGACAGAATCTCAGCTAAATCCACGACTGATAAAATTTCCATTCCATCAGCCCTTTTTATACCCCACTACAAGGGCTTAGGCCTCCCCTCAAAATAAGGAGGCTTGTAGCTTAAATCCACCACACTGCTCCAATGCGGGTTGGCGGATGGTAATGACCGCCTGTAATTGACTCCGTAACACCCCCCCCCCCTCATCCTGGGTGAGGCCTAAGCCCCTGCAGTGGGGTAAAATGGGCTAACGATGATGATGGGTTCTTAAACAACTGATATGCATATGTACTTAAATATTCTTTTTTTTAAATAATATTTACTTATACAAATATTTTATAGAAATAAACATGTTCATATACAATCAGACCAGCTAATCATGTCACACCACGTAACAGTAGAGCTGATTGTTTACGTGGCATAATGTGATTGGCTGGACTGATTGAAAAGCCACTAACTGTGGGCTAATGTAGCCGTAAACTTAAGGTATCTTTCAAGACAATGTCACATCACCTTAAATAAGAATATGCTTTACATAAGTAAACAAAATATTAAAAGAACGATCACCATATTGTTCATTTAATTATGGCATTTTTCTTCAGATGGACAATGTTATTTAAGCTATGTTGAAAATTTATTTTCTTACTTGATGTAATACATTTTAGATAAATAAACAAACATATATTAAAGTATATTTATGTACATCTAAAATTTATTTACAAGGGCTTAGGCCTCCCCTCAAAATAAGGAGGCTTGTAGCTTAAATCCACCACGCTGCTCCAATGCGGGTTGGCGGATGGTAATGACCGCCTGTAATTGACTCCGTAACACCCCACCCCCCCTCTCATCCTGGGTGAGGCCTAAGCCCCTGCAGTGGGGTAAAATGGGCTAACGATGATGATGGGTATTAAACAACTGATATGCATATGTACTTAAATATTCTTTTTTTTTAAATAATATTTACATATACAAATATTTTATAGAAATAAACATGTTCATGCACACAAATATTTGTCCCGGGCGGGAATCGAACCCTAACCGCGGATTTGGGTCGCCCCTTGGCTCTGCAGTTAGGGTGTCTAATTACTCGCCTAATCGATTGTCTATATATAAAATAATAATAAAGAAAAAAATAGACAATTAGCCGATTTTATCTCAAAAGCGATATAATGTCGAATACATTTAGAATCGGATATCTTCTTTTGCTAATTTAAGAAATCGTCTACGCCGCGCGATCTCGGATATAATTGTATCGATTATTTTAGAAAAATTTAATATTGTCGCGCATTTAAAATAATTTATTTCGCTTTTGCCTCTTCAAATGAAATAATGACGTAAGGATTGTGTAGATATTTCTAAAGTAAAAAAACAGTCTATTTTCCGTTCCACCAGACCATTATGCTCCATTGCAGTGGCTTAGATTTCCCCCGGGGTGAGAGGGCTTGGAGCTTAATCCACCACGCAGCTCCAATGCGGGTTGGTGGATTTTAACGACTGCCGTTTGTTGATGGCACCCGGGGCCGACGGCTTAACGTGCTCTCTAAAGCACGGAGTCAATGATAAAACAGTGGAGTCAGTGAAAAACGGTCAAGTGCGTTTAATACCCACATGAGGTAATTACGTAGCCATTCCCACAACAAAAATTTATCACAAATCATGAGTTTCTGTGGAGTTGAACTCATTTAAAAACGAGATTTGGTTTTAAAAACTGTAAAGAACCTCCAATTGATTTTAAGATAACTATTCAACGAAATCTTATATTTTGAAGTGGTAAATAATTTTTTTTTTACAATATGCGTGTATGAAAGGCTACCAAGAATTTTTTAAATTTCTGCAAAAGCTTTAGATCTCCTGATAATAAATAAAATATTACCTTGATAGTTTAATATATTATAATGCAGTAACCATAATGATGTGGGATTTTAGCCATTTAACACAGGGAATTAACGCGGTATTATAAGGGTAAGTTCGCTTTAAATTATAACCAGATCTTTATATGGTTTTGTATATTGATTCCATAGATAATAGAATATTGATTTGTAATACGAAAATCAATCTAATTTGTGATTGAAAACGGAAGCTAATAAAAAAAATGTTCTGATTTGGTTTCCACAAACAAATAAGTGTGTATTAAATTAAATTTAACTAAAATTAAAAAATATTATAAACAAATACTGTTTAAGTAAATTGTTACATTGTCTCCGTGTGTTACCGATGCGACGATAACTAAGCAAAGATAAAAATACGTAGCTTTATATCTTTTTAGGAGTTATTTAGTAAATTTTTGGCTGGAGTGACTTCGTACCGATTATTGTAAAGTAATAATAATAACTTTATTTCGGTCAAAAAAGCCTTTAATTAAAAAATATTTCATTAAAAAAATAATACTTAATAGTAGGTACCTACTATATTTGTTTATATTTGTTATAATTGTTTTGAACAAAATCACACAAATAATTAGTAATATTTGACAGCAAAGAGTTACCTGAGTTATATGCATAAAGGTACGAATTGACTAGAAGCCCTCTTCTGCGTTTACCGTCTAACCACTCATACTCTAGCTAGCTGGTGCAAGATGGCGAGTTTCAGTCCACGAAGTCCCCGCGCGCCGGTCTTCACTCCTGCGAAATTGCGTTTGACATTTTCGATGATAACGTATACATCACAACAACGTCTAGGCCCCAAACTAAGCATTAACTTGTGTTTTGGGTACCAAGCGAAGACACCACGTACATATAACAACCAAGACCCGGTGCCAGTATTAATATTCATCATGTAAATACTGACCCGACCTGGGATTCGAACCCGGGACCTCCAGCTCCGTAGGCAGGGTCGCTACCCACTAGGCTAAGCGGTCGTCAATCGATACTGTGAAATGACATTTATGTCTCTATTAAAACCAAACGCTGCTGTAAAATTTATTTACTCTATGGTTATATGTATTTACCCGTGCAAATAGAATGAAAACAAGTAAAACCATTTTTTTAAAGTACTTAACCTGCGCGTTTTTTTATTTTTGTTTACAAATGCTTAAATACCTTATGTTTTAAAGCGTTTTGACGAAGTTATAATTTATGCTAGAAGAAAATATCGCCTTTTTCGTATTTTCGCGCTTTTCTTTCATGATTTACTTAGCTTTTATGAATGGTTTATCTTCATAAGTAAATATTTGAATTAATGAAATGTCCAACCATAGTTTCCCTGGGCTAATTATTTTTATTTTACTTTACCGTGTGGGATAATTATGTGGCATTACTATCTCGAATAAGCAGTAATAATAATAACACACACAATCACAACAACGTCTAGGTCCCAAACTAAGCATTAGCTTGTATTTTGGGTACCAAGCGAAGACACCACATACATGTAACAACCAAGACCCGGTGCCAGTATTAATATTCATCATATAAATACTGACCCGACCTGGGATTCGAACCCGGGACCTCCAGCTTCGCAGGCAGGGTCGCTGTCCACCAGGCTAAGCGGTCGTCATACAGTAATACATACGGTATTATTGCTATTCGAGATAGTAATGTCACATCATAATCCCACACGGCGCCATCTAGTCCCAAAGCAAGCAAGTATTATGCGTATAATAGGTTACTAGACAACTGATATAAATCAAATAAATTATCTTTATTGCGTAGTTAAGTAACATAATCTTGATTTACATCACAAAAATTAATTTATTACTTTGTGGGAAAACTTATCCACAAAATCGTATTCAAAAAGTGCTGGTTCCTTTCAAAAGAATATGCAAAAAACTGAGAGACGCTCATTAAAAAAAAAACATAAACAATTGTTTTACCTATAAGTGTTTAAATATTAATATGATATTGCTTGTGTTTTGGGTTAAGACAATTAAAATATATACTTAAATATATTTAATGCATGTATGTAAATATAGATAATTTACACAGATACAGAATAAATAGACATGTTCATGCACACAAATATTTGTCCCGGGCGGGAATTGTACCCGCGATATTTGGTTCTTCAGTTAGGGTCTAACCACTCGGCCAATCGGTCAGTCCAAAGTATACAATCCTATATTTTTTAATACTTCACGTTGGTAACACTGAAATGTGTAAACAAACTGTGTCCACCCCGAACCATACAAAAGTCGCGATAATATGAAGGAAATTCGGAACGGAATTCTGAAAAACAACGTATTTCAGCGCGAGAAACTTGACGTCTATTCTTGTATACGAAAACGTTTCGTCCGAATTTTCACACTCGCCGACTATTTTTAGTGCGCAGATAAAACAGCATATATTTCTATGTTGGCGTGTTATAAGGGCGCGTTCATTTTATTTGGTTTATATTTAACATAAAAGTAGAAATAATATGACGTAGACACTACTATGGGCCGGTCACATTTGCCATTTTAACTTAAAACAATTTTTATCCGAATAATAGAAAAAGCTGTGAAAGGAACAAATTGACATATCCATATCTTTAAATCGATTTCATAAAAGTACGTATTGACTAGAAGCCCTCTTCTGCATTCACCGTCTAACCACTTAGGTACTATAGCTAGCTGGTGTAAGATGGGGAGTTTTAGTCCAAGTTTCAGTGCGCAAGGTCCCCGCGCGCCGCTCTTCAGCCGCTCTTCACCTCCGGAAAATCCCCGCGCCCCGTTTTCAACCCCCCCGAAATTGACGTAATGTCACTTCGATACTGTGAACTGATATTTATGACTCTATTAAAGGGAGTTTTTTTTTTTTTCAAAATGGCGCACGTGTAACGTGGTGGTTTCTGGCGATATTTTGAAAAAGCTCCATAATAACCGTACTACGCTGCCTATTCTTGTTATTTTTTTATTAAAAATACGAACAGAATACTCGACTCTGGCGAAATTGCTTTATACGCAGAGAACGCCAAAAACTAAGATTGCTCTATGGTCGATTTTTACCTTTTGGTAAAAAGGTCAACCTTAAGTAAGCAACATCAAATAAGAAAAATTGTTTCATTATCTAAGTATTATTCCATAAGAAATTCTGTGATCACGACTTTACTATTGAAAACTATAATTTTATTTCAGCTGTAACTTTACAACGTGTCATCATAAAACACGGTTTGATTTATTTTATATTCGCGTAGGCAAAGGTAGCTTTTGACTTGCCTAAAATTGATTTTAATCATTTTTCGAACGTAGATAATTTTATGAATACATCGTTATTTTTGTCTCACTACAACATTACAACTACGTGTTACATTACATTGTTTTGGAAAGAAGTAAATTCTATATTAGTTAAATAACAAGAGTGGGTGAGAAACCGGCCAAGTGCAAGTCGGACTCGCACACGAAGGGTTCCTTACCACCGTAAAATATAAAAAATTCACGTTTGTTGTATGGGAGCTCCCCTTAAATTTTTGTTTTATTTTAATTTAATTATTTATTTTTATAGTAAATATATAACTAAATATTCTGTGAATATTTCAAGCGTGGTCGGCCTGTTGCCGTTATCAATATCAGGCAAAAAAATCACGTTTGTTGTACGGGAGCCCCCTTAAATATTTATTTTATTCTGTTTTTTAGTTTTTGCTGTTATAGCGGCAACAGAAATACATCATCTGTGAAAATGTCAACTGTCTAACTATCACGGTTCATGAGATACAGCCTGGTGACAGACGTACAGGCAGACGGACAGCGGAGTCTTAGTAATAGGGTCTCGTTTTTTACCCTTTGGGTACGGAACCCTAAAATAAAGAATTCAGTGGTAAGTATACCTATGTAAGCAAATGTAGGCTCTGTCTGTGTAGAGCTACTCTTGAGGGTTCTGTAGCCAAATGTTAAAAATGGAAGCCTTCTCATTTCGTCATGTCTGTTTGTCCGTCCGTATGTCACAAGCTATAATTCTATAGAGAAATTTATGAAAACTTCATTATTTAGGAACATCGACGTAATAGTGACTCTCCATACATTGCACTAAGGGACTGAAATTTTTTCGCGCATGCTATCGTGTGCGGTATCGTTGGACAGATCTCTGAAAATTCAATAAGAGTTCTTAGTGACTTTTTTATTTTAAATTAATATTCAAAAAATGAGCTCCTAAAATCGGTAACAAATGCGTCCCCCCTCTAACTTTTCAACCGTGTGATTTAAAAAAATCTTTAAAAAATATAATTACGTAAAACAAATGCTTTCAATGAAAATTATTTTGAATAGAATATGTTTTTTATATATCTGCAATTCTCATTTTCGCTTCATATCATTTACACGCTTCCTTGCTATATTCAGTTTAATGCAGTGAGGGCCTTTATTTGTCCACTTTTTCCAAACAAGGGCTTCAAAAATCTTCTAATCTGTTAAAAAATATGTTTCACCACCGTTTGTTGTACCGCCAATGTAAATCCACTACGCGCACTGACTGATCAGTTTATCGAACTTGAGTTGACCTAAATGAAATTAAGGAAACCAGTGCAGTATGGAAACACTGAAATTGGGGCATAGCCTAAAACTTCCATAAAACATCTGTATGAGCGAAAAAAACAAATTAACACACTTTTCGGATTTTAATGTAAACAGGGCAGAAAAATTAAATAGGTACATATTTTGAAAATTTCTGTTTTAATAATAATAATAACGAACACATCACAACAACGTCTAGGCTCCAAACTAAGCATTAGCTTGTGTTTTGGGTGTCAAGCGAAGACACCCCATACATATAACAACCAAGACCCGGTACCAGTATCAATATTCGTCATATAAATACTGACCCGACCTGGGAGTCGAACCCGGAACCCCCAGCTCAGTAGGCACGGTCGCTACCCACTAGGCCAAGCGGTCGTCAAAGCTTGTTTCGTCAAAGTTTGGCTTGAATTTTTTAAATTTATTCATGCATATACTCAAAATTGCTTTACAGGGGCAAAGTTTAAAAATAAACCTCTACATAAGTCACTATATAAGTTTTGAGATACTTAAAATTTGAAAATGGAACGCATCTATATTCTATGTTTTTCAATAGCGAATTTATTTAAATATCCTAACGTAAAAGACCATTTAGACCATAAAAGTACGAATTGACCAGAAGCCCTCTTTTGCGTTTACAGTCTAACCACTCATACTATTGCTAGCTCGTGTAAGATGGCCAGTTTTAGTCCGAGTTTCAGTGCACAAGGTCCCCGCACGCCGCTCTTCACCCCCGACAAATCCCCGCCAACCCCGCAAAATTGCTTAATGTCACTTCGATACTGTGAATATTGAAATCAAACGCTGCTGTCAAAGTAATTTACTCTATGTTTAAAACAATTAAAAAATTATTTTTTTTGTATTCTGTCATCTATCATCTGCTTTTTCTTCTGCTACGATGAAGCTCAAGCGAAAACATTTTCATGCTATGACCTATTATAATTTTAAATTTGGTTTATCCGAAGTGTTAAACTTTGAACGTTTAAAATCTGCTTTAGGCAAATCTACTCCTTATCGGACAACAATTTTTAGATGGTTTACCGAATTTAAAATGGGCAGGACTTGCCTTGATGATGATGATAGAAGTGGACATCCTCGAGACTTAGACGTTAGTTCGGTTAGTGTTTAAATCATTTTACATGAACATATTGGCGTGAGGACCCTTTGTTTTCGTTTGATACCACGTGTGCTCTTCGAAACATAAAAAGTAATCTTAATGGATTGGTACCGACAAATGCGACTACGTTTCGAAAATTGGACTTCAAAGCGTGTTTCTGAAATCATTACTGACGACGAAACGTAGGTATATCAATATCATCCGGAAAGCAAGAAGCGTTCATCGGTATGCGGGTTTTCAAATGGCCAGTTGACAACAACCTTGAAACATTCAGCAAAAAAATGGTGGCCAATTTTTTTTCTGTTAGTGGCCATCTTGCTACATCAATGCAAGTCAGTTAACTCGAATGGTACACAACAGTCACAGTTACAAAAGTTTTCAAGGCTGTGAAGGAGAAAAGACCCAAGACCGCGCTTAAGGGAATCATGCTGCATCACGGTAATGCGTCGTCACACAGTTCAGTCAAACTAAAGGTGTAAGAATCTGGTATTGAAACCCTGCCGCATCGACCTTACAGCCCTGAATTAGTTCTCTCTGATTTGTTTTTATTCCCAATTGCCAATGATAAAATAAAATTAAAAATATTCCTTCATGTGACGAAGAAGCTGTGGTTGCTTTCGAATGAGCCATTTTCGACCCGAGCAGACTTGAATAAATGTTTTTAGAGGTGGTTTAGGCGGATGAAAATTTTCATAGTGAATAATGGAGAATATTTTGATAAAATATAATATAAATAATAAAAATATATTTTTTAACTTTTCGCGTCTCTCAAAACTTATTTAGTGACCTACGTATTTGGTATGGTCTTTAGATAACTGCTACGTGTGGGCTCCTAGGTCTTCTTTAAAATTTCGTCATTTGGTCGACTCACGTTGTTCTAGAGCGCTCTTTACCGACCCTGTCATACTCTAGCTCTATTTCTTCCGTTACTTTACTTTTATTCTGGCCAAACCACCTCGACATACTTTTTCCAATCCAGTCACATTGTCTTCTTTCAAACCACACGACTTTGTTTCATCTATCTTCATGTTTCTTCTGTCAGATTTCACTACCACGTTCAAGGTACCTATTTTTCTAGAGAATGTTTTCTCTTTATGGTGGACTATCAGGGTTCTTTCTTTTCTGATAGGGTCCTAAAAAACCTATCGGAAATATCGATCCGCGTACAAATGTTTCGTTGCGAGAAATGAGATCTTAATTAAAGGAAAACACAGTATAGTGTTACCGAACGCACTGGTTATTTTAATTAGGCCGGCGTCGATTTATTTTAAGATGTATTCTTTGGGGTCGTGCCTCACGTAAAGATACGATGCGACGCGATGCAAATCTTAAATACTATTTTATCGTATGTCCAGCACAAAAGTTTAATATGGTTATTTTATATTTACACTAGCTTTCCGCCCGCGGCTCCGCTTGCGTGGACTACACAATTGTACCGGGACCACTTTTTCTGGATAAAATGTAGCCTATGCCACTCTTCACCTCCTAACCAATTCTATGCAAAAATGTATAGCCGTCCCGGTAGAACTGTGTAGTCGACGTGAGCGGAGCCGCGGGCGGAAAGCTAGTTTGAAAATGAAATATAGCCTATGTTACTCGCTAATAATGTAGCTTATTATAGGTGAAAGAATTTTTTAAATCACTCAAGTACTTTTTTTAGTTTAGTTAATACCTTTCCTTTTTTTGATTAAAAAAAAAAAGTTTATTAACGTAATTTTAATTCACAGGTTTGTTTTATGACATTTAACTATACAACCTCTTAAATACGAGCATAGTACCTACATTTATCATTACAATAGTTGGTTTAGATTGTAATAAACTTATATTATGTATATTAAAACAATTAATTTTTTGACGTATTCATATATGTCGTCGGCAAATAGTATAGTTCGTCTGACAGGGTCAGTTTTCAAACAGTCGCTGTATTGCGTTTAGAAACTGATCACGATGACTATGAAAAATATAGGGCTTCATGGTGGCTTGTCGTTTAGCTCCTCGCGTTCACATAAGCAAAACCTTACCTAATTTTTTTTTTTAAATGGTGGACCATCAACCTATTCTGACTTAATTTAAAATTGATCTGCACACGATCATCGGTATGAACACAAGTTACATCAGACAACAATGGAAAATTTATTTGACAGATTGCCGCGACATTTTACAATTGGCGACTTCTTTTGGTTTTATAGAAAATGACGAAACATTTAACAATTCGCTTTAGGCAAATCGCAAAACAGCGAGCGTTTAGAAACTGACGACGCCGTTTGTAATCAGACGAACTTTACGATTTGTCGACGACATATTTATATACGGCGTGTTCGGCTGAACGCAGTGACTGAATCATAAATAAATTTGACAGCAGCGTTTGGTTTTAATAGAGTCAGAAATGTCACTTCACAGTATCGAAACTGTCAAACGCAATTTTGCGGGGGTGAAGGCTGGAGCGCGGGGACCTACACACCAGCCAACTAGAAGAAGAGAAGAAGAGGTGACTTTTGCGTCACCTCTGGCGAAATATCAAAGCGGGACAGCCATTTTCAGTAACTAATTTACCTCATTATGACTGACCGATTGGCGTAGTGGTTACAGACCTTAATTGTAGAACCAAAGGTCGCGTATTCGATTCACACCTGGGATATTTGTGTGTGTGAACAAGTCTGTTTCGTGTCTGGGTGTAAAAGGATCTAAATATGTATATTAATATATACATATATAGATACTTTTACACCTATACTATAGTACATTATGATACAAGTACGGTAAGCTGCATATTATAGTCGAGGTGTTTATAGGCACGAGGTGAAGCCGAGTGCTTATAATAAACCGAACACTATAAAATAGCCAGCTTACTGAGTATCACAACGAGCATCATACGATTTTTTTCAATACATTTGCGATTAAAATTAGGTAGATACTTCAAATGTAATAATGGCGGGAGCTAAGGGCGCGAACGGGTTGTTTTTGGCGGCTTACGCATGGGCTACAAAAGAGAATGCTCGTTTGTGATTGGTGTAAAGTAAAAAAGCCTAATACTGTAAAATACAACATTACGGTACAAGTTTCGATGTCATAAAGACCGTATTAATAGCAAATGTATTGAAAAGAATATTTATGTATGTATGTCAGTTGTGTAGTACCCATAATACAAGCATAATACTTTCTTACTTTGGGACTAGCTGGCTCTGTATGGGATATACCAGGTATTATTATATTTATTATAATGAGGTTCAGATTTTATTTTTTGTGGCGAGGATTTATAAAAATATGTATTTCAACAGTAAACTCGTGTTATTTTGATTATTTTGTTTTTGGCATTGACACTGTCCTTAATACTCTTGGAAAATGATCAAAAACTGTTATTTACTCACTTGGACTATTTTCACGTATGACTCAATGGTCCTACGTTGTTGTCTAATATAGTACGTGACGACTGGTGAGAACGATGGAAATTGATGCACGTATAATTTTCTGGAATGTTGTAGTTACGGCGAAAAAATCACATTCTTGCATCTCGGAGAAACGCAAACTCTTTTTGCGTTTATCTTGCTATTTGACATTTTCAAGCGAAACAAATCCACCTATTTCGAAATTCACTTATAGAAAGTTTGCACGTCACTTTAACTGACGAATCGTTTATTTGTTCACTTCCTTTGGGCAAAAGAGAAGCGGATTTCGATGTGATCTGACATTTAAAATTTCACCCACAACGCGCAACAAGCATTGCGGAGTTCGCATTGAAATATTTATTTATTTTATGACAAAAATCACAGCCCTTATGAAACTAAGTGTCGTGATAGCCCAGAGCGCAACGAACCTGTCTCAAATGTATAAGGCCCAATAGGGCCATGGTTCGAATCCGGGCGTGTACCAATGAGTTTTTCTGACTTAAGTACACAATATCACTGACACCGTGCTTCGGAGGGCACGTTAAGCAGTCGGTCCCGGACGCTGTCAATAGATGGCGGTCGTTACAGTTCCCAACCCGCAGTGGAGCAGCGTGGTGGACTTAAGCTCCAAGCCCCCCTCCTCACCCTGGGGGAGGCCTAAGCCCCTGCAGTGGGGTAAAAATGGGCTGATGATGATGATGATGATATGAAACTAAATTGATATAACTTATGAATAATCTGATAGTCAATTATGGTTTTACATTTTTTTACTTATTCATACTATCAAACCCACCATAAAAAAGTATTGGTTTATAAAATGTTAATAATGCAACGTATATATAATATTGTATGAGATATTTATGTGTAATGGTAGTGTGTTAGGGATGGGTAAATGTGTGTGTAATGTATAGTTATATATTTACCACAATATTTACCTTCCATACCGTATATGTATGTCGTAGGATGATTTGATAATTCGAATTTTCGCGAAAATCCTAGGGATTTTGCAATAACACGGATAATTAGATAATGGTGAAAACATTTCTCAATCTTACTGAAAAAAGTTAGGGTTTTTGCAAAAACGCGAGTCGCTCTAGTAACATTGAATATGCTTAACTCTGATTGACTAGATTTTTGCTTACTGACCACATCTTATTCTGATTGGTTCCTAGTTTTACCCTGTGAGCTTTGAAGTATTAGATCATTGAGTTATGAAGGGTTTATATCGATTTATAGAAACTTTTCCACATTTTTAACCACATTTAAAACAAAAGACTGCTAGTTGCTCTCAAAAACATAAATAAAACAACGTGCGTGAATTATTGACATTTAAAACGTCAACCAATCAGAGGAGGTCTCGATTTGGGCGCTCCGACCGGCCAATCAGCGTTCTTATTTCATAATAGCTAACGTTTCGTTTCAGAGTATTACTATAGCAACTAGTATTTTTGTAAAAACCCTAACTTTATCCAATAAGATTGAGAAATGTACTCACCGTTGTCTAATTATCCGTGTTTTTGCAAAATCCCTAGGGTTTTCGCGAAAATTCGAATAATCAATTCATCCTACGACATGTATAAGGTGTGTGTGAATTTATGCGACTTCCACATTAACCAATTACATTGCATTCTAGTAATCTGTGTCTGCCACCACGAAGCGGTAAGCCTATTGTGAAAAACTATCAAGTCTGACGTGAGGCTCGCGCGTATTATTGTAAATTACCTAGTTGTGTGTTGCGTATATTCCATGTTTGTGGTTCGTCACATAGGGCTCGCGGGATTTAACAATATATTCGAGGGTTCAAACGTTCTGGCGTCTTACTGAAAACTAATTCAAATTAAATTGGTTGTCGCATGTTTTTTACTATAGCCACTGGAACAAAATAAACAACAAGACGGAACCGCATATTTTAACACGTGGTTTAACCTGAACGGATTTGCTTGTATGATATTTTGGCCGCTGCTATGACCGCGTTCCTGTGGGTTGGAATTTCGTAACTCTGCCGTCCGACGACCAACTTGTGCCCGAGTTATTTTTCAGTGATTTTTTTAAGATTGATAGGTACAAACCATGGATGTGTATAGAGATACCGCGTTGTAACAACAAAAATTTAAGCAAAAAAATATACACCAGTGGACATTTCCAAATATTCGCTATGAAGTGAAATTTTGTGTGACGTAAAACTCATACTAGAAAAGAAAAAGATTCTGAAATTATAGTCCATGTGTAATTTAACAATATGTTGGTTTAATTTAACAATATGTTGGTTTAAAACAATGATTAATGGTGTATGGCAATCGGTATTCAATTCGCGCCCCTTCTCGTGTAATGTTGCGGCCCTAAACTTCAAATTCAAAAAGTTTTTATTCAATATTAGATGTTTGCACACACTTATTGAAAGTCGTAAAAATTGATTAGGTACCGGTTCAAAAACTAGGAGGAGAAGAACCGGCAAGAAACTCCTCCCTGTTTATTTTATTTAAATATATGTTTTTCTTAATTGTTTTTTTTTTTAATTTCAAGTCTTACAACTATTACAATAATATAATACAATAATAATAATAATAATATATTATAATAATAATTGGTAATACAATAGTAAGCTTTTTTCATGAGTTGGACTTTAACTCGCTTTATAAATTAATTAGAATTCAAGTCTAACATTTCTTTTGGAATTTTATGATAAAAACGGATACAATTTCCCATGAAAGAATTATTAACCTTTGAGAGCCTGAACCTGGGAATTGATAACATATGCTTATGTCTTGTATTTAAGTTGTGGCCATCACCCACCCTAGAGAAAGCGTTTAAGTTTTTGTGTACATAAATTATATTTTCATAAATATACTGACAAGGGACTGTCAAAATATTACCTTCTCTAAAATGAGCCTTTACACTATCTCTAGATTTTAATTTATATATAGCTCTTTTAAACTAGTTCTAACCTTAGACTATTATAATAAAGGTAACTACTCGTTTATGTATAAAGCTTTCTTCGTGGAAAAAAGAGTCGGCAAAGAGAATATAGAATTCTGGAAAATGGTCCCAGATAATTTGACAACTATAAAAGACTGTGCTTTTTTGATTTTGAGTCTTTATGGGTTGAGCCTCGCAGTTAGCGAGGTTTCATATTCAAAAAATAAATATCTGTACCGTCTTTCTGACTCAGGCCTGGAAAATATTAGTTAATTGGTGAAAACCGGGCGACATCAAAAATCATACTAATTTATATCTGTTGCCAAAATCAATATATTTGTTTGACTTTCATTGAATACATCTTTTGTGTACTATTTAAATTTTTTAACTCAATTCTCCGCACTTGGGGCTCTCTGAAAAATTGAATATCTTTCATTTGGCACTTATAAATAAATGGTTGAACATCGCTGGTGTATGGTCTGTCTATATATAATGATTGAGTCTGACATTTTTCTCGGGTTTTTTATCGTTTCGATGTATAAAACGTTTCATTCTGATTATTATGCTATCTTTGGTAAAACATACTTTCGTCAAAGTACTTAATAACCTACCTACTTTGCTTTTCTAATTATTGTCTGCTGTCATATTTTGTTTATCTGTGGCTACTATCCCGGATTCCATATGACTTTTACTAAACCATGTCTGTAAAATACAAGGCAAGCTCTTTCTGCGTTTGTTTCGCTAAACAACAATATTTATCGAAATACATCGACTGATATAACAGTATCTATTTAAATAACATCTGCAAGTAATTTTCACATTGAAACCTCGCTTATTTCGCAAACTTTATAACAAAAAAAAACCAAAATGTTTTTATTCATTATAAGATGTTTACACACACTTATTGAAAGTCAAAACGAATTGATTAGGTACCGGTTCAAAATCTAGAAGGAGAAGAACCGACAAGAAACTCATCCCTGTTTATTTTATTTAAATATATATTTTTCTTAGTTTTTTTTTAATATGTTTACAGCTACTACAATGATGTCCATACACACTTGTCTTTTAAATACTCGCTAATACAATAGTAAGCTTTTCTCATGAGTTGGACTTTAACTTGCTTTGTGAATTGATTTGAATTTAATTTCAACATACTTACTGATCACTTATACTGAAATCACATTACAATCACTAACTGCACACGTACATAATATCAGTCAGTATTGCTTTTTGGGGCAAAATTAGTGATGGGGAAGTGTCAACAATCCACGTCACTGACGTGTCTGTATAAATCGCTATCCAACTTTAACAGTTTTTCAATCTTTTCAGAACAAGATGGCAGCAGTGACGGCTTCAATGGAGGCCTCGCAGACAATGATTCAGAGCGAGTCCCGAGTCCAAAGGACTTACACAGAATCTGTACAAGTTTCGGGATCGGAGCGGCAAATCAAGAAGTCCAGAAACAAGTCCACTAGAAGACATAAAGATGAAGGAACCATATCAGTGGTGAGAATGAATGAAAATACATTTCATTGATTTTGAAAAATACACTTCATTTGACGACCGCTTAGCCTAGTGGGTTCGCTACCCTGCCTACGAAGCTGGAGGTCCCGGGTTCGAATCCCAGGTCGGGTCAGTATTAATATGATGAATATTGATACTGGTACCGGGTCTTGGTTGTTATATGTGTGTGGTGTCTTCGCAAGAATATTTATATATGTGTATATATTATAAAGAATATTTAAGAAAGAATATTTAAGTACGTATATCAGTTGTCTAGTAACCCATAACACAAGCATAATACTTGCTTACTTTGGGACTAGATGACGCTGTGTGGGAAGTCCCATGTATTATTATTATTATTATTATTATTGAAACGAAAACAATTGCGTTGAAAAATAAAAATAAAAACAAAACAGAAATTAGGCAAGAAACGTGTTTTCTCTATTTTTATATATTTTTTTTGTTTATCGGGAAGCAAACAGGGTTTTATTTCACATATTATTTTATCTATCACTATTGTACGATGGTACGAAACGGAAACCCTTCGATTTCGGCTCGCACTTAACCGTTTTTTTAGTAGGTATCTCTTCAAATTATAATAAAACCAATGCGCATTTGTTTCTACAAGGGGCAATGCCCATTAAATGCCTGACATAAACAGAAAGTACGAATATTCCTAAATTCTAAATATAATTAATTATACATAGTAAAATTATTCTCAAGTTTGAAGAGGTCGGGTAAAAAAATACAAATTATATATATATTGTTTTCAGACAGAATCTTTTCGCAATATAATCTTTTAAATTACTTTCTTGTACTTTTTAGACAATTATTGTAATTATAATGAGCTTCCTTCGATCAAAAGGTCTATTGTGGCATGTAATTTGTTTGACCAATGGGCACTGTCCTTTGTAGAAGTTGAACAGTATGCCGCTGTCCTGGTGTTATTAATTACCGTTAAGTAATCATCATCATCAGCCCGTTTTACCCCACTGCAGGGGCTTAGGCCACCCCCAAGATGAGGAGGGGGTTTGGAGCTTGAATCCACCACGCTACTCCACTGCGGGTTGGGGATTGTAACGACCGCCATCTATTGACAGCGTCCGGGACCGACTGCTTAACGTGCTCTCCGAGGCACGGAGTCAGTGATGGTTATGTACTTAAGTCATAAAAACTCATTGGTACACGCCCGGATTCGAACCATGGCCCTATGGCCTTATATCGTTAAGTAATATTACCGTTAAGTAATATTAATGTTTATTTGAATGTCCTTCCTTGCAGTCGAAAAGCTCTGAAAAGCTCCACAAGAAAATGAAAGCTTCAGAACCGGAGAGTAGTCCGCAATGCGTTAAATGCGCCCGCCCCGTGTATGCCATGGAAAGGGTGAAGGCTGAAAAACGCGTGTGGCATCGAGACTGCTTTAGGTGTAGCCAATGCGACAAGCCTCTTACGTGAGTATACTCAAGTTATATTCTTTTATTTCTTCTTATCACTGTTAGTAAACTTTTTTTTAAATTCAATAATTGAGCAACCTTGTTGGTTCGATCGACTTTAAGTACCACATCTGAACTCTATACGTAAAGAGTGGTACGCGTTTCCGTGGAACACGTTTTGGTAGCGCTTACCTTACATTGCATACCTCGTCACTATTTTTCGTTTGTGTAAGACATAAAATTTGATCACACATCAAAACACATACGCTAGTGTATGAAATAAATTACTGTCACACGAGCGAAATTCAGAAGTTATTTATATCTTTTAAAGTTTTATTTATCAAAGGGGTTCATATTTCTATAAAAAATATCTATCTATATAAAATAATACGAATGATATATTACAGTAATTATATACAATACGGGATTTCTGCCATTATTTTTATTTTACTTCACTGCATTATTAACAATGAAATATCTGACTCAATTCACAAGATAGATAAGCTTTAAGACATGCGTCTATGATCTCATAAATACATCTGCCATCCAGGGTGGAAACATACCAGAGCGACCACACCACACTCTACTGCAAGCAACATTTCAAGCAACTATTTGCACCCAAAGCTGTCGACGGGGAAGATGAACCTGACGGTGAGATGGACTTCAAATTGTTTTTATACATGGCGACTGGATACGGATATCCTATAAGAGGCCTATACCACACCAATAACGATATTTTAATACAATTTTTAAGTTATAAAAACCCAAATATTTTGAAATAAGGCATGCAACAGACAGCCGTGATATGACGTAATAGCCGAGTGATAGCGAGCCCACTTCTTGTTCAGAAGGTCGTGGTTCGAATCTCAGGGCACGTACCAATATTTTTTTTTAACTTTTATACATATATGTGTCGTGATAACCCAGAGCACACAAAATGGGTTGATGATGATGATGATATACATAACTGTCACTGACTGTGCCTCGGAGAGCACGTTAAACCCTCAGTCCCGGTTACCATTAATACATATATGGCAGTCGTTAAAATCCTTCAATCCTCACTCGAGCAGCGTGGTGGATCGAGCTTCCAACGCCCTCATCTCGAAGAGAGGCCTAAGCTCCTGCAGTGGAGCATTAATAGGCTGATGGTATGGCATGGTAACCGACGGCAGGTGGTCGTTTGATTGCTCCAAAAAAGTTAATACTTGTAATATAGTGAATAAAATAGTGAATTTTTTATTTCAGACGTTCCTAAAAAGCACCAGATGATCATTTGCGAGAGCAACCCCATCGAATTGCCGCCAGATGTCGTGAGAGGTACGTCAAAAATCGCGAACGGTGCGGCCTTGCTTCCAAAAATGTCCCTTAGTTACGCATACTAACACAGAATTAACACAACCTTCCATTTACCGTGACACGCACACAAGCGCTTAACCAACCAGTATGCTTGGTGAATTGTCGTCGAATTTTCATTTCAAGACCCGTTTCGTTCCTCAGAACAATAAAGTTCTATAAATCTCACTACAACAACAAAATATATCACTTTGTACAATTCCCGCTAGACTTTGTACTAATCCCAAAGTAAGCAAGTATTATGCTTGTATTATGGGGTACTAGACAACTGATTACAGGGATTGTATGAAACCAAGTTATTTTATATTACAGTTGATGGTGTACCTACTGCTGAAGAGCCAAATAAATTACAGCCAACCCTCGCCCTCTTATCACCTGAGATCTCTTTGAAAAATGTGACTGTTTTAACATAACTTCACTAATATTATAAAGTGGAAAGATTAGATTTTTCATTTGTTACGGATAAACTCAAGAAATACTTGACTGATTAAAAAAAAATCTTGCACTTATAGAAAGCTATATTAGGGGTCCTCCATCAATCACGTGAGGCTCGAAAGGGGGGAGGGGATTCGACAAAAATCACGAAATATCACAAGGATGGAGGGGAGGTGTAGTGAGATATCACGTGTATTTATTTTGTTGTTTAACGCGTGATTTCTAAACAACCGAAAAGCAGCGTGTGAGCTCAAGTCTTGTACCAGTACAATTATATATTTTTCACATGATTACATGTTTCCTTTACTATTTTTATGCCAGTCAAAAACAACCTGCAACCTTAATATCTGTTTGGAAGTTTTTATAACGTTCCTTAATTTTCCGAAATTAAATTAGATTATACTTACCTAAAGTCAGATAATTTTCTGTTAAGATACTTTATACTAAAAAAATACACGTCATTTTGGGTAAGGGAGGGGTTAGTATTAAACCTCACCACATATCACCAAGGGGTGGGGGGTTGAAAAATGCTAAACAACATTACGTGATTAATGGACGACCCCTTATCAGCGAGTAACACGGGCTATATTTAATTTTCAAACTAGCTTTTCGCCCGTGGCTCCGCTTGCGTGAACTGCGAAGTTGTACCGGGACCGCTATAATTTTTTGCGTAGATATCATTTATAAGCTGAAGAGTGACATATGCTATTTTTTTATCCCGGAAGTAGGGGTCCTGGTACAACTGTGTACCGTATTTTTCTACGCAACCACCTCTCGGACGATATGTGTTTTGCCACGTGATTATCACCCGAAACTTTTCTCAGCATCTGACAAGCCGGACCTTGGACTGGAGGAACTATCCCAGTTGGACGTGAAGTCTCGTTTTGAAGTCTTTGAGAAGAAAACCAAAGTACACGAAGAACCGCCGCCACCTGAGCCCAGAGCGCCAAGGGAGAAGAGCACAGCTCTATTGTCTAAACTTGCCAAGTGAGTAATAATAATAACGTATACATCACAACAATGTCTAGGCTCCAAACTAAGCTTTAGCCTGTGTTTTGGGTACCAAGCGAAGACACCACATACATATAACAACCAAGACCCGGTACCAGCATCAATATTCATTATATATACTGACCCAACCTGGAACTCGAACCCGGAACCTCCAGCTTCGTAGGCAGGGTCGGTACCCACTAGGCTAAGCGGTCGTAAAAGTGTTGGTGTTTATTTAGTGATACTGATGATGTTTATAAAGAAATCCTTCTTATAATTTGATGTCAACCATCCAGCTCTCCGAACCACCAAGCTAAGAAATAAGTATATTAAAGCGAAGTCCCTCACTCGCTCCACGCGATATGACAGGGTAATAGAACGGTGTGTAAAGTAAACGATGTCGGAAATGCGTAGTTTTGATATTATTACATAATTATTTTATTTTTCATTATATTATTACAATAAGAATCCGAATATATTTATCCCGTTTTAACAAAACCCACACAGTCAACGCGTATTTAGGTATCATATAATGATCATATATAGATTTTTTTATTGTTACTTATTGAATTAAAATAGTTTGTTATAAAATATTTTTAGTATACTATGTACCGCATATATAGATAATGAAATTGATAAGGAAGTGTATGTTTAAATGTCAAAACGAATTTTTGTTTAAAATACTGTCATTGAAGCCATTTAAAGAAAAACGATCATCGTGCGATTTTTTTGTCACGAACAATATCATTGTTAGGGTTGTGTACACAAAGGGTATCAACGGGAAGTCTATTACTAAGCCTCCACTGTCCGTCCGTCCCATCGTCTCTCAAGGGCTGTATTGTCGGAACCGTAACAGGCGGATATTTGAAATTTTCACAGAGTGTATATTGCTATGGTCGCTATAACAACAAATAATAAAAATAAAATAAAGTTAAAAATTAAGCGCGTCCCTAAATAAGAAACGTGATTTTTATATACACCATAGTAGTTCATACGACTTCATCTCTTGTTACATATCGATACCTAAAGAATATCGCTAAATAGTTGAAATTTTTAATGCTAAATATTCTTCTATACTGCAAATAGATTTCATTAAATATAAGAAAAATGCTGTGGCCCATTACTACTATATGCATATTTTCAAACAAATTAAAAATAGGAGGCAAATAAAAGCATAATATCTTCTACTAATTTAAAAATGACAATTTATGAGAATTTACGAGAATTTATTGTACTAATTTCCTCTATTAAGTATATGGTTTACGTCAGAAATAGCTGATATTGAATAGTTTATTTCTGTACCAAACCTTGTATTATCCAATTTTCCGGTCGGCGGCTTTCTCTTTAAATTCGTCACACATTGCTAGCTTATTTCACGGCCGTGAAATAGAATTTACAAGTATGACACTATGAGCAAGCAATGTACGTATTTTATTAATTAATATTTTGTACAAGTAGTAATTTCGTGTGGTCTGAAAGAGTATTGTTACACTGAAATACAGGCTACCGGATAGTTGCAGCGAGAATGTTATGAAAATAAGTGATATTGAAATATCTAAAAGTCGTACAAATTGATTTATCTAGACGACATGTTTTTTTTGTAAAAGTTCTTGGATTTTTGTAATTTTTTGTGTGAGTGAAATCGATCCAAATGTTTGCATACAGATATAGGTATGTAATATAACGTTTTACGTATTTTAGTAAAACTTAATCCTTTTTACTCTGCCCGGTAGCTTTTGTGATTTTTTTAAGGTTCCTAGTTTTAACCCAAACGGAACGGTTCAACGGGAATCCTATTATTATGGCGCCGCTGTCCGTCCGTTTGTCTGTCACAGGGTTGTATCTATCGTCTGAACCGTAATAGACACTTGAAATTTTTACAGAATGCCCTGCATTGCCCTGTAAGGTACTTAGGTTATTAAAAATGATATAGAGGTTTCAAATGACTTTTTTTAAAAGTCAACTTTTATAGTTTTTAAACTATGAAATGGATAAATCTGAATTTATAAAGTCGTGATAGCCCGAGCGCAGGAAACCTGTTTCAAATCTAAAATGCCATGCGGCAGTGGTTCAAATCCGGGCGTGTACCAAATCACTGACTCCGTGCCTCGGAGAGCATATTAAGCAGTGGTCCCGGTTGCTGTCAATAGATGGCGGTTGTTACAAAACACTTTCATCAAAAATTGGTTTAAATATAATATATTGAGTAGTGTTTGAGATATTTGTTTTTAAACTTATTTGAATATTAACGTTCATGTTAAAATACACTTTACTGTGCATTATCCGAGTCGTGCTTAGCCGGTTTTTGTATTTCAGAACCGGTGGTAAATTTATTCTAACTTTTCAGAAAGTGTATGCGATACACATATGTGATTTAAAAGAAGTTGATCGGGATTGTTATTTATTGGTCTTCTTTTGTACAAGAAATACTATTTCTTCCCAGGTTCAAATCAAAGGGTATGGACGTTGGCGTTTCAGACGAGTACCTGAACGGTGTGCCAATAGAACATAGTTCCAGCGAGCCTGATGACGACGGTATGTAATATTTATTCTGTACCATTATCCGTGGCATATATTAGGTTTTGGGCCAATAGAAATAAAGTGGACAAGAGGTCATAAATATTTTTTTTATTTTATTCAATAAATTCACAAAATAGATTACAATCAATGCAGCACCAAAACAGCTTAAAAAAATTTACTTTAATCTAGATTTGCAATCAGATATGCGAACATGACATTTTCAGTGTTGCATGAGTATAAGCAAAATAAAACCAAAACAGCAACTATATTATATACCTAAACAATTACATTAATATTTTCTCTTTATTCTCCACTCTATTATAGACTGTCTTGGTTTGTTGGCTTCTATAAATATAAACATAAGGTATAAATGCCGCAGTCCCGCAACCTTTGCTCTGTGCATATCATATTTAATGACTAAATTTTACAGATGAGGATTCGATACTTCGTCGTTCGTATCAGCATTCGGTTGCGCGTGAGCAGACGGCTCCGTTATGTGACATGAACGAGATGGTCGGCAGGTTCGAAAACGTTAACCAAGACAACGCGGACAGAAGGCGCGAACGCAAGCAAGAGATTCAAAACATACGCAGCAGACTGTTCATGGTGCGTAGAGTTACTTTCCGACCAATATTAATTAGACAACTTAAAAGGAGTGTGTACAGGCAAATTCCCTTACAAACGGCGTAACAGTTGCACCCCATTAAACTTTAACCGATTGGCGCAAAAAATATGGTATTACCAGATTTGACGTTTTTAATTTTTCAAATATTTTGATAGTTACATCATTAAAAAAAAAGATCAAATGCGCGGAGTTATTTTTCGAAATATTTTTATTTTTCACAGCATGTTGTGAACATGGAATAAGTTTGATGTTGAACATGTTGTGAAAATTGAAACAATTTCTAAAAAATATTTAAAAATTAAAAACGTATAAACCTATTGGTCTTTAGGATTTATTTTGAAATGATTGTAACTCTTTCAGGGGAAACAAGCAAAGATCAAAGAAATGTACGAGCAGTCTGTGGCCCAGAGCGAGCAAAGTATGTATTTTGTTTTGTGACATCAGCTGTTTTCCAACTACTATTATTTTCATTTTAATGAGTAAATCTATATTTGTGGTATATTTTTTGTAAACTTTTAGATATTTACAACAAAAGGGTTTTTTGAATAATATTAAATTATTCTCTTCATATTATATTTATGAAGAAAATATATAATGGACTTTACACGATAACAAAATTTATATACAAAATTATATTCGGTTGAGGAATATGGAAATTATAAGCTATTTTATATTATATAATTTTAAATGCCCTGACGTCACAGGCATGTACACCGTGCGGTATTGCCCTCTCTGTCTTACAGGACATTTTAAACATTTATAACTATGTAAAAAAAAAAATTTTTAAAGTCATTTCTGTTAGGTATGATATATTTAGAAAATTCTTTCATATGAAATAATTTAAAAAAAAATAGTCAATTACTCTATTGTACACGACGTCCTTTTATTGAAGGAGCGTATTGAAACTATAGATAGAATATCTATTAAAAAACATTTATTTAATCATGCATATTCCCATCGAAATAACGACTATTCATGTTTGATATCGATTCTGTACGGCGCCGCGCGTGGCTGCCAACGTGTTAATGATCGACGCAATGATCTAAGCGTTTAACCTAAATTATTTTTACGAGACACCATTAGCTATAAATAGTCATTAGTTTGATGTAAAATCATATATTTTTAAATTTTTATTTTAATATTTTTTTTTAATAACCGATATTCATATCGTGCACATCATTTAAATCTCTCACTTCAGAGCCGTAAGTTAAATGTTCATAATAGGAGTTTATGTATGAAATTGTCATTCTTGTTACCGACCATTTTGATTTTAGAAAAACCTGTAAGTACGGTACGGTAGTAGGGTACGACATAAGTTTTTAGTTAAGGACCTTTCAAAATCAATAAAATAATGTTATAATTCCCATTCAACTGTTTTCGCAAATTCGTCGTCTTGCACTGGTGGTGCAGTAATTTTTGAATACGAGTTCCGTCGTGGCACTAACGCTTTAGATACAGCTCCTAACATCAATTGTGTACAATAGGAGCTTGATCTCGCTGCGGATAGCAAGAAAACGTTAGGCTACATTTGTCTGTCTGAAGCTTACCTGAGTCATTCTTCTCCTTGCGTGTAAACTTCCCATGTCCACGCAGGCAGTTCAAGGTTCAGCCGTTATTGGATTCCCGGTTCACCGTTCACGAGCTATCACCAAGATACACCAAAACGATGGGCGCGAGAGCGCGGGCATTCAGTGCAAACTTTCACAGCGTGACAAGTCGCTTTGAGTCACCGAGACAATAGTATAATCTATAGATCAACACCCACAACATAATCTATAGATCAACAACCACATGCATTTTATATCCAACATCAATACTGTGTTAAAAGGAAATATGACTAATGAACGCTGTTTAGTCGCTTAAAATAAACCGAATTATAGGCCAGCCAATAAAGTCAATACCGAAGAATTGTAAGCCATGGTCGAAACTGATTCTCAATTACCAGCATGGTTAGAGGTTAGGATAACTATTATATTGACTCATTCGTGCTGAATTGGCAAAGTTAAATAATAATAAACACAAGTCTAACAATCGCGGTGCTCTGAACGACTTTGAAATAATTGCTTGTAGACCGACCATCAGTGTCAGAAATAAATTTTTGACAATCACAAATTTCACAGGGGGCTGATTCTCAGACCACTTGACTTTATGTCTCATAAAACTTTGTCGATGAAATTCAATATTTTTCTACCGTAAACGTAATTCTGTTTTCTCAAAGGCCATATAAAACATTACAATTTTCGGGAATCATAAGAGACATACCAACTTTCATGATACAAAATTACGTTTTGACTAGAAACAAAATATGTTTCATTGAAATTGTCTCATAAGACTAAAAGTCAAGCGATATGAGAATCACCCCCACAAAATTGCAATTGACTATCTTCGGACGCGTTCGGCCATTCTTGTTTGCGTTCCGTGCGCCGTACAATGTATAGAGATCTTCGCGTCTTGTACCTAGGTACATATATAAGTCGGTGCTAACAACACTAGTGTTCGCCATGATTATAATAATAATAACGTATACATCACAACAACGTCTAGGCCCCAAACTAAGCATTAGCTAGTGTTTTGGGTATCAAGCGAAAACACGTACATATACATATAACAACCCAGACCCGGTATCCGTATCAATATTCATCATATAAATACTGACCCGACCCTTTAATTCAGAAATCCACTGCACTGTATCCACACTAATTGTTTTGCATAACTTTCTCCAGGGAAATAATTTTCTTTTGTTGATATAGTGGAAATCGCTTTCGTAAACTTTATTGACTCTTCTTCACAATTCTATCGCTAAAAAGTTCGTAATCTCTCTATCGATGGCAGAAAAACGTGTATAATATTGATAGTAACTTTGATTAAATACTTTTTTTAGTTAGGTAGTCATTTCTAGTTCTTTTAGATCTCCGTGCCTCGGAGAGTACGTTAAGCCGTCGATCCCGGGCGCCATCATCATATGGCAGTCGTTCAAATCCACCAACCCGCACTGGAGTAGCGTGATGGATTAAGCCCTAAGCCCCCTCACAGTGGGGCACAAATGGGCTGATGGCATGGAATGGAAAATTTCTAATTTGATTTTTCTTTATATCAGACGACAATTTCATACTTTAACTCCTAACAGTTTTAGCATGTACATTTGCATGATCTGCGTAACAGGTGTGACGTCAGCGGAGAAGCGTCAGCACGAGCTGGAACAGCTGGAACGGGAAGCGGAACGGTCTAGAGCGTTGAAACAGCGTTTTGAAAGCGGCGAAATCTTCAACGGAGATAAAGCGTCGCCCCGCCCAAGAGACTTTGACGACGAGACTCTGTTCTCTGAAGGTATGACAGAACACCCTCAATAATAAAGGCTTAAGGTTAAATCTTTACGCTAATTTCCATACAAAATTTGTTTGAACAAAAACTATATATATATATATATATGTGTGTGTGTGTGTGTGTGTATTTCAGGTCAGAAACTAAACATAGTTATATTAATTTTATCATATAATATTATAAAAAAGGAAAGCTTTTATTTTTTGTTTCTTACGGATAAACTCGAAAACTACATAACTGTTTGACTCAACAAACCTCATGCTCTTGCTGTGACATTGTGACATACTATGTTCAAACCTTTCTGTATTCGTGAATTATAACCGAACAGTTAGGTGATATTTTAGTTTACGTTTTTTGCCGCCTAATCTTCGTCTACAGATGCATATAATCAAGGACTTAGAGTTATGAAACGACACTGATATTATTAATATTTCCAAATTATAAATAAATATTTTATAAACAGAATCATTAAACATTTTAGAAAAGTGATTTAAAATTGTAGGTTATGATAACGCGCTCACAAACATACGCACGCATATACATTCAAACGTTAAGTATAGTTCGCCTCAAACTTTATGGCGGATCTGTATGCAACGCGGGCCTGCGTAGGTGTCGGGTGAGATAGGCTGCTAGGGGTTTGCAGGAGGAACGTCCCGCCTTATACACCGGCGCCGAAGGGTTTGCGGGAGAAACGTACTGCCCCTTCGCTCCACTGCGTCCCGCTGACACCTTTAATTGGTCACTGCGACGCGACTTGTGTTAATTTTCGGATCCGTCATAAAGTTTGAGGCGACCTGTACTATGTTTTTGCATTTGTCTATTTTTTCGGTATCTGGATGCAAAATAAATATATTATTTCAGTTGTTTAGTACCCATAGTACAAGCTCAGCTTAGTTTGAAACTAGATGGCGTTGTAGGAGATGTCTCAGGTATTATTATTATTCGAATATAACCGAAAATCGAAAAATTTATTCCCACTTCTAATGAGTTCTTTAACTTTTCGAAAATATATTTTTTAAAACCTACATGCATATTATACTCAGACATGGAACAAACAGTCATGTTTATGAAGGCTAATGTTTGTCCCAGGTGTGGATCGAACACGCGTTCTTCGATCGGTGGTCGGGGTCTCTGACCACTAGACCCATCAGTCAGTGTAACACAGCAAAAACAGCAACGATACAATATTTCTATGTATGTGCAGGTATAGGCAGAAAGTCACGGTCCATCTTTCTGGAGTTAGACGCGACTGCCAAAACGGCTCCGCCTACATCACCGCCACCACATGATGTACCACGCCGCAAGGAGATAGTAAGTAGTTTTCAAGTAACAGCAAGTCCTCTAAGGGGCCATCCATAAATTACGTCACACGTAAGGGGGGGGGGGGATAGACGAAGTGTGACAAGGGGTGGAAGGGGTCCGAAGTTTCGTGATGTCACATTTCGAAATCTAATATATTAAAATGAGAAATTTGAAGTATTAACGAAAAACTTAAAAATATTTCTGACTCTATCTAATTTAAAAAAAAGTGGGTTCAAAGTCCATGCGATCAAGATGATTAAGTTTGTATTTTTCATTAAATATAATTTACCGTTTTTTGTTTTATTAATTTTTTCAAATGTTTTATTTGATGTTGATTTTATTAAAAAATAATTTAAATGGAAATAAAACGAATTTCGAAACTGCTATGTATTTTGATAATTTCTAGATGTAAAATTGTGTCTGTGACAAGTGCGAGAGGGGGTTAAAAAATCCTGAAATTCGTGTGACGTATTTTGTGAATAACAGAAGGCCCCCAACGACATAAGCGCAGCGCTGGCCTATTCTAGGTTCGATGACATAATTGGAGCATTTGATATATTTCTTACCTACGTACGTACTTTCTTTGTAGTTGAATCTGTAGACTTAAACCTTATTAATCAATCACACTCAAATTTAACTCCACCAACCCGCATTAGAGCAGCATGGTGGATTAAACTCCAAATCCCCCTTACCATGAGGGAGGCCTAAGCCCCTGTAGTGGAGCATAATGGGCTAGTGGAAGTGGAAGAGAAGACACAAATTTGAGATCGATTCTAAGACTATTTTAAGTCAGAACTTAATTTATAAATGCATCTTGAACAGACGATTGAAAGCGATTCAGTACGTATCGACTGATATCATCTAACCGAGGTCGCGTTTATAGTAATTATTTCACCACTAACTCTGCTCAGCTACTGAAAGTACTTTTCTCTGTTCAAGCCGTTCATTCCCAAGGACGTGGTGCGCGCTGGCGACAAGACGGAAGAGGTGCGAGTAGAGACGCGAGATATATCCGACCGTTTCAAGTTCTTCGAGACCTATCGTCCGGAACACCAGAAGAAGCAGTTCAGGATGACTCCACCCAGGGAGGTGCAGGTGAGGATTCTATTTCTGTAGCGATGGTTATAGATCATCATCATCAGGTTCTTGTGCCTACGCTACTTAAGCACAGCCTTTCCTCAACACTAGATTAAGGAGTTCGGACCATGAACCACCAAGCTGATCTGGAGCGGTTGGGGGCTGTTAACCTTCATCACAGAAATAACATTGGCGATCTTGTAATATTTATTTGACATATTTTTATGAATTAAAATTTATTGATCAAAATGCCTACGACGGGAATCGAACCCACGATCACCGATTTTTTATCACCTACCAAATTTTAATATTATAATTGTTGAAAATATTTAAATTTGTCAGTGAAACGTATTTCCTTTTAATATCACTCAGTACTAAAATATTGAGATATGGCGCCAAAGTTATCGTATTACCGTAGGGATGCGCGGGCGATTGACAATTGCGTCGGTCGACAGCCGCCGGCGGGATATTTTTCCGCGTTACATCCGTGGTCGCCATTTTCTCGTGCGTAATATTTATATTTGACTTACTACGCTGTATCGATATTCTTTCGAGAAAAATATAAAATTTTACCCACGTATTATTTTATTCACAAACAGATTCTTAGGCAATCGCTACGAATTGGTAAAATAAAATTTAGAATGTGATAAAAATCTCCCTGTATAAACGCTGTAATGTTATTGAGGATATTTAACGATTACACCGAGAATCGACTAATAAATTCATTCGAAATGTCGACTAATTATGGTTAGTATTGTCTATGTGTGGAAGGTGGTCAAGGATCCGACGGTGACCAGCACAATAACAAGTCGAACGAGGTCAATGACTGTTGTTGCTCTTGATTATCGTGCCGCTTGTACAAAGTGTACAATTCACTGTTCAGCGCAAATCCCCATCTCCGGAAGTGTACCACGAGCCGAGCGTCGTACGCAACGAACCCGGTACCGGCGCGGATGCATCGTTGGCTGCGCAGCGTCACACTGCATCGAGGATGATATCGGTGTTCAGGCAGATGGAGGAGGAACTTCAGAAACCTGACGAGCCTCAGGGTAAGTTAATTATTAGTATGTGTATGGAATTAACCATTCCCAAATTTTTTAACTAAAGTCCGTGATATTTTATTTCGAAAGAATAGGCAATTTTAAGAAACTAATTTAAAAATTTTTGTTTTTAGATGGGTATTTACGTAGATATATTGAAAATTCTTATAGCGTGACGTCACCGGACGAAATTATGAGTTTATTAGCCATTGTCGTTGCATATTGATAAAAATAATGACACTATTATTAATATTATTATAGACAGTTCTAGATCTATTCGATCTCGATCTACACAAATCTAGTTCAAGACTGACATTGCTTTTATAAATATGCAACGGTAATGGCTAAACTCATAATTCCACTCGGTGACGTCACTCTATAAGAATTTTTAATACATTATATTTACGTGACTACCGATCTAAAAACAAAAATTTTCAAAAGTTTTTTAAAATTGCCTATTATTTTGAAATAAAATATAACGAACTTTAATTCAAAAATAATGTTATATAGGATGTGCAGAAAGCACTTATAAAAAATACAAAAAACGAGGGTATGGTAGTCGCTAATAATGTGAAACATCTTACCTAACCTTATTATTAGTTATTATCGTGGTGACATTATTATTGTGATGACATTGTTATTATTTTGGTTATTATTTGGATGACATTATTTTGATATTATTGTGGTGATATTATTATTGTTTTGATTATTGTTGTTGTGATTGCATTATTATTATGTTTACATTGAAATTGCTTAAAAATTATTAAGAAAATAGCCCTCTTATATTGCTGTGCTCTCACGGGGCGTCACATAGTGTATAAGATGATTTTGTCAGACCACCTAAAATTGACATGTGACAATGCAATAAATAAATAAATAAATAACAAATTGAATGGTCAATATTGCAGCAGTTTTAAATTTGACTTCAGATTCGAGTTTTTTGAGGTGGCGGATAGAGAGGTTTGGCGTAATAAGATACGGAGGGCCGACCCCAAATGATATGGGATAAAGGCGTGGATTGATGATGATGATGATTCGAGTTTTTTGAGACAAAATCGTCTGAAAATGACACCCCACTTGCTTAAGTACAATGCCATTTGAAGATTCACAAAATGGCCGCTATTTTTATAAATTTCGCCTCATTCAAAAAAAAAAAGAGTATTAAAATCACTGAACTATCTACTAGTAGAAACGATGCCGCGAACCAAATGTTTGCGCCAAGTGTTGTAGCCGACCGGCAACGACTCGTTCAGTCACTCGCCTATGCTCATCGCGACCGCGTGCCAAAAACGTGATTAAACAACAATTAAAAAATGCCGTCGTGGGTGTTAACGTGTAAAAATACCAACTGGTAAGAAATAAGATAGTGGCATAGCTTATCGTCGATAATCAAACAAAACTAAAACCATCCAAAACTAATTTATGTATCTACATTATTTTCTACCTTTGCCGCCATATTTGTTTTAACTACAAGTAATGTCACAACATGTAGAATACCTCCTAAATACTTGTATAATACTTGCGACTTCTGTGTATTCTAGTGGAAACAAACCAAGCATAACACGTATAAGACATGTATAATACAGTGTATTATACTTGGTAGAAAAATCAATGTGGTAGAAACAAGATGATAGTGCCGCGCGCACAGATTTTATTCGTGCTGTCTGTTCTACTAGTATTTAGTTCAGTGATTAAAATTGAAGATAAATAAAAATCCAACTGTACAATTTAAGTACTAACTTCTTCTTCAATATTTTCTGTCAGCTGATGCTCATATTTCAACACTAAAATCAATCTAACTCCTTCTCAGGTCCGAAGCCTTTGAAACGTTTCACTCCCCCTCCCCCCGGTGAGGTCCGCGCCATGTCGGACGGGTCTTCGTCGGAAGAAGAATACTCAGAAGACGACAGCGAAGAAGAACACAGGCGCTATATGGAAGCGAGACAAAGGGATGAAGCACTCAAGCAGGTGTGTGCCTTTGATATATTTAGTCCTCAGTCTATGTGATGGCCTTTGTTTTTGTTTAAATTAAATTGGCCCATACCTAGCTATGGATACAACCCATCTACACATAGTGATGTGTATCTAATTGTACTAATTATATAATATTTCATATACATGGGCTTACCGAATGGCCGAGTGGTTAAAAACTGTTAGAGTCGCGAGTTCGATTCCCGCCCGGGACTAATATTTGTGTGCATAAAAATATCTATTTGTTCAATGTTTGGGTATTATGTTGTTATGTAACATAATCTTGAAATACGTGACAAGGGCGAATTTTATTACTTTGTGGAAGAACGTCACCACAAAGGCGCATTCAAAAATGCTGGTTCCTCTCAGAAGAAGAATACGCAAGAAACCGAGGGACACTCTTTTGAACAAAATTATAAAGAATTTATAAACAATAAGTGCTTAAAGATTAATATTATTGAAACAAACCGATAGGCGAGCGGCTTACACCCATGGATTTTTATCATCTCAGTAGTCTGATACTTTATAATAAGCTTTTGCATACAGTTTTCGTTTTATTGTACTTTTAAACTTGTTAAGGGGTAGGTCTTGAATGTCAACTGGGATCTTATTGTGTAAGCGTATAGATTGCCCTTTAAAAGATTTTGTGATTTTATTGAGGCGGCTGATATAATTAGCAAGTTTATATTTGTTTCTTGTATTAACATTATGCAGATCACAATTTTTTTTTTTGATAATACAATATATATTTTTTGTACGTACATTATGTTTTCAAATATATACCTGTTGAGATGGTAATGTCATTATATTAATTTCCTTAAACTTTTCTCTGAGTGATACTTTAGGTCCTAGTTTATAAATTGCTCAAATAGCTCGCATATATATTTTAAGGAACATTTAAGTATGTATATTAGTTGTCTAGTACACCATAATACAAGCATAATACTTGCTTACTTTGGGTCTATATGGTTTTCATAGAAGTAGGAATAATATAAGATAGACACTAGAACACACACTACGCTGACGCTGACGCTTCACTTAAATTAAGTGTAGATGATCCGCCGCGTTTGGAAACAACGTCTGTTTGAAGTCCGGTACAATATTAATTTTAATGAGGGAAAATTATCGAGAATGATTTTGATGACTCTACAGCTCAATTCCCCTTCCCTTTGACTTACGGTCGCTGTACGTGACCTCTCCCACACGTTACTGCATACCCTACCCCCGCATTTGCGGCTTACTACGTTGTAATAGTTTACATGAATAATGCTAGTTTTATAGTTTTCCTATTATATTACTCTATTCTATGCCGGTTGTCGAGTCATGATGGCCGGGTGGTAGCGAGTCCGCTTCTTGTTTAGAAGGCCGTGGTTCGTATCCCAGGGCATGTACCAATGAGTTTTTTTCCAACTTACGTACATAACTATCACTGAATCTGTGCCTCGGATTGCACGATACACCGTCGGTCCCGGTTGCAGTCAATAGACGGCAGTCGTTACAATCCACCAACCCGCATTGGATACCGTTATACTGGATACTGGACCGCAGTATTTGGTTTAAATCCCAGAAACCGGCATGTACCATTGAGTTTTTTATCTGACTTAGTACATAATTATCACTGACTCCGTGCCCCGGACAGCACTTAAAGTCGGTCCCGGTCGCCATCGTCAGATAGAGGTAGTCACTGGAGCAGCGTGCTGGATTAATCTCCAAGTACACTCATCCCGAGGGGAGGTCTAAGCCCCTACATAATGCACATAATGGGCTGATAAGGATGGACATGGATGCCGGTTGTCCACTATCCGATCGTTGTATGATCACGACGATTACGCCTATATTTTTTGTTTTTTGGAGTACCAACTCAACGAGCTACTATTGCCTCCCATGCGCGCCGGCAAATGAACATAAGTTGGTGCATCGGTCGTGTCCGTTTTGTGTTTGAACCCTTTAACCCTTTTTAACCCTTCCAGGCTCAGCAGTTAGCGCGCACGAAGAGTTTCCGCGGCCGTTTCGAAAACAACCAATCGGAGAGCGAGCAAGTGCCGACCGCGCCGCGCGCCCCTATACCGCTCGACATCGAAAGGCGTGACGATGACGACGAGTCCCAAGTCGAGACAGCCAGAAGGTTGGTAGTTCTATATCGGACTATTAGTGGAGTTAATGCGTATGTTACATTAGACTTCCTAGGAAAGTTGACATCTGTTTGATTTACTTACTCAAGAAAGGAAGATTGTCGTGTTCACAGTTGGGCCTCGCCGCCAGTAGAATGTTGTAGTGAAGCGAAAGTTAAATTGTAAATAAAATAAATTTAATATAAAACGTTACACTAAATATTATACTTGGTCATGATAAAAAAACTTTGACTGGTAAATTGAGCTCTGCTGTTTTTGCAATCAGGCAAATAAGAAGACTAAACGATGTGCCTACAGCGAGGCTGGTTTATTTTAGCTACTTTCATAGCATAATGTCATATGGCATTCTGCTATGGGGAAAGGCCGCTGACATTCAAACAATATTTGTTCTGCAGAAAAGGGCTATTCGAGCTGTATATAAATTAAAATCTAGAGATAGTGTGTAGGCTCACTTTAGAGAAAGCAACATTTTGACAGTCCCTTGTCAGTACATTTATGAAAATATAATTTATGTACATAAAAACCTAGGTACTTTCTCTAGGGTGGGTGATAATCACAACTTAAATACAAGACATAAGCGTTTGTTATCGATTCCCAGGTTCAGACTCTCAAAGGTTAATAATTCTTTCATGGGAAATTGTATTCGTTTTTATAATAAAATTCCTAAAGAAATGTTGAACTTAAATTCAAATCAATTTACAAAGCAAGTTAAAGTCCAACTCGTGAAAAAAGCTTACTATTGTATTAGCGAGTATTTAAATGATAAGTGCGCATGGACATCATTGTAATAGTTGTAAGACTTTAAATTAAAAAAAAAAACAATTAAGAAAGACATATATTAAAATTAAATAAACAGAGAGGAGTTTCTTGCCGGTTCTTCTCCTTCTAGTTTTGGAACCGGTACCTGATCACCTAATCAATTAACTTTGACTTTTAATAAGTGTGTGTAAACATCTTATATTGAATAAAAACTTTTTGATTTTGATTTTTTGACTGGGCACGTGCGAGTAGGAGTCCTACACGATGGGATCCGTACTACCGTACAATATAAAAATACACGTTTCTTGAACGTATTTATTTTGAAATTGATTTTATAATTATTATTTGTTGTTATAGCGGCCATTGTAGTACGGTCTGTGTAAATTTCAAGTGTCTACGGTTAAGACGATACAGCCCTGTTACAGCTGGACGGACGGACGGACAGCGGAGCCTTAGTAATAGGCTTTGCGTTGCTCCCCTTTGAGTCTGGAACTGGACTCGTGTGTGACAAAAAGCAAGCCCATCCATCATAGCTTTATACCTGTATATTTTTGAAATAAAAACCCTATTTTTTATTTAGGCATTTTATTAAGGGGTTCGCCATTGTCTGGGAAATTAGTACAATTACAAAGAATAACTTTAAAATATTTTCTATTGTATTTTATAAAATGTTCCAGCCTCCGCGAAAAGTTTGAAAACATGAAGGTCAACACGAACGTGGTCAAGACCTTGACGCCTAAAGTCAACAGATTTGTGGTAAGAGTTAAGATTATAAAACCAAAGATCGCGGGTTCGATCCTCGCCTGGAACTAACATTTGTATGCTTGTTGCCTGTTTATTGACGACCGCTTGGCCTAGTGGGTAGCGACCCTGGCTACGAAGCTGGTGGTCCCGGGTTCGAATCCCAGTATTGATGTGATGAATGTTGATACTGGTATCGGGTCTTGGTTGTTATATGTGTGTGGTGTCTTCGCAAAAATATTTATATATGTATATATTATAAAGAATATTTAAGTATGTATATCAGTTGTCTAGTAACCCATAACACAAGCATAATACTTGCTTACTTTGGGATTAGATGACGCTGTGTGGGAAGTCCCATGTATTATTATTATTTGTTCCGTGCCTAGGTGTAAAATATCTTCATACTGATATTAGGTAAATAAATAAATTTTAAAAAAATTAAGGAATATATACCTATTAAAACTTTCATTTATTTCTACAGATTTTGAACTTTGCTTTCGTGGAATTTCGGACAGTCACTTGTATTAGCCAAGAAATGAACAAATTTCACAATTTTCACATAATCACAGAGTTCATTATTTTATTTTTTTAAATTTTCTTTGATATATTTGAGAATATTTAGGTACCAAAATTACAGAGCACAAAACCACAAACAATCACAGTACGTTTACGTAACGCTCATCCGGCCTGAAGTCAATCACAATGAATCGTCATCGTCATCAGCCCAATTTTTTTTTACTCCACTGCCGGGGCTTAGGCCTCCCCCAGGGTGAGGAGGGGGACTTGGAGCTTAAGTCTACCACGCTGCACCACTGCGGGTTGAGAAACTGTAACGACCGCCATCTATTGACAGCGTCCGGGATCGACTGCTTAACGTGCCCTCCGAAGCACGGTGTCAGTGATATTGTGTACTTAAGTCAGAAAAACTCATTGGTACACGTTCGGATTCGAACCATGGCCCTGTGGGGCCTTATAAATTTGTGACAGGTTCGTTGCGCTCTGGGCTATCACGACACTATCACAATATCACAATGAATATCAAATGTCAGAGTTTTACAAGATGGCGCATGTGAGGGTGACCTGTTTTCTGGCGTCATCTTGTAAAACTCCGCCAATAATTTGTTTTTTATTCGTTTCGTATTTGGGCTGATAATTGTTCTAATTAATGCCCTTTCAATAAATAAAATTAAAAAAAAAATATCAAATGTCAATCATTCAATCTCAAAATATAATTGATTTATCAGCTTAGAAAAAACGAAGACTATGTGATTTCTCGTAAATTAGTTATATAATTCATCGTAATTAATTATAGAATATATTTTAATATACAATACTGTATTGAACAAACAAATTATAATAAAGTTGCCAAGAATTTGTATCCGGTTCACACTAATTTTAAAAATACGGTCTGCCATACCCAAAATGTAATCTTGGTTTTGCTTTCATTACGTTTCAATACTTTTTAATTACTATTATTCCCTGCAATTATTTTATGATACAAAAATATATATAATAATCAGGTTTAATTCCAATATTTTTATATACGTAGATAGCTTTGATTTTTGTACGTTATAGGGATATTACAAGGATTGTCCTTTGCCATATTTAATATTTACTTCCTACTACAACATCCTACCCCCCTACCCTCCCCTATCCCTCCTCCCTCCTACTACTATTTATTTACTACTTTTCCTTCAGGGTCTGTTAGTTTCACTCGCACTGTACTAAACACAATTGTTCTGATTGTTTTTTTTTCTCTGTTGCAGTGAACCACGTCCGGCGATCGGCTGATATCGAATATACCAAAGTGTTATTATTTATATAAAATATTTGTTTGTGTTGTAAAATATAATTTACAATATCGTTCTCACACTACATTATCAAAAAAACAATGGAAATAATAATTAACTATTCGTTTTTTTAGAATTTAAGTATATACAATTTGTATTGTAGAAAATATTTTCACTGACCGTTTTTGCTCTATTTCTGATATTTCTAATATATATTTCATAATTTTCCAGAAAAATTTCAGAAAAATTGTAAAAGAAATCATTTATGTTGTACTTAAAAAAAAAAAACTAAAATAACATATACATTTCAACGAAGTTGATTTGACGCATCGAAAAATGTCTAGACTTAAACTGACATTAATTTTTCACGTTTTATATTTAAATTAAATTGTATATATTTAAAAAATGATCCATCGGTGGGAAACAAATCTGGTATGATTTGTTAAATTTAAATTAACATTTTTTAGATAAAAGCAGTCTTATCACATACTGACATCCACGCTCGATTATAAACTGACGGGCCGTTGGCCATTGCTTTTAAATTTGGTCAACGCCACAAGTAACTTTTAATACTTTAATATTGAAGATCGGACGTCTTCGGACTTTAACGTAGCGCCAAATCAACGTATTTTCTTTTTAGATTAATTGATTTTTAAATTAAGAGCGTTTTCCACCAAATTTCTTTCGAGAAAAGAAGACGCTGACTTGATTCTGTATGTAAACCTGCTGTCAGCGAAATTGTAGGTATACATTGTTGATAAGTTTTCGAATTTGCTCCGTATATGTATTTTAAATCATTTGACAAAAAACGAATTTTGTGATTAACGTGCCTTATAAAACGTTCTTGCCATTTTTGATTGGAGTCTTCCATTATACAAGTGTTGTGAATTTCTATATCATATAATATATAAAAATTTACAGGTTTTTAAATCGTTATTTCGATATATATTTTGAACCTGTTTCTGGTGTATGAAAAAAGACACAAACATAGATCTGCAACCATAGATTATAGAACCTATAGAATTAGATAATTATACCAAAAAGTTATGTGGGTAGAATTGAGATATAAACATGAGCAATGTAGCTCATATAAGTACCTATCCCATCAAAAACAATACTTGTCAAAAAAACCAAGTCTCGCAACTCAGTTGTTCTGCGGTAAAAAGTTGTGAGATCCATGTAATACCAAGTCGGTTATTAATTTATTAACAGCATCTTATAGTGACGCATATCAATATATAAATTCTTTAATGTTTTATATAAATATATTGAGACTTGGCCATCGCACTAAATAATTGAATTTACATGTGTTTTCAGGCGATTGAATTTACACGTGTTTTCAGGCGATGGCCAAGTCTCAATATATTTATATAAAACATTAAAGAATTTTTATATTGATATGCGTCACTATAAGATGCTGTTTATAAATTAATAACCGACTTGGTATTACATGGATCTCACAACTTTTTACCGCAGAACAACTGAGTTGCGAGACTTGGTTTTTTTGACAAGTATTGTTTTTGATGGGATCTCATTTCTTTTTGTATTTTGTAGACAGTTCTACTTTTTTCCTTTTCGGTACCTTCTACTTATTGTATATATGTATATCTACCAGCAACGAATTTTCTTAAAGCCCTCTCTCTGACTTATGAACTTTTCTTATTTTTGTATTATTTTCTTATTTTTTTCTTATGGGCTTAATTTTCTTTGCGGTCTTTTCTAGATTTTTTAGTTTTTCCTTGATTCATACATCAAACACTACTTATATTCCAAATTTGAAGCTTCTAGGTCTGCTAGAAGTGCCTTAGAATTTTGATGATCGGTGAGTCAGTGAGTGACAAAATTAAGAAATTTGACCCGTTATAATTTCTTAAAAATACTGATTCAAATTGAATGAAATTTGAAAATATGCTTATATAATATGCCTGCATGGTTACTGAAAATTTCAGTCTTCTAGGTTTATCCACAACGAAGTTACAGGGGGTCGAAAATGGTCTGAATTGCTTCGAGAAAAGGATGGTACGGCCGTGACGCTTTTTCGCTCGACTTGGTGGGGGCACGACCGTGCCCCCAGATTATGTAAGCACTATAAAAATTTTGCTTTCCTAAGACGATGTGGTATACCTACATACAGTCCGAGACACGGATCTTGGTATCTGAACGACAGTGGCAGGTACAGATCGCGTCAAACTTTATGGTGGATCTAACGCTTTAAGCGTGCTTGCGCAGGTACAGTCATATATCCCTCGCTCCACTGCGTCCCGCTACACCTGAAACTGGTTACTGCGACGCGGCTTGTGTCTACTTTCGGATCCGTCATAAAGTTTTTTTGTAACTATCAAACGCGAATGTACACTCACGGCTAATAATAAGTAAACTGATGACGTGAACTGGTCAAACACCGAACGCAAGCGTGTTTGATGGCCAATCAGAAACGTGGATGTTTGCCATCTCTTCTCGCTTTGCTTCATACCGCCAAACAGTCCCAAAAACTTTGAGACCTTGAGAAAATTTTGAGACTTCAAGTCTTTTGTGTCGAACTGTATTTTCCTCTTTTAGTCCGAATGAAGGACATATCCAAATTTTTTTTATTCCAGTAATGTATAAAATAAATCATCATCATCAGCCCGTATCTCTCCACTGCAGGATATATGCCACTCCCAAAGCTCGTCACCACATACAGTTCTCCGCCTTCCGCATCCAATTGCCCCCGGAATGGTGCTTTAGGTCATCAGTCCACCTGGCCGGGGGGCGTCCAACGCTTCGCTTCCTGGTACGTGGCCTCCACTCGAGAACTCGTCTACCCCATCGGTTGTCGGTTCTACGGCAAAATAATAAAATAAATGTTTCAATATAATTAAATTATTACAAACACATAATCCATCTAATAAATTGAATTGATATGAATAATAAGTAGTTTATAATTGTTTTTGTTTCCTTCGTCAGCAAAAATATCAAAACACACAATATCCAAAAAGTTTTTACGTAATACTTAAACGACTCCTAACCTGAAAATGAAATATCTACTAAGTATACATATTTCAGTAAAAGCTGGCGCGAACGATTTACCAACACAAGTGCATTTATATGCAAGTCAATGGGACAAAACATATTGTTTGGCTGCTTTTTACGCATGTAAATGGAAATGTGTTTTTCTTTAATAACATTCTATAATTTATGGTTGTAGGTTTAGCATTTCAGCGGGAATCATTACAAATTTAAAAAGGCTTCGTGAAATAACGATTGAAAAATCCGTATAATGTAGGTATATAGGTTAAAAGAGAACTGCAGGGGACTATACAAATTCTGCTCATCATGTACCTTTTTGTATTCCTTTTTTAAATCAGATCTATAATTTTCGAGAAAATCGTCTTTGAAATGTTGCTTAATTATTAAGCAACATTTCAACTGATCACAGATGGCAAAAAAATAGTTATAGGCATCTAAATACCTACATCGTTTTCATAGCCTAGTAACACATATTTAAAAAAAATCATTTTATATGTAATACTTATTTTAAAAAAATATTACATTGAAAAAAAATGAAGAAAAATTATGTACTTATGAAAATATTCCTTATATATATAGTCTGTCTAATAAGTTTATTGTACTTGGAATTTCTTTTGTGTGATTATAAAATAATGTAATAAACACTGGATGAAATAGAAAATTGCGGGTGCCATCAACAGATGGTAGTCGTTACAATCCACCAACCCGCACTGGAGTAGCGTTGTGGATTAAGATCCAATCCTCCTCACCCTGGGGGGAAGCCTAAGCCCCTGCAGTGGGGCATTAATGGGCTGGTGGAAGTGGAAGTAGAAAAACAAAATTAAAAAGTATTAAAATCTGTCACTCCAACTTCATACTTCATACAGTGTCGCTTACATAAATTTTGTAATTACGCAATACTTTTTCCAGGTACAATAACTTATACAGACTGGCCCTGCAGTACCCTTCTAAACTGTATATTGTAGTAGATATTTGCCACATTTTTATCGTTATTTTAACATTTTTTATGTATCTATATAATTTGTATGTAAATAAGTGGCATGCATGTTAGAAATAATAAATTAATTAGTTCTTAAATTGTGCCATTGAATTATCTTTAACGAAAGCTTTTAAAGTGTTTTTTTTTTAACGTGACAATTTACATTTATCGAACAATCTCAAATGAAAAAATCTCAAACGATCCGACTGATGTAAGTTTTCTATTTGTTTGTACTTAATTTTTTTATGTCTAGTATTTGACAACGAGGTATTTTAAATAAGAATTGTAATCGACAAAATAAATAAGGAAAAAAATGTATGATTTGTTTTATTTCGTATCGAAATAAGGCAGCGAACCCATGATAGGCGACAAATGAGTAACGAGTGAACTGTAACAGTAGGGAAAAAGAAATGGAAAATGTGAGTTGTCGAAACCACTTCAGCAAAGGGCTGAGCGAGTAAAACTCGTAGTAGTCACACTCGCTTATAACTCGCTTATTGTTTCCCGGTTGCAAATGTTGTGATAGGTCCGCCTAAGGTCTACGGTGTCACTCACTTTGTACAAGTAAATTCGTGAATCGCCACATGTTCCTATAAGCATGTGGCGAAGTTACGAGTGAAAAACTGGGGCTGAGCCTCACTTTAAATCGACTATTATTCATAAAATTCAAAAACTTATGTTTTACAGCCTATTATGTTTTACCTATTAGCCGAGTGGTTAGACACTAACTGCGGAGCCGAGGGTCGCGGGATCGATTCCCGCTCGGGACGAATATTTGTGCTCATGAACATGCTACTTGTTCCGTCTCTGGGTATATTATCTATATTAATAAAATTGAAGTGTCTGTCTGTCTGTCTGTCTGTCTGTCTGTTCCGGCTAATCTCCGAAACGGCTGAACCGCTTTCAATGAAACTTTGCAGACGTGCAGAAAGCATTACCGCGGGTAACATAGGGTACTTTTTATATGTCTGTCTGTCCATCTGTCTGTCTGTTTGAGCTGATCTCAGAAACGGCTGAACAGATTTCAATGAAACTTGGCAGACGTGCAGAGGGTGTTATCATGGGTGACATAGGCCGTTTTTAGTTTTTCTGTTTGTCCGTCTGTCCGTCTGTTCGAGCTGATCTCCGAAACGACTGTACCGATATCAATGAAACTTCGCAGACGCGTAGAGGGCATTATCGGGGGTGACAAAGACAATTTTTTGTCAATCTCAAACTTATCGTGTTGGTACTCAAACTTGATGTTTTGACGAGATTTATGTGACCACGTGACCACATTTTAAATGCTTATATTTTCGAAACCATCAATCTCAGACCTATCATGTTGGTACTTAAATTGGATGTTTTGACGAGATCTATGTGTCCATGTGACCACATTTTTAAATGACTATTTTTTCGAAACCATCAATCTCAGACCTATCGAGTTGGTACTCAAACTTGATGTTTTGATGAGATCTATGTGACCACGTGACCAAATTTTTAAATGCTTATATTTTCAAAACCATCAATCGCAGACCTATCCTGTTGGTACTCAAACTTGATGTTTTGACGAGATCTATGTGTCCATGTGACCACACTTTTAAATGACTATTTTTTCAAAACCATCAATCTCAGACCTATCCTGTTGGTACTCAAACTTGATGTTTTGATGAGATCTATGTGACCACGTGACCAAATTTTTAAATGCTTATATTTTCGAAACTATCAATCTCAGACCTATCGTATTGGTACTCAAACTTGATGTTTTGACGAGATCTATGTGATTACGTGACCAAATTTTTAAATGCTTATATTTTCGAAACTATCAATCTCAGACCTATCGTGTTGGTACTCAAACTTGATGTTTTGACGAGATCTATGTGATTACGTGACCAAATTTTTAAATGCTTATATTTTCAAAACCATCAATCGCAGACCTATCCTGTTGGTACTCAAACTTGATGTTTTGACGAGATCTATGTGATTACGTGACCAAATTTTTAAATGCTTATATTTTCGAAACTATCAATCGCAGATTTCTCGTGTTGGTACTCAAACTTGATGTTTTGACCAAATCTATGTGACCATGTCATATTACCTAATTTCATAAAAATTTCATAAGATTTCTTAGGCAGTTGAATTTCAGAATGTTCTAGAAAGTGTTACAATGTTCTACAGCGTCGCGTTCCTTTAACTGTCCCACTACAACTGTGCTCAACGCGAGCAAAGCCCGCGGGCGGAAAGCTAGTAAAGAATATTTAAATACATATACCAGTTGTATAGTACCCCATAATACAAGCATAATACTTGCTTACTTTGGGATTAGATGGCGCTGTGTGGGATGTTTCAGGTATTATTATTATTTAATCTATATGAACTACTGAAAATTTTGCAACAGTACTACGTGGTGGTAATTTTATGTTTATAAACACTTCGTCTCTAATCCGCGGCGCAATGAAGTGAGCTGAGAGTAGCAATTACTTGACTTCATTAGCGTTATATACATTTTGTAGTTCCAGTCGAATGAAAAGAGGTTTTTATTATAACTTGTCAGTGGGGCCCAAGACCAAAATTTTACTTGTTCGTTGGTTCCACCATCCAAGTGGCGACAAGAGTAATTGAAAATCTTACTAGACCTACTAGTGGAACCAAGCAGTGGAATCAAAATCCGTTACGAATACTTAACGATTTCCAGTTTTTCTGCAATAAGACTTCTTTATTTTCAATCTGCATCAAATTAAAATAGAGTGGAATTAATTGGCGAAAACGGACAAAAAATGGCATTTTCTCGTTTTTCAAAAAGAGCCATCGATTAAGAGCACAATCGGCAGCTAGGGCCCTAAGTCTTTGATAGGGTAGAACCACTTTGTCTTTCGGTGCCTTTTGGTCAAATAAGTTTGAACCTTTGAATCAACAAATTCCGATTCTATTAAATAATAGAATAAAAATATAAGCCAGTGTAACGGTAGTATTTTTAAAGATAAAATCTATACCCTGGTGCCTGAATTACCTACACATAGTTCAATTTGCCTAGATCATGGGCACATTACCATAGATCTCCTTGGGCGTGATTTCTGTAGCCACTTCATACATCACCCACAATCAACGTTACCCCAACTGCTACTGTATAATTAAGAATCATGAATAAACAAAGTGCATGTAATAAAAATAATAAATATAGGGCGCCACTTGATTTTTGTCTGATTTCAGAACCCCGTGTATCAGGAAAGGTCGGATAAAAACATAATCATTCACAGGCTTCGTTTAAACAGTTTATAATTTAAAATAAAGAAAATAAGTTCACAAAAATAGATTTTAGACATCTATTCTTTAGTCTTATTTTAATGTATTTCATTGCCATTTTTATAAATATTTGAAAAAGCAAAGAATATATACATAAAAACAAACTAAAATATTTCTTCCTCTACAACATTGATAAACTTTTGCCTAAGTTTATTTACATCACGTGTGTCGCTTCGCGTCTCGTTGCCGGTGTAGGACCCGCCTGATATTGCTGCCTGATACTGATAGTTTTTTATTTCGCGATTACTATTTAGATATTAATTTAAATTGTATGGGTGTTAAAGGCAATCATAATGTGTATGAAATGCTGAAGGCAAATAACGCATTTATTTGATATGGAGTAATATTGTATCCGTATAAATTGCTTTCCAATTACCACATCATATTATGACCCCATTTTTTTTAAACACAAGAATAAGTACCTATATAGTAAGCTATCCATAAAAGATAGACGTATGCCATCGCGGTTTTTTTAGTCCTATAAAAGAGAAACAATTCCCCCATACATTGTTTGATCTCAAAAGGATTAGGCAGCGTTTCCGATGATAACTCTCAGTCGGTTTGATTTTTTCGACGTCTTCAACAATAATCGTCATATTTCAACTAACTCGTACAAAACATTGATGAATTATACACAAACCATTCTCTTGAATCACTCCGTCCATTGGTGTCAACCATATGCAATTCCGTTCGGTTGTGTCTGAGTTTATCGCGTTCAGACAGATAGACAGACGCGGCGGGGGACTTTATTTTATAATATGTACTTAGTGATTAATATTTTCTATTCAATATTCGTCACTCGATTGTTAAATCTAAAAACTGCGTCTTCTTCTTGCATTAGCATTTACAACGGCAATTACATCAATTTTCGGCATAGAATGAGCCAAATTATATTCACAGGCGCCTAGAGCGGTCGCTCTTTTTGCTCTACACCAGGGCCGCCACTGGTCAGCATCTTGCTACATGACAGCATGGCCACCCACAGGTGTGCGTCAGAATGGCGGTACAAGGTAGTACAAGGTTGCCGTTTAGGATTGTGATTATGCGGTAGATTTAGTACCTAGTTTGTACTATTTAGTACCTTTCATCAAAAAATGTATACTTGCCTACTTTCAAAAATATTTGAGATTTAAAGTGTGTCGCGATTCTGACGTCAGGATGGCGGTACATTGTCTAAATTAGGTACTTCTATTATTTAAAATTACATTTTGAGTTATCAGATATTTAGTACCTAATTTGTACCTAAACATATATAAAATCCACATACCCAAGTCAAAGCGTTAAATAGTATTCGTCATATGAACTTTACGGCCATTATGACGTCAGGATGGATGGTACATTATCAAACTTTGGCCCGATTAGGTGCTCTTGTTATTTTAAATATTCAGAGTTATGAGATATTTAGTACCTATTTAGTACTTAAACATATATAAAATCCACATACTTGGGTATATGGGTTTAGGTACTAAATTCCTGTTTGTCAACATTTGTACTCTTTTACATATTTCTTGCTAGGTTTGAGAATTTCCAGGCATCAGGATGGCGGTAGGTAGGTACACTTTATATTGATGAATACTACTTAACGGTTTGACTTCGGTATGTGTATTTTATATATGTTTAGGTACAAATTAGATACTTAATATCTGATAATTCTCAACGTAATTTTAAATAATAGAAGTACCTCATTTAGAAAATGTACCGCCATCCTGACGTCAAAATAACGGTACACTTTAAATCTCAAATATTTTTGAAAGCAGGCAGGTACAATTTTTTGGTGAAAGGTACTAAATAGTACAATTAAGATACTAAATCTACAGCATAATCACAATCCCAAACGGTTTCTTCAAGTTTCGAAGTCATAAAGACCGTATTAATAGCAAATGACCGTATTAATAGCAAATGTATTGAAAAATTATTTTCAGTACGTAATACCTAGTATTTTTGAAAACTTTTCGTTGTTTTTAGCACAGTCGTACATCGTAAGCGCGAGTAGGTACGTTTTGGACGAGAACATCACCGTCCGTCCCCTCAGTAGTGTTCTTCTCACTTTAAGCCGGATGAATCGTCTTACCTGAATAGCAGGCTATCTATCTATCAAATATTATCTAATACTCCAGTGAAGAAACGAATCGTATAAATAAATGTTTTTAAGGAGTAAAAGGTGAAATAAAATAAAAACGCTTACTATACATTCTATTTATTTATTATAATTTCCAAAAAATTAATGAAACAATAAATTAACCGTACAAAGATAAATTATAATATAAACATTTCGAATCACAGTTGGGGCATTCAGTCGCATATTCATATACAAAATATGTGTTGCCACCAAACTATACGCGTTTTCACAACTTAAATCTATATATATATACTAACAAACTTACTAGTTTAGGACGAAAACAAAATGTATTTTTTGTGCTAACAACACTGAACTATATGTATTTTACATGTTTGTCTTTATTCACCTATTCAAGCAAAATAATTTAAAGATTAGTGATAAATCATTAGGGTGTTACCACACCCAAGCGAGCGACGTCCAATCAATCGATCGACTGAAACTCGCCATCTTGCACCAGCTAGCTAGAGTATGAGTGGTTAGACGGTAAACGCAGAAGAGGGCTTCTAGTCAATTCGTACTTTTATGATCGACATTGATACCATAGTAGCTTTAACCGATCAAAAAAACGATCGGTCCAAGTCAATGATGAGTTTCGCGAATTAGAAGAACGAAAGAAATGTATACAGTTATTTCGCCGAAAGAAATTCCAAAAGCTTCGGTAAATGGCGCTTTTGTATATTTTTGTATATTTTTTTTTTACTTTATACCCCCTACTTTAACTTCTCTACCTACTGTTTTGACTGACCATGAGTCGGTGTTTTTTACGATTGCCAGCTGATTTGAGTACTGGGATCATTTATTTTTAATTTACAAGTGTCATCCTGAAAAGCTCACAATTTGTGAAATTAGTGTTGAATCAAGTCGTTCACGGCGAAATTGCTATACGCAGAAAACGCTTTTAAGAAGAAGAGTCCGATCGATTGATACTCGGTGACGCCACTAATCTTAATCGTTCTGTCGATCGTGTGTGTGGTGGCACCCTTAGTACGATCGTTTTGCAAGGTCACCAGGGCCAATAAATAATTTGAGCACACAAAAACCATTGAATACGTACATGGAGCAATTATATTTGATCTACAAGAGTGAAATAAATTGAACTAAATAAAAAGGGGCATCGAAAACATTGTGTTACCATAGATATGAGAATACATATAGATAGAGTAACCGTTCATGGTTGAATTCGTCATTCGAGTTTATATACGTCAAATATAGGAATCGTAGCAAACCAGAATATCGTCAACGCCAAACCAACGAAACAATGACGTTATTGTTATTGTATTGTAAACGTAACGTTAACGTAACGTAACGTAAACGTAAACGTTAAGTTGCTTAGGTTTAACTTCACATTTGAATGACTGCAATAAAAATTTCTCATGAAGCAAAAAAAATTATTTATACGGTGGAGTTAAACATTACAAACGTTGTTGTTAAAGAAATGTGTTTTAAAATAATTATCAGATTCAACCTGTGCTATTGGATCGTGTTTGTTAGCGAAGTGAACATACGTCGATGCTGACTACCATTACAGCTTTAAACTCATATACAGTACCCGGCGGTAAATATTGCACAACGAACTTTGAAAAGAGACAATCGGCTAATTTCGGCTTCTTAGATCGTTATCTCTATTACACACACTACCTATATGACGTTTGTTAGTCGGGGTTCAAATGTGATAGAGTGCGGCCGCGTCCAGTTAAAAATATATATATGTATATAGAGTTGCTAAAACCCCAAACTATAAATCATTTTAAGTTGTACGATGGCATCTATAGTAAAAAAGGGAAACCTTTACGAGGCCAGTCCTGCGAAATTATCTACAATGTATATAAATATTTTGTAAGCTAAGTAAACAAATTAAAAAAAAAATGAGTATGTATTTTAAGAAGGTTCAAGAGAGAGTTGCAAATGCCACTGGAATTTCAAGAAGAACTTTGAACAATATATTAAACGAAGTAAGTACTGAAACACATTTCAGTGCAATTAGGTTCAGCTCTCCGAAAAAAGGGTGACCAAAAAAACAATTTAGTTTAGATATGGACGATTTTGATTATGATGTTGTTCGAAGAATGGTGTACGATTTTCATTTGCGTTTTAAAAAAACTGCCGACAGTAAAATCATTAAAAGCTAAATAAATTATCTGAAGCTATTAATTATAATGGATCTAAAAAGACGTTAAGAAAAACACTACATGAGATGAAATTTCTGTTCACTAAAATGAGAGATAATCGAAAAGTTCTTAAGGAAAAGAACGATGTACAACTCAAACGAATTGAATACCTAGATAAAATACGCAAATGTCGCAAAGGAAAAAATATAATCTATATGAATGAGTCCTACATACATCCCACACCAAAGGCAGAACTTGGAGTGATGATGGAAAAAGGAGTAAAAAAGCCGATTTCAGAAGGTCAACGTATGATAATAGTTCATGCAGGAAACGAAAAAAGCTTTGTACCTGGAGCCTTTTTAACGTATAAATCCATGGACACTACCCGCGATTATCATAAAGAAATGAAAAACGATAACTACGAGAAATGGCTGGTTAATCAATTAATCCCAATTATACTCTGTGATTCTGTTCTGGCTGTCGACAACGCACCCAATCACAATAAATATGTTGAAAGACCCTCCCAATTCCAACATCATTAAACAGGAAATAATCAACTGGTTACAAAGACACGAAATTCCAGTTGATCCAAACTTGACGAGACCTCAGATATACGCTAATATATGCCAGCACAAGGAGGTGTTTAGTTTTCCATGGACAAGATACTTGCCGAACGTGGACACACTGTGTTGCGATTGCCACCATACCATCCGGATTTTAATCCCATTGAAAATATATGGTGTCAACTGAAAGGCTATGTAGCCGCTAGAAACGGGGATATGAACTTAACTTCAATAAAAAAAATTGACTGGAAAAGTAAATATGATCGGGGCTGAAGAGTGGAAAAAGTTTGCGATCATGCAATAAAATGTGGGAATGAATGTCGAAAAATTCAACACAGCGTAGATGATTACATTGATAGACTAGTGATAAATACGGCTGATAGTGACAGTGATATTGACCTTAATGAGAGCACAGATGGTGAAATGGAAGGAATTGACAGTTTTTCTGATTACATAATATGAACATATATATTTTTTTTTGCATATTTAATTTTTCCCCAAACTAAAAACAAAAATTATTTTATTTACACTATAACATACTATTATGTAGAAGTAATAACATAACATATATTTACAAAATAAATACGCTTCGCTCAAAGGATAAAATTATAAGATAATAAAAAAATATTAATTTCGTTGGTATATACTATACATGTAGAAAAGGAGTAAATATTATTTAAAAAGTAGTTTTACAGCTCTATATAGTTCACGGGGGAATCAAACCGAAGCAACAATAAAGTATTTAGTTCTGAATTCAAATTCTGATAAACGATAAATCTAATAATTGATGGACATGGATATTGACATTCGTTTGTATTCGGAAATGCGATTATTGCCGATGTGCAATATTTATTGCCGGGTACTGTAATTACTTAGTACAGTTGTACGAGACACGGATCCTGACGTCCGAGTTACGGTGGTGGGGATAACACGCGCATATACATATTCGGCAATTGTGAATTGGCGATGCACATGCAAACTGACCAATCGGTGAATGTGTTTAGTGTTCAATCGTGAAACGCGAGCGTTTGTCGATCCATTCCGATCCTGTAACAGTCCTAAAAATAGACTTCTGCGCAGACAACTTTGAGATGCCAAGATCTGTGACTCGAACTGTATGCAATTTAGTCACGAAAGCGATGTGTTTGCAACATTAGATGTTCTCGAGCGCTATCACGTCTTTGCACTTGGCCCATGAAGCTCTCTCACTCCAGTTAGGTTGAACGTAATAGTGCCGTTTCTTCCTCTGCTGGGTCACGCACTGTGTCATCACTTACTCCAGCGAATCACAACACTATTTAATAGCATAGCCATGTTAACATAGTAAAGGATCACAGTACTAGGCGCCTACACAATTTGGTCGTTTATATCTTCAATCGCCTATCGTAAGTTTAACCGACTAAATAATGTAGTCGCGTAGTACGGTGATTCTTTCATAATTTGACATAACATGCAATCGACAGTGTTATAATTCGAAGCTCAATGCCTCGACTAGGCGATGGCAGGATGCGTAACCCAGTTGTTATCGTTTCGTATTTCGTCGGTTTAGAATTTGATTGACTCCACAAGATATTGTCATGACGTATGTATACTAAATATTAAACTGAGTTTTCAAAGTGCACTGATATTGTTAATTGAACTTAAGTTTGATATATACAATTTACGATCCTCTCACGTTTTAACTTTTAAATTAAAAATTAGAACTACTTTTGAAAATAAAAATATATTTTTTTACTTTGCCAAACATTTATTAATCATAAACTTTGAACTTAGTCTGGCTTCGGTACTATTTTATAGACAAAACAGTCTACGCCCGAAGTTGTACAATATTAAGAGGCTGTGTAGTTGATATCACCAATTCTTTGGTGTTTTAGTACATTCATTATATTTGGACTCTATTTTGCCCCTCACACTGACATGAACAAACCTAATCTAATCTACTTTATAAATGATGCACCAACAACTTGTTGGTGGCTCATCACTAATCTGTTCCTGATCCTGATCCCAACATAATTAGATACGAAAGAAAAGAAAAATATTAGGAAACAAGGCGTTGCACTACGTAAGTTTTACCTACTGATAACCAAAATTATTTAATTTAACTAAGCCATAGTCGTGTATGTTCATTCCAAATTAAAAAGAAACGGAAAATGGAAGGCTAAAAAATGGATTCGATTTTAAACTGGAAATACTTATAAACAAAGCAAGTTAAATATAAGCTTGTAAAAATGAAAAATAAATAAATCATAATTTTACAAAAACTAAGTCAAATCTAAGTAAACAAAGTCAAAATTACTGATTAACAAGTATCGTTTGGCAGAAGTAAAAAATGGCAAGAAGTAAAAGCTGGTACCCTTCTTTTTGTATATTTTGATAAGTTATAACTTAATAAATTAAAACGTAGGTGGCTTGGGCATATTGTAATATAAAATGTTTTTTTAAATTATATACAGCCTCGCTAGCTTCATGTCCACACTTTTTAATTATATACATTACATGCAATATAAAGTAAATTTAAAAAAAAAAGGTTAAGTATTTATAATCCTGATTACTACTCTAAAACAAATTTTCCGTGCATTATGATTCCAATTAAAAGTTATTAATGTGAGACCCATTTTATTCTAAAATAATTTTTATATAAATATTATTTTTCCTAAATACACATCACAAGCATTCATTCAATATACTTATATACAGGGTGTAATTTTAGATCGAGTATTAGAGAAATAGAAAAATAAAATAAAAATAATAGCCAAAATTCCATATGGAGATTTAAATTTTTTACTTTTATTAATTGAACAATGTGACATAGCTTTCTCATGTAATTTAGAAAACAAAAAATATATTAATTCAATGCGTCGTTTATTGTGTTCAAAATCGATGTATTCGTAACCAGACAGTAATTTAAACATATTATATTTTCAATAATAGCCCGATCTGAAATTAAATCCTGTATATGTGCATATAATGCAGTGAATTATTAAAATAAATTAAGGACTATTCAAACATTAACCCCAATATTAACTTAAAAAAAAAACCTTAATTGTCATTTTAGCTTAACAGTGAATTGAACTTATTATTTCGGCAGACACAATACGTGCAACTGATCTGTGCGGCTCAGAAGTTAGTCAGAAAAAAATTTCATAGACGCGTTGTCCATCAAAGTACTTGCTCAATAAGGCATGCGTAACACACTTCAGAGCGGCACAGAACGGTTGCTCGTATTGTAAAAGACGTTTTGTTGTGGGCCCACATCAGCAAAAAAGACAAAGTACCAAATAAAATTAAAAAGTTCAGGATTATTTTTTGTTTTAAACGATTATTTATGGCTACCTATTGTCGTTTACGGCGTGCGCATGCCCCGGCACGATAATAAACTGGTACACTAAACGAGGTCTACGCGGTCCTTGACCTAATATATCTATTGCCACTGACCGATAAGACGCGTGCTGGAGTACGTGACTCCAGAAAGCCTCTTATCGGTCTTACGCATCTTTGCGTTCTAAATCGCTAGCTGTCATTGAATTTAAATCACATACAATAACATTTACACTCATAATAAAAATGTGTATAAAAACAGATTTTAGTACTAAACGCAAACAAACGATGAAACATGTTTAATTGACTTGAATCCTTTTCGAAAACTGGCCCACATAAAAAAAAATGCAAGACGCAAAACAATTTCGTTTTTTATACAAAAGACGTACACGGAAATTGCAAAAAGCGTCAACTATCACCGACATCAGAAGACACGTAGTTCATCGGCAGATACTGCGCCGGCGCAATATATCTGCTGATATTTAATTTCTTTAACTACGATTAAATTCTTGAACAACAATATCTTGTATGTTGTATTGAACTGAACTCGATGACTTTCATGTCGATGAAGAAATATTTCAAATAAGCGATTAAAAGAAGTACAGGACTTTTTTGCGACTATGAGGCGTTACTTGCAACCACAGACAAGTCAACCTTATAGACCACGCTTTGACAGGGAGTAGCATTCGCCAAGGCTATGGTAGTGACACCACATAACTACGTCTCTTGTGAGCGGTCAGTTGGAAGCACGTCGGAAGCCATTAAATTGTCAATTTTGAACGAGCCAATGAAAACTAGCCGACCTCTCCCCGCACCCCGCCACTTTTTGGCGATTTCGTTTTCGTACTGACGTTTATTAAAGCGTGGTCTATAGGTTGACTGGTCTGTGCTTGCAACCCAATATACACTGTTCACATATTCAATGAAAAAATCACAAAGAAAATATTTTCTCGCTTGTAATGCAAACAATTTTGACAGATACCCGAGTCGCTACTAGCGCCACCATCGGAAGCCAATAAAGTTATCATTACATCACAAGTAACATGTGCTGCGTCAGTTTCGTATATGTCAAATAAACAGACAAATTAGAATAATGTAATACTGCGAATCATTATTAATACAAATTATTACATATATCATATAACGTAATAAACCATATAAAACACGATCAGCATTTAAAATTATGTAATTAATTATATTACATAAAAATTATTCATATGAATTACTTTTTGCACTGGAATAAAGGCGAGGTGAGTTCCAGAATGATAGGATCACGAAAAAATATATATATATATATATATATATATATATAATACAGTTAACCTATTAACTTGGTATCAATCATTATCAATCAATTGTCCCTGTCATTCAAATGCTCGTGACCCTGGATCTAACCCAAATGGGTTAATGTATAGTTGCTGAGTTAAGTATGCGGTAGTTATTGTTAGTGATCTAGAATAATAATAATACCTAGGGCATCCTATAAAGTGCCATATAGTCCCAAAGTAAGCAAGTATTATGCTTGTATTGCGGATTACTAGAATACACACTTAAATATTCTTTATTATATACATAAAAATATTCAACACATATAATGTTCACGCACACAAATATTCGTCCCGGGTGCGAATCGAACCCGCGACCTTCGGTTCTGCAGTTAGTCTCTAACCATTCACCCAATGGGTCAGTAAAATTGGTCAGTTTATGCCGTATAAGTAAATGATAACCTATATGGTACTTCCCGTCGATCTAGAATCATGTAAAGCACAAGTAAAAAAAAAAAAAAACGAAAATTGTTAACTTGTAGTTAGTCTCACATAAAAAAAAATTGCGATTAATATCTTTAAATTGACATGCATTTTTATGACTAGCGACAAATAGATTACATAACAGTATGGAACCCTCAGAAAGCAAATGCTTCTTGTCCTTGACGAGTTTTTTGTCGAAGTTTTGCTTCGGGCTGATGGATACATCAGCCCTTTTTATACCCCACTGCAGGGGTGTAGGCCTCCCCTCTAAATGAGAGGGCTTGGAGCTTAAATCTACAACGCTAATCCAATGCGGGTTGGCGGATTGTAAAGACCGCCATCTATTGACAGCAACCGGGACCGACTGCTTAACGAGCGCTCCGAGGCACGGAGTCAGTGATAGTTAATGTACTTAAGTCAGAAAAAACTTATTGGTACACACCCGGATTCCAACCACGGCCACATGGCCCTATTGATTTGAAACAGGTTCGCTGCGTTCGGGCTATCGCGACATAACATCACACTAATCCTAACTTAATTTCTAAAATTTTTTTGCACTGTTCACTCCTGCGGTTGTCTAACTGACATCTTTTTTTGATTTTTATTATTATATAGGATCTCACCTCGCCTCAAAAAAAAAAAACATGTAATTATGCACACAACTGAAATTAATAAAAAAAAAATCTTGATAGGTACTGCTTTTTCTATACAGCTGCAGGTATATATAAATCATAATATTATAATTTGAAATCATGTCAATTTCACTTCAAACGAACAAAGATACCTATTATTAATTACCTATTAGTACCTACTTTATCGTTTTAGTGTTACGTAATACAATACCAAACCACAAAACTTTAGTCCAATCGTATTACTTATATTGTTCGGTCAACGCGAAGTATTTGTGTACATATGTACATAAGCTTTCCACTAAGCACGGTCTTTACTGAGACGCCCCTTACCGACCCACCACATTTTTATTTATGTAATTATTACAAAGCATTCTCAATTACGTATCGGTCTTATACATGTTGTACTATCATTGAGGGACCATGTTACGAGTCCATTCTTTATCATGGTTACTGAATAATAGTAACAAAAAAATATATAACACAATAATTTAGGTCAACGCTGTCGTTGATCTCGTTTGGCCTAGATTGTTGTGTCAATTAACGCCGTGTCTGCGCCGACGTCCACCCGCCGTACAAAATATTACTAATGCCGTGATCATAAGGCTCATAATAGTTATTACAACATATAGAGATGACGTCAAGTCATAACAGTTCACGATAATTTCCCATCATTCATCGAAGTCGAACTTCTTTTGACAGAAGAGAACGCTGTGGATTGGCATGGTAAAGCGTAACACGATAGTTTATAATTTTAGTGCAATTACAAATACATGTGAATATTCTCTTATAGGTACCATGTTAATAAAAATTATCAATTATTCTATTATTATTATTATTAACTAAAGTTAAAACTCTCTGCCGATCACATGCCTGGCGCGGCCATTCTCAAACGAGGAAGAAACAAAAGTGTCACAAGAAATAAAGAATTTATATATACAAGGTAATAATTTGTTCGACTGACGACCTCGTAGTGAGTGAATACGTATAATATTTTTGAAGACATAAAACTAATTATTACTAATTTGAATTATTTTAAATTAATTATATACAAATTATAATCGAATGTTGCGTCGCGTGTAAAACTGGGTTATTATTATTAATAATAATTGAATAATTAAAATTTTAAATCAAATAGGTAATTAATAAGCGCCAAGTATTATGCTTGTATTAGGGGTACTAGACAACTGAAACACAATCTTAAATATTCTCTATAATATATACATATATATATATTTTATACTTAGACACGGAACGAATAGACATGTTCGTGCACACAAATATTTGTACCGGGCGGGATCCAAACCCGCGACCTTCAGTTTTGCAGTCAGGGTCTTTAACCACACGGTCAATCGGATAGTTTACACTGTTTACATATTAAAAGTAGGGTCTATACAATGATTCTGTAATTCGGCCAATATATTCCTTTTGTATGACTTAAGATTTTGTAAAAAAATTATAAAATGAGGATATTTATATGTGTTGACTCACCTCATAAAAGGCTATCAGTCGAAAAACTATTCTGTTGTATAACCTATTAACAATAACTATTTGATAGGTAATAACTCAATCAATACCTAATCAAGAGGAATTTTATTTGGTACAATACAGTGTAAAAACAACATAGGTGCAGACACGAGTGTATTGTGTAGGTGATTAAAGATTATTTATGGTTTGCATTGATGTCAATCTCTTCATAATATCGTGACTAATTCAGTTTTAGTTATTGGAATATCTATGCCTACACAGATAGAAACGAAATTTTAATTCAAGAAACTAATATGTCTTAAAGTCAAGTTCTAAAATCTAAAAATATATATTATATTTTCTATCTAAACCAAACAAAAGTAGTTTGCTTAACACAAATAACTCCTTACTTAATTGAAATAACATTTTCTCTAGTGAAGAAATTTCGTTTTTCCTTATTTAGGAAACAGAAATATCTTGAATGAAGTAAACTCATTCGGTTGAAACAATTATTTTTAACTTTGTAGAAACGTTTATTTAGATCCAGTTAGTTAAAACATGTTTTCTCTATACAAGTGTGATTTTTTCTTTTGCCAAATTAAATGTATATACAATTTGCATAGGAGAATAAACGTTTGACAGCATTTTCTATTTATTCAAATGACAATCTAAATTACTGATTTTATTAAATGTCCAAATTTTCCAATACATCACAAGCGACGACGTCTTATGGACGCTACGCAATACATCAAGTCACAGAAGGTTATTGACTGCAAAACGCATCCGGTAAGACATTGAATAGCGATAGAAATGCGTTAATTCCACAAACAAAAATAATTGGGGTTAGAAGCTGATACTTGTAACCCACATCGAGCCGACGGGAGGTTTGAAACACACCAGCGGGGTGATTTTGAACTAGCGCTATATTTAGCACGAGTGATATTTAAAACTATATTAAATTTTTAACAATAGTTTTTCGGAATACCTAACACTCACTTTCGGCGAAAATAAACGTTTTTGAATTCGAATTTTAGCAACAACAAAATAGACTTTTCGCTTTATCGCTGGCATTGACTTAATTAGTTTGATTTGGGTTAATACTATGTTTGTATAGAGCAAAAAAAACTTGTAAATTTCAATAAACATCCTAGTTATAGAATTATCGAATTTTCACATTTATATACTATATATTAATATAAATAATTTTTTTACAGAAATTTCGAAATTTTTTGGTTCTATACAACCCAAATGAAACTATAATTCAAAACATTCCAAAATTAAAATGTGTATTAACGTTGTAATCCTTTAAGAGCGTTGGTATAGATTATCACGTAGGAAGCCCCTTTTTAAACGCGTTCGAAATCAACCTGCTGGTATATTTCACAGCAAAGGATCACAATGAAACATGAGGACAAAACGCGTTCTAACTCAAGTCGAAATAAACGTTTCTGAACTGAACAGTATGATGTAAAACATAATTTGATGACACTCTTAAACGAGTTAATTTATGCAGTTTGTTTCGACCGCCATCAGTGGATCATATTATATTCTAAATAACACAATCGTATTCTTCGTGTCTACACTTCCATTATAATTAATGTGTTATAGACATTCAAATATTGACGTGTACTAAAACTTCAAGCCGTTTGAATAGAAATAGAAATTAGCAAAAAATTGCCACCATATTTTTCATCTATACGTATAATTCGTATTATGGTTTGCAATACAAAACATAAAATATGTAAGCACACTCGATTCTAAATAACGACGTCGTACAGTACGACGCACAAGCCTTTGCCGCTGTGAAGTTATTCACAGAAAACGTCGCAGTAACATATAATATAGTATAGGAGCGCGGAGGAGATGAAGGAGAGGGCCTCCCACTACTTTCCCGCGGGCGCAGGAAAGTAGTGGGAGGTTCTACTCGCCCGCGCGGCTGTACCTGCGCATTGAGTCATTCGCAGGCAAATCAGAGCGGCAAAGATCCGTGCGTCATACGGTAAAAAATATTAATATTTAATCAAAAAGCGGATAACTCTTAAACCATACTCTGTTATTATAGCCATTGTGAAAAAAAAAATCAAACACCGTCGACCCCTGGCAACTCTGTCTAGCGCAAATTACTTTTCATATATAAGACAATGTTAGCTTTTATGGGATTCGCTTTAAAAAGCAATTGCCATTTAAAAAAAAATTTATTGGTGTAATAGCAAATATTTTTTTTAATATTTTCTACTATAGGTAACATCACGGATCATTGAAAAACGCGTGGCGCCTTTTAACTTGTCATCAATCATTGTCAATCGATTGTCTCTCAATTAAATGGCTCGTGACTTTAAATCTAACCAAATTGGGTTAATGTGTAGGTTAAATGAGATAATTTCAAAACATCAATCGCCGTGGCGCAACCGTAGATGGAGGTCTGTCAATGTGTGTTTTATACTGAGTTAGGTTTGTATATAATTGACGACCGCTTGGCCTAGTGGGCAGCGACCCCTCCTGCGAAGCTGGAGGTCCCGGGTTCGAATCCCAGGTCGGGTCAGTATTTATATGATGAATATTAATACTGGCACCGGGTCTTGGTTGTTATATGTATGTGTTGTCTTCGCTTGGTACCCAAAATACAAGCTAATGCTTAGTTTGGGACCTAGACGTTGTTGTGATTGTGTGTTATTATTATAATTTACAACTCTGTACATCATTTACAATTTATATTTTCTCAACAAACAAAATGAAGCAAAAATATAGTAGCTGTAATGTAAGAAAGCTAAAAATTTTACTCAGAAAGAAAATTCAAAGTGTGTTAGTGAAAAAATAAAAAATTGGAAGATAAGGGAATCAAACAAGCACATTCTAAATAATGGATATTATTTTTCACTCAAATAAAACTAAATTATAATAAAAATAAAATTAATATTATAAATTTTGATTTTCAAATCTTCATCCACAGTGACTTTATACTGGTGTAATTATTAGGAACTACTCAGAAATTATCACATATTCTACAATTGTCCCGACTTGCTTTGCGCTTGTGTGCACGTCGCCGCGTCGCGGGTTGTTTGTGCTAGTTGCGTGTAAAAAACACTCACGATTGTTCGATCACTGAAAGTTCAGTAGTGGGGTGCACATCCGTCTTTTGGCAACATCGTCTCAGTTAGGCAAAGTTGCTAGGGTAATACGACAGCAGATAATATTTATACAACCTTGTTACCGCGCCACAAAAAAAGTAAAAACATTCTCACCAAACGCCATAGAGCCTCTACGAGACGTCTTTTCTTATTACTACCAATACTATATACAACGCCAAAAAAAAAACTACTAATCCGGAGGTCTGTTTATTACTTCTTGGGGTATTTTCGACTTTGCGTCATTCTTCGTCTCCGTCGCACCGGTAGGGTTGACATCTTTCTTTTCGCTCTTAGATCCTCTGTCTCTTTCTCTCTTATCGTCCGAACGCCGTCTCTCTTTACTGCGATGCTCCTTCTCTTTCTCGCGCCTGTCCGACTTGTGATGCCTATGCCGGGAATCGTGGCGTTTGTGCGGTTTGTCGGATTTCTGAGGCGACGATTTGTCGTCGCTCTTAGAATGCTTGTGATCTCGGTGCGACCTTTCCGACTTGTGCGTTGTGCTGTTCTGGCCGTTGTTCCTTCGTTCGGTGTCTGCCGTCGCTTTGACAGGAGTCGTTTCGTTGAACTTGCTGCTCAGCGCCCGCATCTCGATCACGTCCTTGTGTTTCGAAGGTGTCGACGTGCTAGATGTCTTCAGATCGGCTGCGGAAGACAAATGCAAAATATTCAAAATAAGGATCATTCACTTAAACAAATATCTGATGGTTATACGGTTCAGCGCTTGGGATTTGTATTCATGAGTATTTTACTTTTTAAATTATTAAAAATCCATCCAGAAATGACAAAGTTAGAGTTTCCTAAAGGCCACATTTAAAACGAGCAGACCTTCTCGATTCTGTATGATACAATTATTTAAAAATGAAAAATTAAATTATAACGAGGTCACCGAAGAATACTTTTTACGAAATTTATGTTCTTTCAGAAATAGAACCATCTTCAAAAAAGATGTAACCTATATAGGTTACATCTTTTTTTACTATATAGTAAAAAATATTTTTTAGGTGCTAACACCTAAAATTTGGTGCAAAAACACACATTAAATGGGTACAACTACAAGAAATTATTCACAATCGTTCAATATAAAATGAATGACTTGGCACCAAGTTCATAAGGTATAAGCCGCTTGTGCCTACAAAATAATTTTGTGAAGGACCCTTGGGTAGAACCACGGTATACCACTATGTACCCGTAGTCCTACTGGACCTAAACCTGAGCATAAAATGATTGATTTGAATGTGTTTGACTTCAAAGTGAATTTTATTTTAAATGAAGAAAAAATTTGTTACAATTATTTACTTAATAAAAATACATATAAATATTGATACTATTTAATCGTTTTTATTCCAGTAGGACTACGGGTATATAGTGGTACACAGTGGTCCTACCAGTAGGTCAAATCGATGGGAACGCGGGCCCTTCACCAATAATTTTCAGTTTATAGTGTTGAATTGTTTTTTGAAAACTGCACTTTCTTTGTTAAAATGTTTTTAAATCAATGATTTCCACCCACCTCGCTCATGTTTCACAGGCGTCGTTTGCACAGGAGTGGAAATGGGAACGGTCGTCGCGACCGGTACGGGATTAGAATCAGCCGCCGGTCGCTCGTCAGCCGGCGATGATGCCTCCGACGACGGATAATACTGCTTCAGACGTAGATGCCACGCTGTGAACAAAGTGACACTTTAAAGACACAGTTGATTTTGCTCATCATTAATATGTAATAGTAGATTGTTACACTAGGGGTGAAAGGAACCTAAATAGGTCTTTCATCCGAGGTAAACATACTGCTTTTCATTATGAATATGAGGAAAGTAAAAAAAAAACGCGTTAAGGGGGCAATTACAAAAAAACGGCATGTTTAGGTACATTTTTAGGATGTTTGGAAAGGTATATGGTCATAAACCTAATTCTAAAATAAAGATCAGTTCTTAATTTACAATTGTGTTAGAAAACATTTGCATATTTTACACTCTTTCACACTGAAAAAATATTATTTTGTAACCCACTTTTGCCGAAATCGCGGAAAATTAACATTTTTCGGTACATATTACACCATCATCACAAGGTTTTTTGAGATTAAAAAATCATTTAAGTATAGTTAATACTTCATCCTTTCTTTCTGTTAGAGGAAATTTTGATAATAAACGGAAAAGTAGCAGAAAAAAATTATCAATAATATGCAATTTCACCGAAATTTCGCCATACTATTTTGTATGAACTGACAGCACATTGACAGCTTATAACCAAGCGCACACGGTATCGTGTTTCAGACCGCTCCGAGGAGCGCTATTGAAAGGTCGGGTGTATGTCTTTGTTTCTCTCCGATCAAATGCTGTACGTATGGTAAAGTTGAACTCAATCAATCTTGAGACGTGGGTGAAAGTAAATTTATAATATTTTATGAATTGAATTAGTTTGAATTTTTTTTTCCAAGGCGGAAAGCTATTAAACTTAATATAAAAATCTTACACTATATATACAATGTACATAATATATAGATTACCGAGTTGACTAACTAATAATTTTTTTATGATAAAAATATTAAATTAAAACATATGTAAAAAGTGGTGTCCTCTTGGAATGGTGTAATTATTTTAATTTTAATACGCTTTTATAAGTTCTACCTGTATGTTTTTTTGTATGTAATAGAATCTTTAAACGCGATTGTCACCCACTTCCACTGAAGATATTAAGCTGAAATTCAGAATACCTATGTAACTTCGATGACAATGCACTAAAATGATAAACATAACTTGATGTTGCAGCCAGGATTGTTTCCTCATAAGGATACTCTTCACCGGTTAATAGCACGAACACGAAACTTTGTACGTAGGTTAAATTTCGATAGTTATCCATGATTTTCACTATAAACTGATGATGCACCACGATAATTTGTTTACAAGGGAACTCCTCAGTGGTTAGATTAGCACCGACATGAAGCTTTGTGTCGGTTTGTATCATTTCATCGTTTTATAGGTAATTGTGAGTTCCACCTTCATGTTTGTAAATTTTAATGGAATGTAGTTTAAAAAATATTAAGACTAAAAAAAGATAAAAAATAATATATTAAAAAAAAATTATAAATTACACTTTGATACGACTTTGATAGACAATCGAACTTTAAAAAAGAAAATAAGTAGAAAAAAAATAGAAAATTAATGTTATTGTGAAAAAGCGTGGAGTGCAATGAAATATTTAAAACAACTGATATCGGGCACCCCACGCTTTTTCACAATATCATTATTTTTCCTCATTAAACACTTTATTATTATTCTAAAAGTTATGTTCTTTAAAGATCGATTTGATATTAAAGCGCAAGTTTCTTAGTTTTTTTAAACTATAATGTTTTTCGAAGGCGGTCTAAATGATCGTTAAATTTGAAGGGCAAGTTAGTCAAAACAGGGGTGTTCGCGCGGTTCCTCTATTTATAGAAATAAATAATGGTATGAGCTATGGGCGCGAGTGGGTTGCTTTTCGCAGTTTACGCATGCGGTGCAAACAGAATGCTCGTTTGTGATTAGTGTAAAGTAAAAAGACTTAGTACTGTAAAATACAACATTACGGTACAAGTTTCGATGTCATAAAAAACGTATTAATAGTAATTGTATTGACAAAAGTATTAATCGTTGTTGTAATAACGCATACAGACTAGTTTTTTTTTTTTTGTAATGTGGACCAAATAATAATAAAATTTTAATCTATACGAAACATACTTTATTTTAATAGTGTTAGGCCCAGAAAGAAAGAAGTTCAAAATGGCAGACACTATTTTCAGTTTTGACCGCAGATTTGTGAAGGGAGACCACATGGACCCATAGATATTGATTTTGAAAGCAAGCAGTTCAAAAACAAAAACAGATTCAAAGGCAGTAATTTTTATAGTTCTGAGCACAGATCCGTGATCGAAGACCATACAGACTCTTAGACATTGATTTTGAAAACAATCGGTCCAGAATCAAAAATAGTAGAATTTGACGAAATGGGAAATGAAAAGGTCACCTCATTCAATGGGACCTCGGTTTCGCCATCGCCACGTATCACAAACAAAATGCACTCGTATTGCAAAACTCCTCATACGATAACTGTGGCACAGTATAGTATTGTCTAATATTTTTTTTTTTATAGAACTTTAAAAGACATTTTAACCCACACCTATAACACAAGCTTTGCTTAGTTTGGGACTAGATAGCGCTGTGTGGGATGTTCCAGGTATTATTGTTATCACTACATATTATAAAATAAAGCCCCCCGCCGTTCTGTCTGTCTGAACGCGACAAACTCAAAAAGTACCGAACGGATTGGCATATTATTGACATCAATGGACAGAGTGATTCAAGAGAAAATTTGTTGAAATATGACGATTATTGTTGAAGTCGGAAAAAAATCAAGCTGGTTGGGAACTTTCATCGAAAATGCGGCCTAATCCTTTTGAGATATAACAAAATAATGTATGGAGGAATTGTGTCTCTTTTATAGAACTAAAGAAAAGTCCACGATAGCATATGTCTATCTTTTATGGATAGCTTACTATACTATTTTTATGATGTAATATGATGAGGTGATTGGAAAACAATTTATACGGATATGGTATTAATCCTTATCAAATTAAATACGATATTTACCTTCAGCATTTCATGAACATTATGATCGCCGTTTGTATTCTACAATTTAAATCAATATCTTAGGAGTCATAACGGACGACGCGACACGCGTGGTTAGGCTGAAGTTATCAATGTTGTATACAAAGAAATATTTTAGTTTGTTTTTAAGTATTTATTCTTTACTTTTTCATATATTTATAGAATTCGAAATAAAATACATTAAAAATAATCCAAGTTGGACGAACTTGCGTTACAATTAAATCTAATGAAATCCAGTCCACATGTTCGACACAACAAGCTGATACGACACTACGACCGTAAAAACATTATGGCTCTGCTACCCGTGCGAAACCGGGGCGGATCGCTAGTTATTATATAAAATAAAGCAACATTAAAAACCTGACATAAAAGAAAACTAATTCTTAAATAAATAAAAATAATAATGATCAAGACTAATTAGTTCTGGTATAGAGCCAAGTATGTGTTGCCTCTGGTGCAGATGCGCGTGTAGTAGTAAGCAAGCTGTCAAGTAAAACCTATTTTCGAGCTGTCACTTTTTGTGCATACGTCCTTAAATCCATATTTGAATCTGATGAACTCATTTTATATTAATATCTGTATATGTAAATAATTAGCACTCGACAAAACAACTGAAGATCGAATCGCCGCTTTCTCGCCTTTTTATTTTTCTTTTACTGTGGCATTCTACCAGCCAGTATTTTTTATCATTGATCATGGTTAATTATATCAAATTAAATTAATTATTATTTTTCTTTTTTATTTCAAAAAATTAATCAAATTACAAAATTGTTGATAATGTTTTTTTACCAGAATTTTACGCCGCGATTCAACAGAGTTGTTGTATAAAAGCTGGGACATGGCTTGCATAGTTTTAAAAAAAAAAATTATTTGACAACAGGGAATTCGTTCCTCTGATCAGGTAACTTCAAGTGTACTTTCCGAGTATGAGTAATGAAAACATAGATTTATTTCATAGAGTAGAATTTACATGCCATTTTGTCTGTATGAAAATGTATTTAAGTGGATAATCTTCCTCCGCAGCTTCGAATTGGCATCGCTATCTTCGTTTCAATCTGTCTTCCCTGACCTGTTCCCGAATGGCAGAGATGACAACACCTTGCGGCCGTTTTTTTTTCAGAATCGTATTAATATAGGATTTCCAAACCATTATTTTCAGAACAGAAAATTCAAAGAAAATAATTATTATAAAACAATTAAACGATATATCGAAACAACAAAAACACACTGCCCTATAAAAGGGTTTCCTCTATCACATATATTTTTTCTGCAGAAATCAGTTACGGGATCGAGTGAGGAACACACTCAGGCTGGACCCTTTTTTTTTGTATGGGAAGCCTACCGCCGTAAGTACACTAAACAATCGTATTTGGTTCACCACACTCTGTAAATGTACCGAATTTCAACATCATTTCGTCCAGTAGGTTCAGATAAAAAGAGCTCTGACAAACCAGCAAACAGACCCTGAAGTGATCCTAAGAATTCATTTTTTCATTAGTGATTATGGTTATTCTAAAAAGAAAAAGAAGTAGAAACAAAGCAAAGCAGAGCGGAGACGCAAACATATATCCGTAAAAAATCAATAGAATTCAATAAATTCGATAAACCTCGTCATCGCCATCTCCAGGGCAATCGGAATGTCACGATGCATAAGTACTCACCGACAGAGGTGACAGCCGAAGTGGTCCTGAACTGGTGAATGATGTTCCTTGGCAGGAAATAAACGTCGTCGGACAATAGTGGCAGACGCGAATAACGGACACCCTCCCGACGTAGCTGGTTCAGTTTTGCTTCTTCAAGCCTGGTCAAAGATTTTTTTTATGTTTAGGTACTTTACGGGCCAAGATTTAGCATAGTAATATTATAATACAACACATACATAGAAATTTTATTTTACACATTTCAGTTTTATTTCTGTAAGAAACCATATAACGAAAAATTACCCAAATTTACCTTTTCTTTAAAAATATTAATTAAACTTTTTATCCCGCTCCCATACATGTGGACAAACATGCCGAATATTGACATTCACGCATGTGTGGGAGGCCATTCGTATTCGGGAATGCCTTGTGCGGCAAATATTTGATATTCGTTATAGTGTGTCGGTTTTCTTGCGCACTTTAAATTGGCCGCAAGGAAAAAATTCGTGTATTTCGCACATGCCCGAATGGCCAGTCGCGCGTGCGCCGCAATTAAGACAATATACGTGACATCGTCTCGAAAGTCAAGTGAAGCAAAGTACGAACATTTGCGAAGTATAGGAAGTACAGTTTCAACAAACATTTGTCAATTATTTTCACGGAAACATGTGCTGATTATTAAGCCAAATTTTTTGCCTCAAGTGCAGGACCGCCTTTAGTTTGAGTTTTTGACGTCAATTTTTTTCCACAAATCTTCTCAATTAACTAAAAAAATTGGTTTTAAAAAATTAAGGACGGCCCTTAATACCTTGTAGGCTTGTGTAATTAACACTAACCATGTGACACACTGCGATATAGGCGGCTCGTGCAAATCCAACTGCAACAATGCCACCAACTTATTGAAATCTGCTGCATGGAAAGCCACGACGTCCTTCGTGATGCGCGCACGTTCGTCTGCCTCGGAGCCTGTGTGTATTGCTTTTAATACTCCTAAAAAAAAAAAAAAAAACTAAATGTAGTAATTTAACATAAAGATAAGAACTACCAATCAGTGATAACTGCTATCAAAGGCATTTTCTGTTTCTTACGTCACCATGCATTCCTTCTTGACGATCGTTTAGCCCAGTGGGTAGCGACCCTGCCTACGAATCTATGGGTCCCGGGTCCGAATGCCAGGTCGGGTCAGTATTTATATGATAAATATTAATACTGGTACTGGGTCGTGGCTGTTATATGCATGTGGTTTCTTCGTTTGACACCCAAAACACAAGCTAATGCTTAGTTTGGGGCCTAGACGCTGTAGTGATGTATACGTCATTAATATTATTCTCTGTCAAATACGACATTCCGAATCATTCGTAACTTGGTTATCAATTATGCATTTGACAGAACTGTTTCAAAATTATTATACCTAAGTATTTTACATAAATTATTATTTCACACACCCTTGCCCACACCACATACACACACACATCTATACACCACACACAGATCAAATCAATCATTGTTAATCCAAACCATTTTTTAATTGCTATATTTTTCTTGCATGTATATAGGTAATTAAAGTGCAATGTATAAATTAAAATTAGTATAGTTCGCCTGAAATTTTATCGCGGATCTGAATACAACGCTTTAAGCGTGCTTGCGCAAGCACAGTCATATATCCCTCGCTCCACTATGTCCCGCTACACCTAAAACTGGTTACTGCGACGCGACTTGTGCCTACGTTCAGATCCGCCATAAACTTTGATTGTAACTGTACCACTAGAAATAATAATAATAATTATTATTATTATACCGGGGCATACCACACAGCGCCATCTAATCCCAAACTAAGCAAAGCTTGTATTATGGGTACTAGAAAACTGATATACATACTTAAATATTCTTTATAATTTATACAGATACTTTCACACTCACACATTGAACAAATATACATGTTCATGCACGCAAATATTTATTCCGAGTGGGAATCGAACCCTCGACCCTTGGCTCCGCAGTTAGGGTCTCTAACCACTCGGTCAGTCAAAAGTGACTATCACAACGAAGGGGAACCTAGTGTGAGAGATATGGCACCTTATAATAGTTTATTATTAGTGTTACATGCAATGCTTTTTTAGCCCATTCATTTAAAAATTTTTTAAGTGCAAAGTACTTCTAAAAAGGTTTTTCTAATTTATTTTATTTAACACTGCAAAACAGTATAATAATAATACATGGAACATTTCACACAGCGCCATCTAGTCCCAAAGTAAGCAAGTATTATGCTTGTGTTATGGTTACTAGACAACTGATATACATACTTAAATATATATATATATATATATATATATATATACACTTTTTACAACCAGACACGGAAAAAATAGACATTTTGTTTCGAGCGGGATTTGAACCACTAACCAAACCACTCGGCCATTCGTTGAGTCAATATGCATATTATGTATATTATGCATAGCATGCATATTAAGATAAACTATTGCAGCATATTTTTTTTATTATTATTATCTCTGTTTATTTTTTGATGTGAATACATGAGCGTCTTCTTTTTCAGCAAGGTGGTGCACGTCAGAAATTCGAGCGACATAACAATTGTGTATAAAGACACGGCCATTTCTCGGAAACTGTAATTGATAGTGTAAAGGTGAAGTCACTATCGTTAACAGAACGTAAGTTGGACTCGTACACGACCCGTATCACAGTATAATATTTAAAAAATACGATTCTTGTATGGGGACCCTCTTTAATATTTACTTTCACTTCATTTTTATTATTTGTACTATAGCGGCCAATAGGACCCCTCTAATTTCGACTTTATTTTTTAGTAATACATACTTTGTGAACATTTCAAGTGTTTACTTACTACAGTTCACACGATACAGCCCTGTGACAGACAGACCGACGGACGAACGGACGTACAGCGGAACCTTAGTGATAGCGTTCTTGTTGGTACCCTTTGGGTACGGATCCTTAAAAATGGGTTGTGTGCCATATGATCGAGTAACACCGAGTAACCGAAAATAAGTTGACGTAATTTGAAGGACTCTATCCACGCTCGTCTGGCTTTAGCCTAACGAAAGCGTTCGCTTACCAACAGCAGCAGTGGTTATTCTATCGAGACCGTGTCCGACGTGGTCCGCGTGCGCACGCGTCCTGTCCTCGAACAGGAACTCCCGCGCCTCGCTGGACCGCGGTAGGTATTGTAAATTTCGCAACTCGTTTATACCAGTTCTGTGAAATGATGCAAAATAAAAATGTAAATCGAAACTACCAAAACAAGAAAATACAAAGGAAAAATTAAACGTAACCTTTGAAATTTTCCGAAATAGTGGCTTGGTTAAATTTATATTGCGCTGCTTCGTAGAATTGTAAACATCTTCCTGCCAAATTGATTATCAATCAATTGTATCTGTCAAGCAAATGACTCGTGACCTTGGATCAAACCCAAATGGGTTAATGTGTAGTATCTAGGTTAGTATAGCTCGGAAATAGAATAAAGCACCCAAGTCACGTTTTAAGTATTGCATTCGTCTTGTTGAGCACTATTCTTGTAGTTAATATAATCAGTCTTTTTCGCTTATCTCGTTATTTTTAACAATATTGGGCTGTAATCTGCCAAGAAAATAATTTGTTATAAAGTCACTACGTGTGTTTATAGTTAATGATTTTTGGTTTTTCTTAATTATTTTGTTACCTTACGCACTAATAAGTAATAAGTTCGCGACACTGCTCCCACCGCGGTTCGATGACGTTAGAACGTTATGTTTGGATGTGAATCGTTAGGCCTAAAGAAAAACCTACTGTATCGTACAACTTTACTTATTATAACACGGAGCCGAGCACATTTTCGTGACGTTCATTTTCTACAAAGCTGAGGTGTAGACGTTATGACCTCAAAAACAAAATACCTGCGCTTCTTTATAGGGCTCTTTCCTAACTCCGCTGTCGGCACCAATTGCTCGCCTGGTCTTATCCAAAGTATGGGTCCGTCGTTGGACTCGCGCGGTTCCATCTCCATAACCGACAGTGGACCCCAAGGCATAGTCTGGGAATAAAGAAGTTATCATTTAAAAACAGAAACTCAATCCGAGAAATTTGCTATTTACTGAAGGCCCAACATAAACACGCAGGTGACACTTAAAATATTTAGAACTGGCCACTTAGAAACTAAAAAAAAAAACATATTTAAATTTTAAAAATAGAACTTGTTACCAACCTTATTATATATATTGCATTCATCTATCATTTGTTTTTACAAATTGGCGGCAAAAAGAAAATTGTTCGTTTAACGTCAACTCGAATTTAAAACGAGAAAATTTCGTGTAGATTTTCAATGACTGTCTTTGCCATTTAAACCATCAAGAAAGTTATAAGACTTCGGTTGCCCATGATGAAGCTCCCGTTCATTGCCTCTGTTTACAACTGGTTTAATGAGTTCAAACGCGGTCGCACTAATCTGACCATCGACAATCTAACTGACGATCTGCGTGAGGGACGTCCTTCTACGACGACGACCAAAGACAATTAAAAATTGATTGATGTGTTACATACTACATAGTTTCGCTAAAACTACTGAGATTTTGTGAACTAGTTTACTGTGTTTTAGTAATAAACTGCACTGAACTATGCGTTTATATTTTTGCACTGTTCAACTACATTATGAACATGTCTATTTGTTCCATATCTGGGTGTAAAATATCTATTTATGTGTATATTACAAAAAGAATACTTATGTATATTAGTTGTTTAATACGCATAATACTTGCTTACTTTGGAACTAGATGACACTATGGGATGTCCTAGATGTTATTATTATGAAGCTAAATTAAGTACCAAGAAAAAAATTTTTTAATGAATATTTCATTCCGCTTCAAATTCATTCTTAACAAGACATGTATCTGGCATATATCCTACTAATATTGTTTTGAAAGTTTGTTTGTTTGTATGTTTGGCAGCAATGAAGCAACAGGTCGATGTGATTTTTTACATAGATATAGTTTATGAGCTGGAGAATAGCATAGGTTACTTTTTATCCTAGAAAATGACATGGCTCCGATTAATCAGTCAACTAGTCATCAATCATTATCAATCAATTGTTTCTATTAATTAAATGGGCAGTGACCGTCAATCTGACCAAATATGGGTAATGAGTAGCGAATAGGTTAAATAACTATTCTTTTAGCTAAAATGGCTTATCAGATTTTAATGAAATTTTGTACAAAGGTGTCGAAGGCTTGGAATAACACACAAGATAAATTTCATCCAGGTAATTATACCGTTTCTGTGGAACAGCTATTTATCATGTTAAAATGGCTGAACGGATTTTAATGAAAGGTACATAGGTAATTAAGTATCATTGGAATCATTGTTTATCATCTTAGAATATTATCAGAATATTCTAGGAAAATATATGAGGAATCATTGTTTATCATCCTAGACAAGATAAATTTGATCCAGGTTATTATACCGTTTTTGTGGAACAGCTATTTATCATGTTAAAATGGCTGAACGGATTTTAATGAAAGGTACTTAGGTAATTATTATTTATTATCATATTATCACAATATTCTAAGATGATAAACAATGATTCCAATGATACTTAATTACCTATGTACCTTTCATTAAAATCCGTTCAGCCATTTTAACATTAAAAATAGCTGTCCCACAGAAACAGTATAATTACCTGGATCAAATTTATCTTGTCTAGGATAATAAACAATGATTCCTCATATTTTTTAAAGTACTTATTTAAAACAGAGCTATCGATTTGTAATTTAAAAACTTTCAAAAGTTGTTAATGTTTGTAACCTAAGCTTTATCGTATATATATTTTTATGTGCTTTAACTCGTATCGCTTGCCACCTGTCACGTCTAGGCTCCCGGATTGGAGGCGCGAAAGTTGTCTTTGGTACCTTTCGTCTTATGTTTCACCTTCGATTCGAACTGATAATATATACTGTCTACCCCTTTCGGGAAACGAGGGTTAGTTTATACATTGTATACATCAAAGCTACTCACCAGCTTTAGAAATGGACACTTTGCCAACATGGTCAACATATCGGGGAAGTACCCGCCCACTTCTTCATGCACGGTGCCCACCAAAGATATCTGATGGAGCGGTCCGCAACGGAAAGTGCCCGCAGCGTAGCTCTGTTGCACCTAAAGAATAATGAATATAGATGAGTTTACATCACCTTTACATACTGAAAATTTAATATTGAATACTAATATTCATATGAAAGGAAAAAAAAAATCAATTGATAAATAAAAGCTTGAATAATATAGAGGAGAGCTCAAGGAGCATGGCTGAGGAATCAGAAATGAGAAAGAATAATCAAATGAATGTAATGTTAAAAGGAGCGGAGTTGCGAGCAGAATTAATATGATAAAAATCAATACCAACCTGCTGATAATACCTATTGATAGTTGTCGTCTCTATATCAGAAGCTCTTGCCAGCACACCAGCTTTGACAGTCAAAGATGGATGTCTCTCGGATAGATATCGTAGTAGACAAGGAAAAGGTGCTGCTGCTCCACGTACTACACCGCACACGAAGTGCGCCCAACCATCGCTGTCTTCCGAGAACACCAACTAGGGGATGATAATTTTTTTTTTTATATCATTTTAGATTTACGATTTTATTTAAGTCAACAGTTGTTGAGATATGCACTCCTAAAGTCCTAATTTTTGTAAGAGTTGTATGGCCGGTTCTCACTTGGCCGGTTTTTTTTCTTCTAACATTTTTTGTTACTTTTATTTTATATGCATCAAAATCCGATTTTACGTATCAAGTATGAATCAAAGTCTTCTATGAAAAGAAACGTTTTCAAAAAACACTAACTTTTTTCAGTACTTTTGACCTATCAGAGAGCAGCACTCTAAACTATTTGACTGACTGGTTGGCCGAGTAGTTAGAGATCATAACTGCAGAGCCAAGGGTCCCGGGTTCGATTCCCGCCCGGCACAAATATTTGTGTACATGAACATATCTATTAGTTCTGTGTTTGGGTGTGAAAGTATCTATATATGTATATATTATTAAAAAAAAAGAATATTTAAGTATGTATATCAGTTGTCTAGTACCCCATAATACTAGCATAATACTTACTTTGGGACTAAATGGCGCTGTGGGGTATGTCCCAAATATTATATTATTATTAATAATTCATAAATGCTCACTATGTATTTTCCTACCTTTAAAAACTCCTTGGCAAGCCCCTCCTGTTGGATTTCGCTGAGGGTGTCCACGTCTCTCTGGTTTAGGTAAACCACACTTGCACCGCCGTTTGGATGTGTTTCTATGCGCATTAACCTAAAGAAAAAAGAAACATATTAAATTATCAAAGAAATCTGAATAAACATTTTAAATCCAAACAGTACATACTTGTTGATATAATTATTAATAATAATCCCATCAAAATCAATACTTGTCAAAAAAACCAAGTCTCGCAACTCAGTTGTTCTGCGGTAAAAAGTTGTGAGATCCATGTAATACCAAGTCGGTTATTAATTTATTCGGTTATAAATATATTGAGACTTGGCCATCGCCTGAAAACACGTGTAAATTCAATCGCCTGAAAACACATGTAAATTCAATTATTTAGTGCGATGGCCAAGTCTCAATATATTTATAACCGAATAAATTAATAACCGACTTGGTATTACATGGATCTCACAACTTTTTACCGCAGAACAACTGAGTTGCGAGACTTGGTTTTTTTGACAAGTATTGTTTTTGATGGGATCTCATTTCTTTTTGTATTTTGTAGACAGTTCTATTTTTTTCCTTTTCGGTACCTTCTACTTATTGTATATATGTATATCTATATGTATATAGTTTTTCTAAGATATATTATACAACCTTACGCACTCGTAATAAGTACGAATACGCACGTAGGTACGTTTTTTGCATTAATAAATAATTTAATACACGTGTTTTAATGACGGGAATACCCATTTTTTGCTCGATTTGGCAGGGGCACTACCATGCGCCTATATTTATATGGGACTAGCTTAAACCCGCGGCTTCGCACGCAATATAATAATAACTGCCGTAATAAAACATCGTTACGAATAAAGCCAATATTGAAAAATTTAACTGAAGACTTGGCTGTATGGGCTTAATTTTTTTTTGCAGTCTTTTCTAGATTTTTTAGTTTTTTCTTGATTCATACACACCAAACACTACTTATATTCCAAATTTGAAGCTTCTAGGTCTGCTAGAAGTGCCTTAGAATTTTGATGATCGGTGAGTCAGTGAGTGACAAAATGAAGAAATTTGACCCGTTATAATTTCTTAAAAATACTGGTTCCAATTGAATGAAATTTGAAAATATGCTTATATAATATGCCTGCATGGTTACTGAAAATTTCAGTCTTCTAGTTTTATCCACAACGAAGTTACAGGGGGTCGAAAATGGTCTGAATTGCTTCGAGAAAAGGCTGGTATGGCCGTGACGCTTTTTCGCTTGACTTGGTGGGGGCACGGCCGTGCCCCCAGATAACACATACACCACAACAACTAAGCATTAGCTTGTATTTTGGGTACCAAGCGAAGACACAACATACATATAACAACCAAGACCCGATACCAGTGACCCCCAGCTTCATAGGTAGGGTCGCTACCCACTAGACCGAGCGGTTGTTTTAATTGAATGACCGATTGGCCGAGTGGTTAGAGACCCTAACTGCAAAGCAAAGGATTATTTGTGTGCACGAACATGTCTACTTGTTCCATGCCTGAGTGTAGAAAGTATTTATATTATGTATATATTACAAAAAATATTTAAATATGTATATCAGTTGTTTAGTACCCCATTATACGAGCATTCCGCATCATTGCCGCTATGAAGTTATTTACAGAAAGCGTCGCAGTAGCATTAAATAGGACCGCGGAGGAGATGAAGGAGAGGTCGGATAGCTTGCGCTATTCTCACGCGCGGCGTCCGCCTCCCACTACTACCCCTCGCTGCCCGCGCGGCTGTACCTAAGCATTGAGTCTTTCGCAGGCAACTCAGAGCGGTAAAGATCCGTGAGTTATGCTGTACTTTGGGACTAGATGGCGCTGTGTGGGATGTATTATTATTATTATTACTATTACTTGTAAGGTTGGCAACAATCAAAACATGATGCTAGTAAAGTGCATTTTATATTTATAAGAAAAATATCGTCGGATCTGACTCGCCCTTAAATAGTCAAACAGTTATTCTGTGAAAAATGTTCCAAATGTTAAATAAGTAGTTACAATAGCAATAAATTGTGGTCAACCAACCTGTGATACTTCAGCCCCTCGAGATGCGGCGAAGCGGCACCGGGTCCCCAACTGTCGGTGTGGGCATGAACAGTCTGTAACGCCGCCCGATCTCGCCTACACTGGACGCCTATCGAGCAACGTTTTGTGCGCGCGCGCCGACGGCAATGATGACACGACGAATGACGAGACGAGCGAGATCTGGTATTGTTTGTATATGAGATGAATCATAAATAATATATCAAAAAAATTAAATTATACATTTTAAAAAACCCAAGACGAAAAGTCATGTTTTAATGCAAAAAATATTTAAAAAGTGCTATTTTAAAAAGAATAAAATTAAAATAAATGTATTTTATATTATAATCCACCTAAAACACTTTTATTAAATTTAAAATGTTAATTAACCACTGTAGTACGTGGCCTGTAGCCTGGACAAAGAAACCACGACGGTTAATCACTACAAATGTTAATTTTCAACATTAAAATTACTTCGTTATTTATTGCTTTCTAAAGATTAGGAAGCCTGATGATGATAAGGAAAAAACCATTTTCAGTAAACACGTCTACTGCAGCGTCCCTAGCGGCTTAGAATCGCAAACTACTTTATAAACTTGGTTTAAAGTGATATAATACGCGAAAAACCGCAAATCAGCGTAGTCGTTTTAGACGGAGATATCTATTGCAGCACACCCTGGTGGTCTATAACTATAAAACATATATTGTATCCAATACAAAAAACTGGAACCAATCCAACCGTTTTAGAAATAATAATATTTTTTAATGTTTAATATATAGATTAAAGAGTTTGTTTTTCACTTAATAATTTTTTACGCAGTCAAGTTTTTCAATTGCTTTACATTACTGTTTTTTTTTTTATTCGGCTTTAGGGTTTCACTACACAAGCCTGATCCTTTCAAATGCATGTGAGCTAATATCCACAACAGACTGTCGATTTCAGTGTTTAGTTGTGAAGTTTGTGTTAAAATGATAGCAAAAACTTATTTTATATTATATAGCTTTCCACCCGCGGCTTTGCTCGCGTAGACTACACAGTTGTACCGGGATAGTTAAAGGAACGCGATGCTCCAGAACATTGTAACACTTCTAGAACATTCTGAAACTTAACTACCAAAGAAATCTCTACACCTGATTTCATAAAAATCCATTTAGCGATTTTAGTATGATGAATAGTTATCCCACAAGTCGGTCCAAAATCAGTCAGCCGTTTTGAAAATTACCCAGAACAGACAGACAGACTAACTGACACTACGGTTTTTTATATGTGTATAAAAAACTTGCTCTTTACTCCTGACAACGCCCTCTTTATGTTTGCAAAACTTTCAGTAAAATCGAATCAGCCGTTTCTACAATTAGCCCTAACAAACAGACAGGCAAAAATCAACTTGTGTCACTCCTGATGACCTTATTTTTGTGTCTGCGAAGATTCATAGAAATGGTTTAGTCGTTTTGGAGATTAGTCGGAACAAAAAGACAGACAGACAACCACACGGACAAAAGTTACCTATACCACTCCTGACAACTTATTTTTAGTGTCTACATAGTTTCATTAAAATCTCCAAAAGTTTAGCTCGAACATACATATAGACAGACAGAAAAACAAAATGTATTGTATGTCATTTCTGACAATCTTCTAACCATATCTGTGAAATTTCATTGAAATCAGTTCATCCTTTTCGGAGATCAGTTTGAACAAACAGACGAACGGACAGACAGGCAGATAAACAAAAAGTATTCTATGTCACTCCTGATAATCATTTATCATATCTGTGAAGTTTCAATGAAATTGGTTCAGCCGTTTCGGAAATTAGCTTGAACAGATGGACAGACGAATAGACAGATAAAAAATATAGAATGTCACTCCTGATAATCTGTTTATCATATCTGTGAAGTTTCATTGAAATCGGTTCAGCCGTTTCGGAGATCAGCTTGAACATACAGACAGATAGACAGACAGACAGACAAAAAGTAGCCTATGTCACCCCCGATAATACCCTCTGAACGTCTGCCAAGTTTCATTGAAATCTGTTCAGCTGTTTCAGAGATCAGCTCGAACAGAAAGACAGACAAAAAGCAGCCATTATAATGCCCTGTGCATGTTTACAAAGTTTCATTGAAATTGGTTCAGCCATTTTGGAGATTAACCGGAACAGACAGACAGACAGAGTATTTGGAATTAGCTATTTACCTAGTAGATTTCATTCCATACGATAATAAATTGCAGATGCCAAATTTAAATATTATAACCCCAACGTCCCTCCCACAATTAAGACGAATCTAACAACAGATCATATGTTAAAATTCTTTAACCCGTTTAGCCTACTGAGCATGTTAAAGAAATAGACATACAATAGCCACTTTCACTCACCTGTCTTTATCCCTGTCTTTTTCTCTGTCTTCCCTATCTTTTTCACTGTCTCTTTCATTCCTTTCACTCTTCACTTTAACTTCCTCTGGCTCTTCTTTTATTTTGACCTCGTTAGATCTTATCGATGGCATCATCAATGAAGCTATTTCTTGTTTAACTTTTAAAGGTAACTCTAGATTGCCATAGCATGGTAGCTCTCTTCTAGGAGTTGGTTGAAACCTGATCGCTTTGAGAATAACCGAGCTTGTCGGTCTCCTGTTTGCTGAACATTCTAGAAGAACATTCGATCTGATGACCCTGGGATATTTGTATTTGAACATCCTCTTTTCCATGTAGGTGTTGATCAGTTTTAACTGTCTGGTCACTGATGATAGAATGCGACGTGTTACATCATCGTTGGAAAAGGGGTTCAATAGTTTTGATTGCTTTAAAGTCGCCTGAAGACCGGAAAACCAATCATCCCCTATTGGATTTATTTGGAAGTTCTGTGGTTCGTCAGGATGGCGGAAGAGCAAGGCGTTGCTAAGCAGTTTCGGGGCGACTTTCACCGTGAGCATCGTAGTGCCGTACCCCCCGGAATCGAACACTGGCCATATTTTGCTTAGTTTAGGTGGCTTCGCGTCGTTCCATAGACAGATTTCTCTAGATGACTCATCGCGTTTACGTTTCTTTGCTGTAATAAAAAAATACGCATGATATTATTATATTTAAAAGACTTAACAAGTATTTTTGCAAACATAAATTATTGTCTTTGAAGAATGGTTTAACCAATTTTGATGGGTATATTATTATTTGGTTAATTTATATAACTGTTTTGAAATAGACTGTACTTCATGCAAATAAGTTCTGCGACACAAGGTGGGTTCAATGAAGAATGGTGGAGAAATTTGAACATCATCAGCCAAGTTTATATCTCCAAATAAGAGACAACCATAGATTAAATAAATTTGACAGTAGCGTTTGGTTTTAATATAGTAAGAAATGTCACTTCACAGTATTGAAAATGTCAAATGCAATTTTGCGGGAGTGAAAGCCGGCGCGCGAGGCCCTCGCGGACTGAACTCGGACTGAAACTCGTCATCTGGCAACGGGTACACACCAGCTAGCTAAAGTATGAATGATTAAACAGTAAGCGCAGAAGAGGGCTTCTAGTCGATTCGTACTTTTATGGAGACAACTTATATTTCTGTCATCGGTGAAGTTGATAATTATGGACTAAAGTGATTTTTTTATGTAGTTAATATGTGATAAAATAATATGCATGTTTATTGTTGATTCCGAATAAAAAAACCTTTACATATAAAGTTACTTTCGGTGGGTAATTTATTATAATCAACTAATTAGTTGTCTGTAATCCCAAAATACACATAGTACAAGATCCCGACCTATCTTGTGAACCTCTTATTCTTTTCCCAGGTGACATATTGTTCATATACTATAATAGTACATTATGATACAAGTACGATAAGCTGCATATTATAGTTGAAGTGTTTACCGATTACTATAATAGCCAGCTTACTGAGTACGAGCATCATACAACGTTTTTTAATACATTTGCGAGTAAAATTATAAAATTAAAATAATACTTTAAATGTAATATAATGGCGAGAGTTAACGACGCGAGCGGGTTGCTTTTCGCGGTTTACGCATGCGCACACTGTTTCATTTCACTAAAAAAATTTCCCTATGCTGTTTATCGCATAAATCGATTAAGAAATCCATTTTAAATGTAAAAGTAAAACACCCACGTGTCAATTGGACATACTTTTTTTTTTTTAAAATAATTTGTGTTTCGTGACCTCGACGTAAAAAAAAGATTAAATAAATTCTGTATGCGTGTCTGATCAAAATATATCTTTTTGATTAATATGGTTTGATGAAAGACCTTCAGGTGCATATTTTCCAGTTTTTATTTTTTGAAGATCACTTTTGGTTACCGAGTTATTAATTTTTATTCAAATTTTTGTTTTTATTTTTTTTCTCCCAAAAACCGCAAAAGTGCGACCTGTGACTGGCACTCAAAGATTCCTCATAAATGCGTCTATCATTGATAAAAAGCTCAAGTCGCACTATGGAAGCGTTTACGAGTAATCGAATTTCAAAATATGGTGTTAGGGGTGTCACTCAACTTGACCTTTTATTTTTGTTTAAATTAATTCAATTTTGTCCTTAACTACAATACACCTGAGGAAGCTCTAGGTTTCGTTATCGACAGGAGACTAAATATGGAAACATATAAACTTTTAAGACAGGATTTGAAAAGTCGAGTTTATTTAGCTTATCCACCCTTCTTACTAATGAGAGCAAGAAAAGCATGTTACCCAGCAAAAGAGCTAGATGTTTCGGAAATAGAAGCGTCAGTTTCGTTGCATGGACTTCTTACATATACTTTGCAACGAATCGTTTGAAGTTGTGATGAGAATTTTATCGAGTATTGTAACAGAACAGGCAAGCAAGAAGTCTCATGCGTATTTGAAGGGTCCTGGGGTTTTGATGGAAGCACAGGCCAAGCATTATATAAACAACACTTCTCAGAATCAGACGAAGACATTTCTGTGAACGAAAATAGTTTTTTTGCCTCGACTTTTATTCCTTTAAGTATAGTAATGGACAAAAATTATATTTCATGGCACCATCCTGCACCCCAGTCGTATAGATTTTTTCGGCCGCTCCACATTCAGTATAGAAAAGAAGACACTAATCTTATTCTTAAGGAAAAAGCTTTGATAGAGAAGCAAATTAAACGTTTGACAGGAGTCAAACGTTTAATTTGCTTCTCTATCAAAGTTTGGGTTTGAGTCGTAATTCCTATTACGACCCAAACCTCCGAAGGGCATCATACTTATTACATTTGTTTCTAATTTAATTTTGAGTGTGATCGACGGCAAAGTCCTAAACTGGTACGTCTTCACAGTTAAGGTGCCCATTTTGCAAAGCTACTGCCAGTCAGTTCATGATTTGGCAACATCGTAAACAAGACGAAGTGTAAAAGAAAATATGCAACACTGCATCAATCCACTTCATGTATGGATACGTATTTTCGAATTTTTATTACATCTCAGTTACAAAAACGATCCGTTAGTACGGAAATGGAGAATCAAAAAAGATAGCAGAGAAAGTCAAATTGTGGAAGAACGGAAAAACATATCCAGGCTGATATAAGAAATCGGATTGGATTGTTGCTGGACGTTGTTAAACCCAATGCAGGAACCACAAATGATGGTAATTCAGCCCGCACGGCACTATCAGACAAATACCGTGCTATATTTGCAGAGATATTAGGTCTAGATGCATGTTTGATGGACGGGCTGCATACTATCTTTGTCGCCATATCTTGTGAATTTCCTATTGACACTGTAAAGTTTGGCATTTTCTGTCGCACGCTCGCGGAAAAGTACATCCAGTCATTTAATTGGCAGTCAATGACTGTGACGGTACACAAAATTCTAGTCTATGGTAAAGAGATCGTAGAATCATGTTCTCTTCCTGTATGTATGCTCTCAGAACAAGCGGCTGAATCGCGCAATAAATTTTGGCGCTCAGATAGGGAACGCCACTGCCGGAAAATGAACAGGAAAAAAACTATGATTGACCTCTTCCACCATGCACTTGAATCGTCGGATCCGTTTGTGTGTTTATGGCACACTGTAGACAGCGCCAAAGATTGTCCAATAGGATTTGTCTGCCAGCAGCTGTTCGTGAACTTCTGAAGCCGGTTAATGAAGAAAACTTGCAGTTGGAAGAAGTGGCTGACGAAGTTCCAACATGATAATGTTGACGACAGCATGTTGATACTCGTAAATGAAAATTATATGTATGAGTCTTAAATTTTTTATTGATTACAAATATTACAATTGTTTGACCTTTAGTGACAACCCTAAAATGTACTATATAACCTTTATCCGTAACTCCCAAAAGCTTCCATAGTGCGACTTGACTTTTTTATCACTGATAGACGCATTTATGAGGAATCTTTGAGTGCCAGTCACAAGTCGCACTTTTGCGGTTTTTGGGATAAAAAAAATAAAAACAAAAATTTGAATAAAAATTAATAACTAGGTAACCAAAAGTGATCTTCAAAAAATAAAAACTGGAAAATATGCACCTGAAGGTCTTTCATCAAAACATATTAATCAAAAAGATATATTTTGATCAAACACGCTTACAGAATTTATTTAATCTTTTTTTTACGTCGAAGTCACGACACACAAGTTATTTTTTAAAAAAAAAAGTATGTTAAATAGACAGGTGGGTGTTTTACTCCTGCATTTAAAAAGCATTTCTTAATCGATTTATGCGATAAACAGCATAGGGAAATTTTTTTAGTGAAATGAAACAGTGTGATGCGTCACAAACAGAATGCTCGTTTGTGATTGGTGTAAAGTAAAAAGCCCTACTACTGTAAAATACAACATTACAGTACAAGTTTCAATGTCATAAAGACTGTATTAATAGCAAATGTATTGAAAAATAACCATTACTAAGGAAGTTTGGGACTCTAAATACGGCTAGTCTAATTTTTAATTAAAATTGTAATTTATTTTTTCAATTAGACCAGCTCTGCTCCAAAATGTGTAACTTCCAAGGTATATTCTGAGACCAACAAAAGTGTTAATTATTATTATTCTAATGGGATACCAAATTTGATTTTTACCAGAACCCTTCATTTTTTTATAAATTTTCGAATCCAATTGTAATTAAATATGGTACAAATTTTATCTCTATATAAATAAAATTGTAGTGTCTGTCTGTTCCGGCTAGTCTCCGAAACAGCTGAACCGGTTTCAATGAAACATTGCAAACACGCAGAGGGCATTATCGGGAGTAACATAGGCTACTTTTTATGTCTGTCTGTTCGAGCTGATCTCTGAAACGGCTGAACCGATTTCAATGAAATTTGACAGACGTGCAGAGGACATTATCGAGGGTGACATAGGTTACTTTTTATCTGTCTATCCGTCTGTCTGTCTGTTCGAGCTGATCTCCGAAACGGCTGAACCGATTTCAATGAAATTTGGCAGACGTGCAGAGGGCATTATCGGGGGTGACATGGGCTACTTTATGTCTGTCTGTTCTGGCTTGCTTCGGACTTTGAACTTTCGACTTTCGAACTTCACAGATATGGTAAAAACATTATCAGGAGTGACATACAACACTTTTTGTTTGTTTGTCTTTCTATATGTATGTTTGAGCTAAACTTTTGAAGATTTTAATGAAACTATGTAGACACTAAAAATAGGTTGTCAGGAGTGATATAGGTAACTTTTTGTCCGCATAGTTGTCTGTCTGTCTTTTTGTTCCGGCTAATCTCCAAAACGACTAAACCATTTCTATGAATCTTCGCAGACATAAAAAAGAGGATATCAGGAGTGATATAAGTTGGTTTTTGTCTGTGTGTTTGTCTGTTTGTATGTTCGGGCTAATCGTAGAAACGGCTGATTCGATTTTACTGAAATTTTGCAAACATAAAGAGGGCATTGTCAAGAGTGAAAAGCAATTTTTTTTAGATACATATAAAAAATCATAGTGCCTGTTAATCTGTCTGTTCCAGTTAATTTCCAAAACGGCTGACAGATTTTGAGACCGACTTGTAGGATAGCTTAGCTATTCTTCATGCTAAAATGGTTAAATAGATTTTTATGAAATTAGGTATAGAGTTTTCTTAGGTAGTTAAGTTTCAGAATGTTCTAAAAAGTGTTACAATGTTCTAGAGCGTCGCGTTCCTTTAACTGTTCCGGTACAACTGTGAAGTTCACGCGAGCGAAGCCGCGGGCGGAAAGCTAGTTATTCTAATATAATTACATTTATTTTTGTATATTAAAATTCTTTTAACAATTTTAATTAAAAATAGCCTTGACCGAATTAATGGTACCAACCGTCCTTGGTAATGTTTATTAATATATTTTTTTTTTTTTTTTTATTTTAACTTCATCTACCATAGACTCGAAGTCCATGTTCTTATATGAGCTTTATTACTGGATTTTATGAGCAAATTTAGCACATGCACCGCGTTTGCAGTGTTCTCTTGCGTCAGTGAGTTTGCCCTACCTATATCCTATTTTCTATCTAATCATATATATATATATATACATGCATATTAAGTTTTTTTTTTTTTTTAATACTTATTTTTTCCTCTTTCCTATAAAATATTTACATTTATGACACTTTTATGATTTAAGCACACCCGAGCTGGCCTAATCCCCCCACGCAGCGCCTGTTCACAGACACGGTGAGAAGAAGCAGCCGTCACCCTGCTCAACCATTTTTGAGGGAACAGAATGACCCGCCACTCCTGCCACTGCGCTTCATGATTTTGAGTGTGCGGCCAACTCAAGTGCTTTACATTTTTGTGAACACTTAAAACTAATTTTGACATTATGGATCTTAATTTAGGGGGAACTTTTGGGGAGCAAATTAGGGGATTTCCATATAGCCATTTGGAACCGAAACTCGCCAGCCGGGGAGTCGTGCCTCATCGCTGTTGTTTTGTCATCGCCTCCACGACCGCTCCGTCCCCGCTCTTAATTGCCATTTTTAGGTTGTACTCTTTTATTTTGCCAGTCGAAGCGTTCACCGCCCTCGCGACGAACCTTCCTATGGCGTCATCGCTCTCGTCAGTGTGGTATGTACAGCAGAGGGTATGCCGAGTTATTGCAACCACAGCGTGTTGGACACTGTCATGCAGCTGCAATCTCTCTGCCGTCCGCACTATAATCACCCGATCGTAGGTCAGCCCCTGAGCCTCGTGTATGGTTAAGGTGCGCGAGCCTTCACCTTTCCCAAATCCCTGATTAATCAGGGATTTTTTCTCTGACTGTGTGTGTGTTAAGTACAGAGTGTTGGGGAGGGTTGCCGGTATTCGCACGCCCGAGTACCTCTCGAGACTCAGGGAACGAATCTCTGCCCTAGACGAGTATACACCACTATATATCTCGTTCAAGGCGTATGCCACGTCCATCGGGTTCCTATGAGTGCAGAGTAGCTCCCTGGTTATACACGCCACACCGCCGGGACGGGTATACTCCATCCTAAATAGTCCTTCCCTGTCAATAAACGGGAGTTGGTTCACGTCACTTAAACACTTAAACAAAGACCCGGTACCAGTATCAATATTCATCACATAAATACTGACATGACCCGACCTGGGATTCGAACCTGGGACCTCCAGCTTTCGTAGGCAGGGTCGCTACTTACTAGGCTAAGCGGTTGTCATATTAGACAACCGCTTAAACCGCATAAAAAAAAAGAATATTTTAGATAAATTAATTATTAATTAATTTATCTAAAATATTCTTTTTTTTTTTATGATATATACATATATAGATGCTTTTTACACCCAGCATGGAACAAATAGACATGTTAATGCACACAAATTTTTGTCCCGAACGAAATTAAAACCCGCGACCCTTGGCTACACAGTTAGGGTCTCTAACAACTTGGTCAACTGGTCAGTCTAATAGTAAATATTTGAATCGATGTCGACTCAAACCTTGTCCTGATAAAAGTTGAAAAATAAAAATGACGGGTACTTGAAAACCGGCCAAGTAGGAATCGGACTGGCGCCCTGTGGGTCAGTACTATTCCAATAACATATTTAAGTATCACTCACTGCCAAATATCACAAAAACTCATGTATGTAAATTAAAAAATAGGTACTAAAAATTAAAATTTGGTGATTTTCATATTTGAACCTATAAGGTTGCAGTTTTTTGCCTTTGGAGGTACTTTTATTTTATTTAATTTGGTAATCCTACAGCGTTAGAATTAAATGTTACACGATTAATTTCAATTTCAAATACGGCCAAACATAAATTACTTTTTAAAATTTTAACTGTTAAACTAAAAGATATGCTTAAATTAACAATCCTATTTGTGTGATTTTGGGATGTTTGTTGGTGTGTTTGTTTATGTGCACGTTTGCTAATTTAAAATGTTTATTTCAATATTGTGTTATCACTTTTTATTTCTTGAATTGAATTATGCATCTGTAAAATTTCAGATTTCAAAGCAGTTTTTGAGAGATAGAATGGGTCTAAATTAGCATAAACTATATTAAGTATAATATGGAACCCTAACAGGAGTTTTGTGTAAAAAAGTGCTCTGAAAGTGATACAAGTGAAATTCAATATGCGTAAAGCATACTGAAGATTAAGCATATACTTACTAAAATCAAACCGACTTGTATAAGAGTGCTCTTTCTGAGTTATACTACATAGAAGTAATGGTATATTCCAGGTCTACCAGTTTATATTAAAAATGTAGTTTATTCCAAAAATAATAAATGTAGTTTATTCCAAAAATAATAAATGTAGTTTATTTCAAAAATAATAAATGTAGTTTATTCCAAAAATAATAAATGTAGTTTATTCCAAAAATTATAAATATCGGTGAATGCTTGGTGAATTGGTTTTTTTTTAGGACATTCAGAATTCCAGAAAACAATTGTCATAAAAATCTATAAATACAATGTAAAATTATGCTTTTACTTTACCATCATAAAAATACAAAAACCAATGTGTCATACATTAAAACAGATCTGTCTGTCTGTACACTGGAATTTATGCAAATTATGATTATTATTAATAATAAGCTAACAGCTTCCGCTGATAATGAATAATAATATGAATTTGAATCCGGGCATGTACGAATGGGTTTTTTCTGACTTAAGTACATGACTATCACCGACTCCCTGCCTCGGAGAGCACGTTAAGCCGTTGGTACCAGTAGCCATCAACAGGTGGCAGTCGTTAAAATCCATCAACCCGTCCTGGAGCAGCGTGGTAGATTAAGCTCCAAGCCCCTCACCCTGAGGGTGGCCTAAGCCCCTGTAGTGGGGCATAACGGGCTGGTGGAATGGAATGTAATATGAATTCAATTTATGAGAATGTCCTTAAGTATGAGAAAATATGCACATCATCTTAGCTTGTGTAGGCATAAATATGATGACTACCTAAATCATAAAATGCCTATTTCACAATTGACATTTGATAGGAATTTGTAGAATTGACAATTTGATAGAAAATTAAATTATTATAGAATTAGGAAAAAGTCCCAATATAGAGAATATATAATTAAATTAAATACAGGGTGAGATTTTAGTCACCAGCCAAATTTTAATATATTGATCTTTGGTAAAATACCGATGGCCGTCTTGTTTTTTTTTAGTATCGTTTAATAGAAAAATATTGACATAAGACTACAGAAACATTTCCCGAAAAAACCAATGACTCTAGTCACCGGGGCAGCGCGCCGTCCCGTTTCGGGTCAAGGTACCGAGCGCGTACGTTTACTATAGCGTTAAGAAAGCAACCAAACGTTCTAAAATAAAACTATAGATAAAATAATTTATCAATAAAATGTGACCTATATTTTTTATTAACTTTATGAGGTCTATTGGTGATATCTCACATCTAGACAAAATTTGGCTGGTGACTAAAATCTCATCCTGTATATATTTTTTATTAACGTATCAATAACAGTACACATAAAAAAATTTATGAGTTACACAGTAAAAATTATAAGCAAAAAGCACCCCATGCGGAACTGGCAAGAATGCATTCTCTCCTTGGATACTCAGATACGAGATAATCTTTTGAAACATATCTACTTTTTAAGCGACTTCAAAAAAGAAGGAGGTTACTCAATTCGACCGTATATATGTTTTTTTTTTTTTACTTTTTTTTTTATGTGTGTTCAGGGATAACTTCGTTGTTTATGAACCGAATTGGATGATTTTTTTTTGTGAAAGGGATAATATCTCCGAAATGGTACCATGATAAGGAAACCAGGATCTGATGATGGCATCCTAGAGAAATCGAGGGCCACCTTCGAAAATCGTATTTTAAAGTATCGTATTTTAAGTATTTTGATAAAGTACGACTACTAGTACTATTTAATGAAAGTCGGGAGTCGATCTGATGATGGAGCTGAAAGACAGTCGAGGGAACTCCTCAATGACTTACAGCAATTACCTGGTGTTTGGACTTGATTCATTTCTATTGATGAGAGCTTTGCACCCACATGGATTATAAGTGCCATTACAGGTCTGATGATGGAGACCATGCACAATCGAGGGAACTCCTCAACGATTTACAGCAATTACCTGGTGTTTGGACTTAATTCATTTCTATTAATGAGAACTTTGCACCTATAAAGGTTATAAGTACCATTACAAGTCTGATGATGGAGACCATACACAGTCGAAGGAACTCCTTAACGATTTATAGCAATTACCTGGTGTTTGGACTTGATTCATTTCTATTGATGAGATCTTTGCACCCATATGGATTATAAGTGCCATTACAGGTCTGATGATGAAGAACATACACAATCGAGGGAACTCCTTAACGATTTACAGCAATTACCTGGTGTTTGGACTTAATTCATTTCTATTAATGAGAACTTTGCACCCATATGGGTTATAAGAACCATTACAGGTCTGATGATGGATACCATACACAGTCGAAGGAACTCCTTAACGATTTACAGCAATTACCTGGTGTTTGGACTTAATTCATTTCTATTAATGAGAACTTTGCACCCATATAAGTACCATTACAGATCTGATGATGGAGACCATACACAATCGAGGGAACTCCTTAACGATTTACAGCAATTACCTGGTGTTTGGACTTAATTCATTTCTATTAATGAGAACTTTGCACCCATATGGGTTATAAGAACCATTACAGGTCTGATGATGGATACCATACACAGTCGAAGGAACTCCTTAACGATTTACAGCAATTACCTGGTGTTTGGACTTAATTCATTTCTATTAATGAGAACTTTGCACCCATATAAGTACCATTACAGATCTGATGATGGAGACCATACACAATCGAGGGAACTCCTTAACGATTTACAGCAATTACCTGGTGTTTGGACTTAATTCATTTCTATTGAAGAGAACTTTGCACTCATATGGGTTATAAGTGCTATTGCAGGTCTGATGATGAAGACCATAAACAGTCGAGGGAATTCCTCAACGATTTACAGCAGTTACTTTTTGTTGAGCTTCCTTCATACGGTTGAATATGCCAAAATGTTCAGTTCGCACAAAAATAATAATTAAGATTGAAGTTTTACATAGGAATACCACTGCCTACTATGCATGCTGATGCCTCAATTTGACACTGAATTTACGTTGCGTAATCGTGGTTCTGTCTCATTAGAGTAGCGCGTTTAGTAGCCCCATTTATACTAAATACAAATAAGTTACAGATGCGTTCAACTAAAAATTGAAAAATAAAATAATTTAAAAAATAAAATAAAAACCGACTTCAAAAACATAAACTAAAAAGTTAAAAATAAAATTTTCACTTTAAAGAAAGGAGCATTAACAGGCGGCATATAGTTAATGAAGTTGGTGCCAACTCAGACACGTTAAATGGGTACTTACCAGGTAATAACAATTACAACAATGATATATTTATCATTGTTGTATCTATAACAAAAAAAATAGAATACAATTTAAAGTGTCTGAGTGAGTAGGCACCGACTTCATTAATATATGCCGCCTGTTAATGCTCCTTTCTTTAAAGTGAAAATTTTATTTTTAACTTTTTAGTTTATGTTTTTGAAGTCGGTTTTTATTTTATAGAATATCTTTTCAGCAGATTTTTTAACATGGTCATCATAAACATCTCAGCTATAGGAAGTTCACTGTTGGACATTAGGCCTCCCCCATTGATTTTGAATAGGATCGACTGGTAGCGGCCTGGCCTGAATCAAGTGTCCTACCGCCGCCTTTACAAGGTCATCCTTCCACCTTGTGGTTGGTTAACACACACCTCCGACCAGTGCGTATTACCTGTGATGACATATGGAACTGAGACATGATTTCTTACTGTGGGCCTCATAAGTAAGCTCAAGGGCACTCAACGAACTATGGAGAAGGCTATGCTCAGAATCCCTCTGTGTGATAGAATCAGAAATGAGATTTATAGATGAACGAAAGTCACGGATATAGTCTAGTGGATTAACAAGTTGAAGTGGCAATGGGCAAGTCACATAGTACGCGGAACTGATGGCCGATGGCACCGAAAAGTTCAAGAGTGGAGATCACATTACAACAAGTGAAATGTATAACAATATGTTAACAGCCCTTAACCGGCACTGGATTAGTATGGAGGGCTTATTGTCCATACTCTTTAACTCAATGGTGATGAAGGTGATGAATCCCTTGAGGGTTGTACTCCGTAAACATATAAAAAAAAACATATCAATTGACATTTATGTCATTAAATAATCCAAAGTATGGTACCACAGTAGGTATTGAAATGAATAAAATTTATTTTCAAAGTAGGTCGTTAAAAAATGGAAGACATTTCGTTATCTATTTATTTAGATTTCTGTGTTGTAGGTAATCTAATAAAGTCTAGTGGGTACCTAATATATTTTTTGGGGAAGAAAACCTATGGGAATTAATTTGAAATTACTTACAATAATAATACATTTATAAAGAAAAAAGAATATGGAAAGAAATAGGAAATAAGTAATGGGGGTTCACGGTGTAGAGAAAAATGTATGGAACCAACACGAAGAAACTAGCCAATAGACTGTTTCCTAAACACAATTTATTTATTTTTAATTTTAGTGTTTGTTTATATAATAATGTGGTGTTTTAGTTGTTTTATGTAGCAAACAAGTACCTACTAAGTTATAAAAAAAAATAGAAAGGCATTAAGAAAAAGGTCATTGATTCTAGGCATGTATTATCAGAAGAAAGAAAGTATTGAAAATAAGGACATACTGACTGTTAATACAAGTTTTGTCAACACCCTCTGATTCAAATTGCACATCAACATGTTTGGACAACCTACACCAAGCGCTTAATGTTTGTGACACTTTTACTAATAATAGTACTTAATCCAAGGCAATGAGATGAAATAATGAGATGAGATTTCAATGAGATCGGTGTGATAGGTCCATGTGACATTTTATTTTACATTACCCTCACATAACAAAACATGGAAATCCGTGAAAAACAACTATCAAATACATTAAAAAACGAAAGGCATCATAATACTTTGATATGTTTATAAACAACCATGACCTCCATTCATGGAAGCCATTTTACAAAGGAAAATCATAGGTTATTCATTTCCCACCAAAATGTCGACAAAATAATTATGTTTAGAACTTAAATCTAACAAATATACTTTGGATTATGCTTAAGTTAAAGATATTAATAAAGAGAAAGGTGAATATATACCTTTAGAATCTGTATTGTGATGTTTTGAAGATACGCTAGGAACGTAGCCAATTTTTGATAGTTTCCGATAATCGTGTGTAACTCTTTTGCGTTTTAAACTTTCGCCGGTGTCTGCTTCACTGTTCGAACTGCTATTTCCATCGATAAAGTCCCGATTTTCATTAATTTTTACACTTGCTTCTAAAGGTACGCTCGACGCCATTGTTTTGACTACATCAACTACATTTGTTATACTTATTAGTTTGAATTAATCTTTTTATATGTATTTATCGATTTCAATATGCATTTACAGCAACATTAAATATGCTAACATTCAATGAATAAAAAAACAACTTGCGACGCCATTTACTCATTCTCAGCTCACTTTTTTTTTAATGTTGCCATTTTCGCATTTGCCATTCAATGTTTGACTGAAAGAAAAACTAACATCAATTTTCATATTTATAATCATTTGATAATATTTTTCCTTAGATTTTTTTAGTGATAGATCTTCTAAGCTAATGTAGGTGGGTTTTTGGTATTTTATGCGTATTTTGCAATTTTATACTATTTGTAGATTTTTACTTGAGAGAGTTTAATTCAGTATGGCCATTTATCATCGTGAAAGTCAAACAAAAATTTTTTTCATAGATTATTTTTTTGGATTCACTAACCCCAGTGGCCAACCAGGGTATCAATAATATTATCATCATTGACTTGGTATCTTAGACCGTAGATAATTTATTGAATCTTCAACCTGTCCTCAATTTATTATTAACGTTGCGTTTTTGCGACTAGCGGTTTAAAAGCAAATACCTTAGACTCAAATTTTGGAATAGGTATTTTATTAAAAAGTACATTGAAAAATTAATCATTTTTGGAATATAAAAATCAACATTCTTTTATTATATAATGTTAGCGACATCTATAAAAACTTAATAAATGGCTTTCTTTAGTTATAACTAGTTTTCACTAGATGGCGCGGTGTAATAACTTTTAACATGTTATTGATTTTACGGTTTTTAAAATCGCTGAAATATTTCAAAGTCTCCATTACCCAATCATATTATACCCACATTTTTCCAACCAAGGACGTTAATAAGCTTGATTCCAACCATAACAGTACTCAAAATTCTAAATCTAGCCAATAAGATTGGCTACGGAGACCTAGCTGGTCACTACAAAACTGGTCACTTCCCATACAAATGGCGTAGAGTGATGGTCACGATTTTATTGAGATGGGTTTAAACCAAGCTGGCTATCAAAGGTTCCTTTTTAACTAGGATTGTAATAAAACAAAACAAAACTCGCACACGAAGGGTTCCGTACCATCGTACAATGTAGCGGCCATAGTAGTTCATACTTCATGAAAATTTCAAGTGTAAGCAATGATCTTACAACCACCAATCACCGCAAAAACGTCGAGAAAAAAACACGTTTCTTGTATGGGGACCCCTTTTAATATATAAGTAACTATATTTTATTTCCATTATTTGTTGATAGAGCAGCTATAGTAGCATACACTCTATGAAAATTTCAAGTGTAAGCAATTAATCTTTACACAATCACCAAAAACTTTGAAAAAATACATTCCTGTATGGGGACCCCCTTCATTTTATTTTTATTATTTCTTGTTGCAGTGGTTACAGTTATAGTGTGATTTGAAGTGTCTACCCTACCTCCCTTTTACGGTCCAGACCCGAGCCCCGAGGTCCAGTGGATACAGCCCTGTGATGTGATCTGTGACAGACGGTCGTACATACGTACAGACGGACAGAGGAGCCTTAGTAACAGGGTTGTCGTTGGTACCCTTTGAATACGGAATCCTAATGATAATTGTTTTGAAAATTCTGAATCTTGAAATATCTGAGCCCTAATCTCTACATTTCTAAATAAATTATCAAATAAGTAAATAAAATTGACGTGTCTGTCTGTAATTTAATTAGACAGGCCATATGTCATTATCATTATTATAGACTTATAGACAAAGATTTTGTTAAATTACATAAGAAATATAATTTCAGAATCTTTACATATTTTTCCAGTATAGGTAGTTCGCAGCGAATATTTCAAAATATCAACATGTGTATAGATATTTGATCTCTGTGTACATATTCCGGAATTTCTCTTGTTTTTTTTTAAAGAAACTCGAGTCGTTTGTATGGAGATATTTTGGAATAAACATGTTGTACTCCATTTTTTATATTAAATAATATACGAATAAATATACGAAACACTACGAAAATAAACTCTAAACATGAAATTGAAGTAGCTGTGACGTAGTGAATAAATAAATATGGGTGTGCTCGGGCCTTTTTTTGTTTTACCCTTGCGGTGGGAAGACCGATTAATCCCTACAGTTTGCGCGCGCCCGAGCGCGCGGGTTATGTGGGAGTTCCATCCGCTAAACAACCGCCTGAAGCAGAATAAGGTCGCGTGTCGTTAGCCCGAACGCTCCAACGACTTCATCAAAGCGGCCAGGAGGCACACTAGGGCGTTACCGGCGCGAATATGTCGAGAAACCCCTAAGAATTACTCGATGCGAAATAATTCCGTTGGCGTGGGCCTCCGGTTTAGATTTACGTTATTAATATAACTTGAAAAGTGTTTTACTATTCACTCATTTGAGATGAAGTAAGTCGGGGGGGGGGGGGGGGGGGGGGAGCGCCCCTGCTTCGGGTTAAACTTGAAAGTTGCCCGAGAAAGACTCATTAGTTTGAATCAGCCGTTCGACTTCGAGAGTGAGATCGTCGGGCTGATCTCTCAGTGCATTCCGTGGTCTTCTTAGGAAATGATTAGGAGGAAGTGCCTCGTAAATAGCAGCTGAAACTATCAATGGATTGTTACGATTAGTGGCTCTAGTGAAAAAACGCTCTGATGCGTCTTTCATGTATTTTGGGATTGTGGGGAGCTCTAAGTCTCGATGTAAAACTGAGTTCCTGACGTATCAAGGTGCGCCAGTCGCTCTTCTACAGAATTTGTTTTGGCCGCGCGGAGAGCAGAGGCTTGTTCTGTGGCAGAGGCGAGATGTCATTCGAGCTGAGTGGACGTGTCACCACCGCCGCCAGTGAAATATTAAAGTGTTATTATTACTGAATCCCTACTTACTCCTCCTGTGACAGAGGACGTCACAAGTGGCGACGTTTAATAAATCAAATTTTAAGGATGGAATGGACAATGGATGGGGACATCAAATGACCCCATAACTTTGACGGTTATGGGGTCATTTGATGCGGACATCCAAGTAGGAGGTCAGATACAGACAAGGACATGTTTTGTCATCGAGGGTGGAACAAGAGACCTATTAGGGAAAGATACAGCCGTTTCTCTACAAATGCTCAAACTCGGGGTGGAAGCCAATGCCATAAGCAAAAATTGTTTCCCCAAAATAAAAAAAACATCCAACTTAATATCTATGATTACAAGACAGTAAAACCCGTAGCACAGCCCTATCGGCTAGTACCTATTCCGTTGGAGGAAAAGATTAACAGAAAAATTGACAAGCTTGTTAAATTAGACATAATTGAACCAGTAAATAATCCATCAGGGTGGGTTTCAGCCATAGTTCTGGTTCTTAAATCTGACGGTGACGTTAGGCTATACGTAGACATGCGGTGTACTAATAAGGTTATTGTGAGAGAAAACCATCCGTTGCCCATAATGGATCAATTATTCCCCAAATTAAAAAAGGCATGGGTATTATGGGTATAACCGAAGATTCTAGATATTTCACGACTTTCATAACGGGACGAGGTCTTTACCGTTATAAACGATTAAGTAATGGCATATCCGGTGCTCCAGAACATTTCCAAAAAAATCATATCCGCCATAAAGTTTGATTGGAACTGTAACAAAATACGAATTTTTAACAAATTAATTATAATCCTAGTTTTCTCTATTTCAGCTATATATTCTTTTTAAAACACTTCTAGAATATGGAGTTGATGTTCGTTTAGGTACCTAACATCACGTCGTTCTCTGAATCATATACCTAGCTCTACGCAACAGACCGTAAACAAATTACCGCTACGCTAGACAAGCCAGTCCTACGGCCGTAGATGCTTAGTATTTGTACGGAGCCGGAGCAGGTCGCTAGTAAAATTTATTTATTTATTTATTTTCTCATAATTAAACGACATAAAGACTACATAATAGTACAGCTAAATTGTCGGAGTCTGGAGCCTAAACTAGGTCGAACCTGTTCTTATAGGTCTCCAGACCCCGTGACTTATTAGTTTAAACTATTTGTTTAAAATGTTTAATGAAAAAAAAATTATTAATAAAAAGAAAGAGTTAGAGAGTATTTGGGAATGTATGTATGTGAACTAGTGTCATCATAGAGAGATTGCGTCTGAATGTAGAATGATAGTGTGAGTGAGTGAATATTAATGTGATGTTACTTAGTGTATACAGGATGAGATTTTACTGATCAGCCAAAATGTTCCTAGATGTTAGGTATCACCAATACACCTCATTACGTAAATAAAAATATAGGTCAAATATTTATAATCAATAAAAATATCCTAAATATTTTTTAATAAAATTTGGCTACCTTTTGCTTACACTCTACCCACACGTGCCGCGCGCCAGCTGATTCCCACCCTTTTCGTAGCGTGCCGCCCTTCCGCACTCAATGACCTCAGCTCAGTCAGCCACGCGATTCTGTATCGGACGGCGCAAGTCGTCCGCGCTTCAATAATGTATACAAATCGCGAATATTATGAAATGATGAAATGTTACATTTTAGTGGACAAACTTTACGCGGCGCCCAAAGACTGTATGAAGAAATAAGCCTGCATCAGCTTCGCAATCAAGGTTTACACAATGCCACGGTACCGAACTGTCAAACTATTTGGAAGTGCGAATCAGTGCAAATGTTTGGGCCGGGGTTATCGGTGATAAAATATTAGGGCCCTATTTCATAGAGGGCAGACTGACCGGAATCACGTATCTTCAAATACTGCGAGTGCAGAGCGAAAGGGCGGAGCTTGGGGAATGTGGGCGGGGCGCGTGCACGTGCACTGGCGTCCTCGTGATATGACTAGTAATATTGGTAGTTTTGGGAAAGGTTTACGTAGGCTTAACTGAATATTTTCCCATTGAACGATACTAAAAGGGAACAAGACGGCCAACGGATTTTTATCAAAGGTCATCATATTGAAGTTTGGCTGGTCATAAAAACCTCACCCTGTATATTGCATATCTGCGTACCTATATTGCATGCATGAATAATTATATTTACTATTTATTGTATCTGTAAATTTATTGTATGTGTATATATGTAAAGTAGGCAAGGAATTATGACATAATGGCTAAAAGGTATATTCATAGGTAAGTTCTTGCAACCATGAATTGAGTTTCTTTTTGGATTCAAATTTGGACAAGGAGAATATTTGAGTATTGTTGTTAACTTTGTTGTATAGAAAGAGACCAAGGAATAAAAAGAATATCTGAGCAAAAGAAGTAGAAACTGTATTTTTTGGACAGATATTTTTGCGTTTACCAATGACAAAAGAATGATCAAAAGAAAGTCTTGCATGTTGTTTGAGGATTGTATAAACGATAAACAGTTGTCTAACAGTTAGTACATTGCATTTTCTGTAAAGCTCATTAGTATGTAAGATGTAAGACAATTGTGTTTATAACAATAATAATTAATATTTATTTCGCCATTATATTCCACAGAAATACACAACAGATTAAAATCTGAAATGACCAACAATTTATAAACAATAGTTTTCAAATATAGCAGTGTGAGGAAAGGCAAATAACAATCGAAACGTCATTGCGGTGGTATTGTTGTTGACATTTCGTCACTTCCACAAATAAGAAAAATATGATACGTGTACATCTTACTTACCTATATATTTAACCCATAGATGTACATAGAGACACCGCGTCGTGACCACAAAAATATGAGCAAAAAAATATACGCCACAGACTAAATATACGACATGCCAAGTAGACATGAACCGGATATCCGGTAACTATCCGGTATCCGGCCTATCCGGCCGCCATAATACTATCCGGCCTATCCGGCCGCCATAATACTATCCGGCCGAATACCGGATAGCTACTAAAATAATAATAAACTATATAAATAACTAATAAAAAAAAACTGGATAAAAGAAACATATTTTTGAGTAATTATTTGCTTTATTTATTTAGTCTTAATATCACTTAGCTTAAATATAATTAGTTTTAGTTTTAAGTTTTTAAATTAATGTAATACAAAGAAAATGAATGAATTAGTACTCATACTGCACTAAGGGCAAATTATGGTGAGTAAATACTAATTTCTCTGTATTGAGAGGTAACAGGCGGTTGCGTTTCTCTTCATAAATAAGGCCAGCTTCAGAAAAAAGTCTTTCGCTATACACACTGCTGCAAGGTGCAGAAAGGTCGAAACGAGTCCACCCGAATGTTCGCGCGCTGCCTACGCAAACGGCTAAGTTTCGCCGGATATTCGGCGGCCGGATATCTGGCTATCCGGCCACATGGTTGGCCGAATATCCGGTATCCGGTATTCGGCCAAACTGCTATCCGTTTCATCTCTAATGCCAAGTTTTTAGATAGCACTGTAAAGTATAACTTAGTGTGAGGTATGTGTGTGACGCACATGTCAAATTCGTACTGCCCCGCCCCGGCTTCGTACGGGTGCCTAGCAGTGCGTATATGCACTGTGTTTTTTTCTGTTTTAGTGTTGTATCGGCTGTTGCGTCGAACATCCTACTTGGAGTATTTTTAATTCTGTAAATAAATATTCGAAAAAGCAAAGAATATATACACCGCCGCCGTTTGGACTTTCTTAGATATTATTATATTGTATTAATATATATATATATATATATATATATATATATATATATATATATACATAAAAACAAACTAATGCATTTCTTTGTATACAACATTGATAATTTCTGCCTAACCTTACAACACACGGGTCGCAACGTAAGTAGATGTGGACAACACAGGAGCGGCGGCGCTCCGGGTCCAGCGTTTGGCGCGCGATAGTTTTAATTTCGCGATAACACCTAAGATATTAATTTAAATTATATGGTGCAAAGGATAATCATAGTGTACATGAAATGCTAATAGTAAATAACGTATTTAATTTGACCTTATTAACACTGTATCCTCATCATATGACGCCATTTTTTAAACATAAAAATAGGCATAGTAAGCTATCCATAAAAGGTAGACATATGCTATTGAAGACTTGTCTTCAGTCATATGGAAGAGAAACAATTCCTTCATACATTGTTTTGTAACATCTCAAAGGGATTAGGCAGCGTTTCCGATGAAAGCTTCCAGTCGGCATGATTTTTTCCGACGCGACGTCTTCAACAATAATCGTCATATTTCAACTAGTTTGCACAAAACATTGGTAAATTATACACACAAACCATTCTCTTGAATCACTCCGTCCATTGGTGTCAACCATATGCCAATCAGTTTGGTAGTTTTTGAGTTTATCGCGTTCAGACAGACAGACAGACGCGGCGGGGGACTTTATTTTATAATATTTATTTATTTATTTATTTATTCTTATTACTATACATAAAATACAAACAGTCCGTAAGACCAATACAGTAAATTATGTGGATCGCTCTAAACACCTCACAATGCCCGACCTTACCCGCGACAACGGAGATGCGAAGAGATCAAGATGGGCGTCAGCTCGGCACATATCGTTAATAATGCGCACCGCGCGACCGATAGGCGCCTGCCGCTGCAGGTTGGTCCGCGAACCGGGCGCAGCAAGCACGTCGTCGTAGTGCCCAGCGCGCTTACCCCTTTTCGGGACGACCAGCGACACACAGCTCAGCAGCGACGGCACCGAGAGCTTTCCCCTTACTATAGCCAAAATGTACATGGCTAGCACAACGCGTCTCCTTAATTCTAGAGTATTGAATCCGAGCATCCCTATCAAATATAGAGTTGGATAGAGATACGGATAGTACCCATAGCATCTCTTAAAAACATATCTAATAAATATCTAGTGACGTGAATACTATATGGGTAACTTAAATATATTGTTAAACGTTGAACCCGGCAAACAGCATAATATCCTAGTATATAGGTAATAACATGTTCAATGGTCAACTTAAAAATAAAAATGCACTATCCTATAATAACAGAAACATTTTTGATAACGAAACGTGAGAGAAAAAGCATATGCGATAGGAATGGCTGATACGGCGTCATAACACAATATTGCTAGCATTTAACGATTCTATCGATATAAACAATTTTTAATATTAGATTCGAAATTATATCAAACATATATTGGATACACAAGCATGAATTTCTGTAATATTAAGGCGGTAGGTTTCGTGTACAAAAAGAGAGCGTAGATAGCGCAGTTGTGTCTTTTCCTCGCTGAATTCATTAATTGATTTATAGAGAATAAACATATGTACCTGATAGGAGACGACACTCTTTTTTTCCGGGCGGTATGTTTTTGTTTTTATTTTGCATATCTCGTTTAACTATTTATTTAACTGACCGATTGCCCGAGTGGTTATAGACCCTAACTGCTATGCCAAGGGTCGCAGGTTCGATTCCCGCCCGGGATAAATATTTGTGTGCATCAACATGTTTATTTCGTTCCGGGTCTGGGTGTAAAATATTTATATATGTAGGATTAATATTTAAACGAAAACACTTTCAAGTATTTTGTCTGTAGTTTCATTGTATGCATCACAACAACGTATGCAATTAAAGTATAACGTCTTTACTCTTTAGTGCGTCTTTCAGTCTACTTTTACATTCTCACCGTTCACCACAATGGCGTTATCGTCATGATAAAGCACCACCTGGCGATCGGAATAATCCATATCCCACATATATGTATACATTATTAAAAGAAAATATAAAAAAAGAATATTTAAGTATGTATATTATTATATACATACTTAAATATTCCTATATATTGGCTAGTAACCCATAACACAAGCATAATACTTACTTACTTTGGGACTAGATGGCGTTGTGCGTGATGTCTCATGTATTATTATTATATTGATATAACCAATTGATAAGTTAACAATAAAGTAGGTACATGATTTTCCTCGAAGATTTGAATCTAAACCATCACGTCAATATCATTTTCTTTCTCTCTCTTTCGCTTCAAAATACTTCATTTAAGGAAAGGAGAGACCATAATAATGACGTAGGGTAATGGAAATTGTTTGAATTTGTTAACAGAGAAGCTACCCAAACATATTGCATATTATTTAAAACTAATTAGCTTCCTCACGAACGCGCGAACATTATGTATCTACCATAACGACAGAACAATTATACTCTACCATAACGCTGCTGTAAAATTAATTTACTCTATGGTATATCAGGTTTGATCCCATGGTTTGAGCCGAGGGTTTGAGCAATCTTCCATCACATCTCACAATTCACACATCATATTGTCTATGTTGGGGGTCTCATCTCGTTTTATTTATTTTTAGAGTTCCGTACCTTAAAAGCAATAAAAAGGACCTATTTAAGATCACTTTGTCGTCCGTCGCAATCAAAAAATACGGCAAAAAATATTTATGTTCGGGATAGGAACATAAAATCCAGTAGATTTTAAAACTGATGTATTCGAAAGAAAATTGCATTAAGTATGAATATATAAGAATATATGTTGTCGTTTTCATATCAGTCAGTGTAGTGAATGCGCGCGGCGGTTGGCGCTCGCTATGACACCTCCCTCCTTTTATCCGGCTGCGCCTGGGCCCGTACATCCTCCCCCCTCTCGAAGACTGTGGATTCGAGTGAACAAGTAGAAGTAGACGGATCTGGAAGCAGTGGGCAGATTTTATTCATCGCTCTTCTAGTCATGACCTTTGTCGTCTTTACGTCTGCAACTCGTGAGATGCCGTCTGATCCCGGATATAAGTGATGGATGCGTCCTAAACGCCATTTGAGTGGAGGCATGGAGTCTTCTTTTAGGGCCACCAAGTCTCCAACACGAATTCGTGGACCATTGAATCGGCATTTTGACCGTTGCTGAAGCTCCGACAAATACTCATTTCGCCATCTTTGCCAAAAATGTTGCCGAAGTTGCTCTAGACGTTTGTAGCTGTGTAGTCTATTGACATTATATTCAAGCAATGACGAAGACGGCAGCGCTGTTGAGAGCCGTCCTACGAGAAAATGCCCTGGAGTCAAGGGATCAAGATCATTGGGATCAGATGATAGAGGTGTTAAAGGTCGGGAATTAAGGATTGCTTCAATGTGCAAAAAGCGTCGACAACTCCTCAAACGTCAAATGAGTGTTGTCTAATGTACGCTTTAAGTGGTATTTTGCAGATTTTACGCCTGCCTCCTATCATAGTCCTCCAAAATGTGGAGAGTAAGCGGGTGAAAAATTAAATTTTATACCTTCATTGGCTCCGTACGCAGTTATACTTTGAATATTTGTTTTAATAAATTTCTCTATTTCATTGTTTGCACTCACGAAATTAGTTCCATTATCACAGAAAATTTCACAAGGTTTTCCTCTGCGAGAGATGAAACGACGGAGACACATAAGAAATATGTCCGTGCTTAAATCACTAGCTACTTTTAGGTGCAGAGCCTTTGTAGTAAAGCACACGAAAAGACATAGATAACACTTCGTTATTTTACAACCACGGCCTTTGCGGTCAGTGATAAGAAATGGCCCGGCGAAATCAACATCACTAAATTGAAATGGATACCTAGTTTTTACTCTTTTTTCAGGTAAGTTACCCATAATTGGAGTGATTGTTTTGGCTTTCATTCGCTTACATATTATACACGTGTTTACTGTATTTCTAGCTAAAACTCTACCTTTTATACACCAAAATGTATTATGAATAGTACTTAATAATAGTGTAGGTCCACAATGTAATAATCGTTCATGTTCATGCTTGAATAGTAGTTTCAGGGAATTTATGTTCGGGATAGGAACATAAAATCCAGTAGATTTTAAAACTGATGTATTCGAAAGAAAGCCCGAGTCCAGAGAACCTGTTCAAATTTATAAGGCCGTGAGGCCGTGGTTCGAATCCGGGCCTGTACCAATGAATTTTTCTGACTTAAGTACATAACTATCACTGACTCCGTGCCTCAGAGGACACATGAAGCAATCGGTCCCAGTTGCTGTCAATAGATAGCAGTCGTTACAATCCGCTAACCTGCACTGGAGCAATGTGGTGGATTTAACCCCCAAAGCCCCCCTACATCCTGGGGGAGGCCTAAGTCCCTGTGGTGGGGTATGATGGCCTGATGGAAATGGAGTAGTAAAGTATTGAACTATAATGACACAAAATTATCGTATTACCTCGGGGATGCGCGGACGACTGACAATTACATCGGTTGGCGGCCACCGGCAGATCAAAATAAAACACCCGTACGCTCCATACCGTAAAATATGAAGTGATGAAAAATCTCCATTAAATGTTTTAACTTAGTCTAGTAATTTCGGCGCCAAATGGAGTTATTAGATTAGCAGTTTAGGCACGACGCAGACGCGGCGCTTTTATTAGTATGACTTTACTGTCTCAATTTGTGAACGAACATAATTGGCCATATATTATTGTGCTGTATATTTCCATATTTTAGAATAGTTCTTTACTATTAAATGACAAGATTTAAAAAAAATAATTGGAATATAGCTAATTTTGTTAACATACAAAGAACCAGCTAAGTGTGAGCCGGATTTGCACACGAAGGGTTCGGTACCAACGTACATATAAAAAAAATACGTTTCTGGTATGGTGACTAGAGATGAACCGGATATCCGGTAACTATCCGGTATCCGGCCTATCCGGCCGCCATAATACTATCCGGCCTATCCGGCCGCCATAATACTATCCGGCCGAATACCGGATAGCTACTAAAATAATAATAAACTATATAAATAACTAATAAAAAAAAACTGGATAAAAGAAACATATTTTTGAGTAATTATTTGCTTTATTTATTTAGTCTTAATATCACTTAGCTTAAATATAATTAGTTTTAGTTTTAAGTTTTTAAATTAATGTAATACAAAGAAAATGAATGAATTAGTACTCATACTGCACTAAGGGCAAATTATGGTGAGTAAATACTAATAATTTCTCTGCATTGAGAGCTAGCAGGCGGTTGCATTTCTCTTCATATATAAGGCCAGTTTCAGAAAAAAGTCTTTCGTTATACACACTGCTACAAGGTGCAGAAAGGTGGAACCGAGTCCACCCGAACGTTCGCGCGCTGCCTACGCAAACGGCTAAGTTTCGCCGGATATTCGGCGGCCGGATATCCGGCTATCCGGCCACATCGTTGGCCGAATATCCGGTATCCGGTATCCGGCCAAACTGCTATCCGTTTCATCTCTAATGGTGACCCCCTTTCGAAGAACTAAAGTTGTCGACATAGCCGAAGTGATTAGCAAGCTGAAGTGGCAATGGGCCGGTCACATTTGCCGTAGAACCGACAACCGATGGGTTAGACGGGTTCTCGAGTGGAGGCCACGTATTGGGAAGTGAAGCGTTGGACGCCCTCCGGCAAGGTAGACTGATGACCTGAAGCACCATACCGGGGGTAATTGGATGCGGAAGGCGGAGGACCGTGTGTGGTGGCGAGCCTTGGGAGAGGCCTATATCCTGCAGTGGAGAGACACGGGCTGATGATGATGATGATGATGATGACCCCCTTTAATTTTTAACTTTATTTTATTTTCATTATTTGTTGTTATAGCGGCTATACTTGTTACACAGTCCGTGAAAATTTAAAATGTAAGCAATGATCTCATAATTTTATTACCAATCACGAAAAACGCTAAAAAACAAGTTTCTTGTATGGAGACCGCCTTTCGTGTTTAACTTTTTTTTTTATTGAAGCGGTTATATACTTCATGAAAATTTCAAGTGTAAACAATAGGTATTTAGACGTATTTTTAATTTTTTAACTTCTCGCTATCCAAAGGAAGTTATTCGTTTGGGTCCGATTTTTAAAATTGAGTTTTCAAAAGATCTTCACGTTTTGAGGCCCTGGGAAGCCATTCTGACTATAACCGGCTGGACGTCCGTGTTTGTGTTTAACTTTTTTTGTCGTACAATATCTTGGAACTGTTTCAAAAGTATTCAAAAATAAATATCAAATTTTATATCAAATTTTTTTTTACGTTTTTTGTTAGATAACTTTAAGATTTTCTAACCGATCTACTTGAAATTTTCCTTACCTTTTATGTGCAAAAAAACTGCATTGAATGCTGTCAAAGAAATAATAGTCGAACGACGCAGTTTATAAATTTCATATCACAGTTTATAAATTTCCGAAAAAGTGTCTTTTTAACATAAATTTGAGATTTTACGACCAATCGATTTTTGACTCTATACAAAACATAAAATAAACTAAGCGTTCAAAAGATATCGCATGTTCAATAATTTCCAAAATAATGTTTTCTATGAATGTGTCCCTGGTTTTTGAGCTCGAAGAACTCTAAATTTATAAAAAATCGATATTTGAACTTGAAGAGCTCAGAAAATAAATATTGTGAGCTCGAAGAGTTCAAAAAACCATGAACATCGATATTTTGAGCTTGAGCAATAGCTTTTAAGCTCGATAGCTTTCTAATAGGGATATTTTCGAGCGCTTTCATCCCGAAAACAACGGGGAGTTTCAGGGATGGCCTGCAGGGTCAACCGATTTTTTAATTAGATTTTAATTTAGTATTGACTTGTAATAATGTGTAACATCACCAGTGTAAACATTGATCTCACAACCATCAATCACTAATAACGTCGAAAAAAAAACATGTTTCTTGTATGGGCGATCCAATTTAATTTTGACCATTATTTAATTTTTATTATTTGTTGTTATAGCGGCCGTGGTAATACACACTCCATGGATTACGATAAAATTTCAAGTGTCTACCCATTACCGTTCACAAGATACAGCCCTGTTACAGACGGATGGATGAACGGACGGACATTGGAACCTTAGTAATAGGGTTTCCATAAGTACCCTTTGGGTACGGATCCCTAAAAAGTATAACTGGTAATAAATCCCGTGAACAAATATTTCTCAATTTTCTCTAACGTACATAAATCTAAATAATACACAAGTCACGACAACGGTCGCCCATATCTTTTGCCCTAGATTATTGTGCAGATTACCGCCGCGTCGGTGACCACCCGCAGTACGAAGGCAATATAAACATGACAAACACCAAACACAGTAAAAAAATGACAGTTTGAAAAAAATAATCACGTTGCTGATTATTAAAAAAAGTGATTAAAAAATGAAACTTTGAAGGTGTTTTCTCGGTAACCGTTAGTTTACGCCATCTGCTCACTTAAAACTTTTTGTTTAGTTTGGCAAGCGCTACACTCTCTATAAGTTTGGACTACGTTCAATCGAACGCGGTGTATATCAAAGGAATAATTAAGTATTGTAATTTATACTCAATAACTTAACCTGAAGATCTTGTATGTTTGGACGCGTTAATCTCAGGAATTATCAGACCGACTTAAAAAAACTTTTTCCCGTTAGAAGCGCGTTAAGAAGATTATAGGTTACTATAATAACATCACACTATTACCTAAAGGAGCGGACCAGTAACCAAAAATTACGCGACAACAATGACAGGTGGCACGGGTGGCGGATCCGCGGGGCGGATGACAATACCGCACGATGCAGCGCGGCGGCGCGGCGGCGGCGCGACGACGCGGTGGCCGTCGGCGCTGTTGCGTAATGGATATGAAGTATGTGGGTATGTATAATCCAAAAACGCATGTGAAACGTCTAAAATCTGGCTTGTGCACCTAACCTAAGCACGCTGTTTTTGTCCGTCTACAGAGCTTTACATTTTTGCCTTTACGAATATGGTTTTAAAGTTTTTATACTAAAAAAAAGAGCCAAATTTTACATAATTGTGTGTGTGAGTATATAGACCACTTTCTGCTGCGCTATGTCTGGTGATCTTTTTATCTACGTTTTAAGACGTGAAACTCTATCTTATCTTTAGATAATCAAAGGCACGGACAATAAATTGGGAACAATTATTCATATATAATACATGACTTTGAATATTTTCTATTTACAAAATATTAACATCTGTGTAGAAGTGACTTCTTCTTCCATGTCCATGGATGTTCAGAGTGATTCCACGTTGTGACAAAAAATGTGAACAATAAAAATATATATATACACAGGAAACCAAATATTTATTATCAAATTTGTGTGACCCACATGTAAAATTCTTATTGGAAAAGAAAATGAAGATTTTGAAATTACATTTCATGTGTCACTTAACAAATGTTTATTAAAAACATTAATTATGACGTACAGTCTCCCTAATCACTGAATCTGACATTTTACTCATGTTTTTAGAGTTCTATACTATAGATGAACCGGATATCCGGTAACTATCCGGTATCCGGCCTATCCGGCCGCCATAATACTATCCGGCCGAATACCGGATAGCTACTAAAATAATAATAAACTATTAAAATAACTAATAAAAAAAAAAACTAGATAAAAGAAACATATTTTTGAGTAATTATTTGCTTTATTTAGATAGTCTTCATATAACTTAAATATAATTAGTTTTAGTTTTAAATATTTAATCACACAACAGTAAATTAATGTAATACAAAGAAAATGAATGAATTAGTACTCATACTGCACTAAGGGCAAATTATGGTGAGTAAATACTAATAATTTCTCTGCATTGAGAGGTAGCAGGCGGTTGCGTTTCTCTTCATAAATAAGGCCAGCGTCAGAAAAAAGTATTTCGTTATACACACTCCTGCAAGGTGCAGAAAGGTGGAACCGAGTCCACCCGAACGTTCGCGCGCTGCCAATGCAAACGGCTAAGTTTCGCCGGATATCCGGCTATCCGGCCACATGGTTGGCCGAATATCCGGTATCCGGTATCCGGCCAAACTGCTATCCGTTTCATCTCTATTCTATACCTAACGGGTATCAACGGCAACCATAGAAGTACCGAAACGCACCCGCCCCGCTCCCAACTAGAATACGACAGAGCGACCGGCGACCGCTTATACACCGCGCTGGTAGTGTATGCAATCACCGGTTGACGCTAGTCGGCAAATGCCCGTTAGCTGGTATTTCATCGCGAAAACGCTGAATTATGAAGTGAAATGTTGTAAAAACACGTCCAAAAACAAAAAAAAAAACGACCTTGAGTGGTGTAGCTTTTCATGTGTAAGTCAGCTCGCTGGTGTAAGTATGAAATTGTGTGAACGCGTCCTCCCGCAAACGCGTCTCACACCCCCGATAAATGGAACGCTGCGTTTCGTACAGTAAATGTCTTACAGAGTCTCTAGTGAGAAAACGGCCGGGGAGATTTGTTATTTCTATGACGGGAACCCGTTCTGTTTCAATGACTCACCAGCCAGCAGTTCTGCTGCAAGGACGCGGAGGTCCAAGACACCAATGAGCCATAGGAGATAGGACGGAGTGTAGGTATGTTGCAGTTGGGATATAGGAATGACAGGAGGTTGAGCCGACACGAATACCAGCATCGTGAAGCCAGCATGGGGAAGATACATGTTATTGTGTTGATATTATTGTGAGATCATGGCTTGAAATTTTCATGAAGTATGTACCTACTACTATGACCGCTACATTGTACGGTAATAAGGAACCCTTCGTGTGCGAGTCCAACTCGCACTTGGCCGGTTTCTGATCGTTTCGCAGTGTAATAATAATAATACTTGGGACATCCCACACAGCGCCATTTAGTTCCAAACTAAGCAAAGCTTGTATTATGGCTACTCACCAGACAACTGATATACATATTTATATATTCTTTATAATACGTAGAGGATGCGACGCTTATTCCTGATTATTACTATATCTAAGCTCTATTTCTAAGAAAATCTATCAGCTCGTGTCGCGGGTCAAGTTTTATGCTGAATCGGAAAGTTTAAAAGCCTATGTTAATACTAGGGAGGTTTGGCGACCCTGAGATTCTAGGAGAAAATGGGTAGCGATTTGAACCTGTGCTAACATTACGCGGATACACTTAAATAATTTATTTAGATGAGGCTATTTTACAGTTGCCTATTTCTTGCTTTCTGTTTGGTGTCTCTCCTCCATCTACCATATTATTACCATGAAACTGATGAATATATCCAGTATAGCGGCGGTTTTATTTTAAGTACTTTTTTTTGACAGTAAATGTTTGACAGTCAAACAGTTTAGTTCTAATTCTGGTGTCCTCATCGAAATGATAGTTCACATTGCGCTCGAATTTAAGAAATAGGCGTAATTAAATTGGTAAATTATATCTAAGCGAACAAAGTCTTACAATTTAGTTAGTTTTATATTTATTTTACACTAAGCCATTAATCATACAGCCTAGTTTTTCATCGATTAGTTCCGTCGAGAGGCGACGACTGTCCGCGTCGCGTTCCGCTTTTCGAATAATAATTGTATTAAGGAAACATGAGCGGTGTGTCTGAGTCGGCCTGTAGCGGTGGCGGCGTATGTGTTTGTTTGTTTGTTTACGCGCCGGTGACGTCATATGTTTATTCTCGCGAGGACACGCGGCTTTCTTGGCACACTTATATGTACCGATAGTTAATTTAATATTTTTTTTCCTTTTTGTAGTTAATGTGTTATCGTCTAAACATATCTGTTATTTTGTTGTAAGCGTTTTATTTGTTTACTTATTGTGTTTCATTATCGGATACAAATAGCTGAATATTTAGGTATCTAGTTCTTAACAGTTTAGTTAAAATATTTCATTTTTTTATCAACTTCAGATCTTTTTTTCAGATGTAGTTGTCTTTGTAATTAACACTGTAGAGACGGTGACAAATTATTTTACATTTTATTCATTTCGACTTTGTCATGACGAAGTAGTAGATTTATAGTAGTAGGTATAAACTTACGTTACCTAAACACGTTACTTGCGCTTGATTTGATTTAAGTATGGTTCAAAAAACTAGAAGGAAAAAAACAAAAAAAAAAGTATTGTTTGTTTGTTTACATATACATAGTTCCGCCTTCTTTTTTTTCTAAATTTTGAACGCTTAAGACTATTACTACAAAGATTTCCATGCCCACAGAGTATTTAAATTTATAAAGTTCAGGCCTAACTTTATTTTTATAAATTTATTTATTATATTTATAATATTTTTATAAATTTATTTATTATATATATTTATTATAAAAGAAATAACAGTGGGAAACCTTATGTGAAATTAAGACTCGTTGCCTTTACGTATCCCTTAAAAAGGGGAATCAAAACCAACGGCACAGAACAATATAAAATTGTAAGTTTCAAAAACAAGTAGGCTATACGAAAGTGTACATATTTAGTGATGTCTCAAAAAAACAAGACAAATGACTTAGGTTTGTTGATATTAACATTTTTTGGTTGAACTAAATCACATGACATTTTATCACGGTTGTGAATTTTTATTAGTTGAAATGTTCATAAAACACAAAGCCCTGTGTTGTTTTCAGATTGGTTACAGACTTATGAAGTTATTTTATGGATGGTAAAATAAAAAATTATAAAAAATAAACTTAATTATTTATTTGACAAAATAGCCACCTAATCTGTGGTATAAATTTAAGAAAGTAGCCAACATTTGGTCGTAATAATAAAAATCATAATGCACTTTGAATTTCCATTAGCAAATAGTATATTTTGTGCTAACGATACTGATGATATATTGAATGATTGATTGTTGATTGATTTTGACTGATTGATAGTATATAACCTAAATAAGCTTATGATGATTATAATTCACTATCTGTGAAATTTCACAAGTAAATTCACTAAAAAAATAGAAATGTCATCAAATGAAAACGAATCAAAAATAGCAATCATTGTCATGTTTATTACCGTCTAACCACTCATACTCTGGCTAGCTGGTGCAAGATGGCGAGTTTTGCGAAGTCCCTGCGCGCCGGCTTTCACCCCTGAGAAATTGTGTTTGACATTTTCGATACTGTGAAGTAACATTTATGATTCTATCCAACCACCAAACCAAATGCTGCCGTCAACTTTATTTACTCTATGGATAGAACAGTAGATAGAACAGCATCGACTTTTTGACAGACACCATTACAAGAACACGTTTATTACGCTTAACAAACGGATATAAAAATATAACTACGAATTTATACATTCATAGTAAGCTACAAAAATAAATTACTCTATATTTATAAAAGTCGCGGTGGGACAGCACTATCGAAACAAATAGAGACTATTGTAGTGCGTCTAGTTACGCGACAAAAAGAGAGGGCGTGAAGACATCAACGTGTAGCGCAAGTTCAATTGAAAACTATTATATTTTGAAGTTTAAAAGTATACGAAAAACACTTATCTATGAAATGTTATTTCATCTTTTGTGTAACTTGAAGTGTAACTATCCTTCCCACTAAATTTTTTTTTGCACAAGTATTCATGTTTACCATTTATTTTGCATTTTTCTGTCATGTTTTCACGGAGACAGCCAATCTCTGACAAAAACAAATGCCGTCGCTTCACGCGCCTATCTGCCTCAGGAAGCATATGTTTGGCGATGTATGTTGTCCTTGCAAGCGCAGTAGATTAGTTAAATAGTCTTTAAAGTTGAAAGGCATAAAAACTTAAAATATAGCCTGAAACAAAGAGTAAGTCAAAATCGGTACCTTTGTTTCGGAGATATTTGTGAAAAATTTCGTCACTAATGTTTGTACATTAACTTACTGTTGTTTATTAATATACAACAGTAAGTTAATGTACAATAATGTACAAATAATATCGCTCTTGTCGGGGAACTCAGCAGGGCCGGTGTGGGGTGTCACATAGACGGTGTCTGTATGAACAACATTAGTTATGCCGATGATATGGTACTGCTGTGTCCCTCGATCGGAGCGTTAAGAAAGTTATTGAAGATCTGTGAACGTTATGCTGAGGCCCATGGACTAAGGTATAATGCAAACAAAAGTGAGTACATGATTTTTAAAGCTGGGACTAAATATCGCGAGCCGGTGCTGTCAGTCACTATTTCCGATACTCCGCTCAAAAAAGTGACGCAATTTAAATACCTGGGCCACTGGGTTACTCATGGCCTCAGTGATAACGAGGATATAGAAAGGGAACGCAGGGCGCTGGCTGTGCGATGTAATATGTTGGCCCGCAGATTTGCACGGTGTACCAAGGAAGTTAAAGTGACACTCTTTAGAGCATACTGTCAGTCTTTTTACACTTGCAGTCTGTGGGTCAATTATACGCAGAGGGCCTACGGCGCTCTGCGAGTCCAATACAACAATGCGTTTAGGGTGCTGATGGGGCTGCCTAGATTTTGTAGCGCGTCCGGCATGTTCGTAGAGGCGGGCGTAGATGGCTTTCACGCCATTTTAAGAAAACGATGTGTCTCCGTACTGAACCGCGTTTGTGCTAGCTCCAACAGCATCCTGAAGGTATTGGCTGACCGGTGGGACTCTCCAATGTTAAATCATTGGCTTTGCCAACATACGACTTAAGCTAGTCGTGTGTAGGCCTTGAGTCGTGTTAGTTTGTTTACTTTTATTTATTAATGTATCCATTTTCATTTTTATTATCATTATTATTATTTTTTCATTTTGTATATTTTCAATTACTTTTTGATATGTAAATGGCAAGGTGTTCTTTGTATATGTTTTGATTGTTTATGTTTATTTTGTCTATGGGTTATTGTTACCTGAAATAAATTATTATTATTATTATTATTATTATTAAGAAAAGTCATGTACCAATGTGTACCATGTACCAATCCATGCATACATACTTATTGAATCCAGAACCTCGTTTAGTTTGAAGTTGGCTAATACATGATTGAGCTGGGATGGCTTAATGTATTAAAAGATAATGCGGCTGTTGCGCTGCGCCACTTTGGAGCCATTGTTAAGTTCAAACTTTCTACTAAGCATAAAATAAGCAATAAAGTTACTACAGTTGCCATAGTTAATATTATACGAGTAAATGAGAAATAATCGAAATACTTTTGTTTATTTATAGAACGAGCGGGTGATATCGAACGTTGTCGTCATCTGTGTTGCCTATTAACCGACAGTATAAACATCACGTAACTGGGGTACATGTGGCCGAAGGGAATTACCAAAATGTTATCTTTCGAAATTAATATTGTGGTCAATTTAGTTACTCTAAGGTTATAGGGGTGTTATGCAAAACCATGCGAGCAGAGCCGCGGGGAAATGTTAGTATTACGAAAATGAATCCACAAAAATTAAACTGTTTGATCACCTGTTTGACGATCGCTTAGCCTAGTGGGTAGCGACCCTGCCTACGAAGCTAGAGGTCCCGGGTTCGAATCCCAGGTCGGGTCAGTATTAATATGATGAATATCGATACTGGTACCGGGTCTTGGTTGTTATATATATATAAAAAAAAATATTTATATATGTATATATTATAAAGAATATTTAAGTATGTATATCAGTTGTCTGGTAACCCATAACACAAGCATAATACTTGCTTACTTTGGGACTAGATGGCGCTGTGTGGGAAGTCCCATGTATTATTATTATTATTATTATTACCTACCTATCGAGTGTATATGTCAGATTATCAGGTAATTACGATCGGTAAAGTTTCTTATATCAATGCCCCGATAACAACTTACATGCGTAGATACTGACGATATTATCGTTGCGTGATGATTTCATACCCTAGGTCGAGAAATATGACTGGCGAACTAGAATTTAGCGCGCAGTCACCTATTTTCTTTCTATATACTCTCATTTTTGAGTGAATTTATCTGGACAGTTTCATTAATTTGCACCACACGTTAACCGCAACAATTTCCTCATTTGCAATATAGACGAATCTGTACATTTTTATCGTTGATATACAGGAGTAACAGTCCAAGTAACAGCCGGGAGTAACAAAAACAAGTATTACCTCTGGAGATCCTGATTCGCACCACTCTCAATTGTTGAAAAAAAAAATGTTTAACAACTTTATTTAATAGTAAATAAAGTTGTTAAACATTTAAATAAATTTATTTATTACGACTATTAAATAAATTTATTTAATAGTCGCGATGTGAGCCTATCAAGTCGTTCCTCCCCTTGTTTACACACGCACACAACGCCGCGCGCGCACACTCGCCGTCCCGCCGCTTATTTAGGTATATTGTTGTTTATTTTATTCGGCTATACGGCCGACACGGCGAGCCTTTCGACTCAGTTTTAACGCGCACGTTGATGCCCGCGCGCCGATAATTATTCATATCAACTTATAAAAATAGTTTCGCGTTAGTATTGTTTGTGCTTAAATCCGCCAAGGACATCGCTAGCGACTTTCGTGTAGATGTGTTGATCATAGTTTATTTTTGACGCGCGCGACATCGGTTAATTTATTGTGTCGCATGCTGACTTTTCGCCGCCGGCCGGTAACCTATCAAAAGTTGTCTGTTTTATTTATTTATTTAATTCCAATCGGAATACGCCTAGCGTTTGAAACGAAAGAGGCGGTCATTTTGAAAATTTGAATTTGGAATCGGATTATCGGCGGGAACCGATCGATGGTGTATCTATATAATTGATAAGCAATCGCAGCTAATGGATGTAAAATTCCCTAGTTCCTAGTTTGAGCTACACAACCTATGATACAATTTAGGATTTTCCGGTTTTGGCGGGAAGTCGGTCGTAGGTGCCACTGGTGCCAAGTGCGAGTTCTTAGGTGCTAACTAGCAGAAAGTTTTTCGACTCCGAGTCGGTCTGGGCGCGAGTGTTTTTTCAACGCGGCTAAGCGCTAGTTGTTTGAACAAGTGTGTTTTCTAATGGATTTATTTTGAGGTGAGGTTTAAATTTACTCGTGTGTACGTGTTTGTATTGTTTGCTCTTTGTGTTTTGTGTGCGTGTTCGACGGTGGCGGGAAACCGAATACCGTCGGAGATCGGTGAAGGGACGGAAGGGGGAACATACACACGCAAATCATGTACACAGACACACACACTAAAACATACAGAACATACGGAACGTTTGTCATTTCCCGCGAAAGGGGGGAAGTACTTGTCAGATCGAATGAAACTTATATTTTTGGGTTTGTTTGTGCATTATTGCTGATTAATATACAAAATAAATATAGGTAGGTAACTAGCAACGCTTGAAAAAAAAAAACAAGTCGGTTGTTTATGGACAGTGTTTATTTATTAATAAACTTGATGACTATGACCTCTATGACTATCTGGCAGTTTTGTCTAAATTTTGCGATTTTCAAGGTTAAACAAGAATAAAAATTATATCCTTAATATATTTTTAGATTCATATAATTAAGTGCTGATGTATATTTGTAATACCAAATATAAATAAATTTTATTGCAATGCGGAAAAGATTTCGTTACAATTATGCAAGTTTGTAGACTTAATCGATTTTAATTTTGCAAGTTGAGCATGTTTTAAATTTTGATGCATTTCGCACGCGACTTACGATAAACAATTTTTTGTATTTCATATCAATCATCATCGTAATCATAGGTAATCTGCGGTACATCCTTTCTTCAATTTTAAGTTAAGGCCCGCGTCTTTAAAATAAGAGGGAAAGAAAGACCTTACGCGGCAGTACTCAAAGAGAAATAAGGGACCAATGACATTGTGAAATATTTGTTGCTTTTATGTAATTGAAATAGGTTTTTTTTAAAAATTAAATATTGATAAATTTGGAGTTAAAACGATAATTAAAGCCATTAATTGCTAGATAATTTTGTTGCGCATCTTAAGGTGTTATTTATTTTCACGCGAAATAATATCTATTATGTAGTGACATTACAGTTAAAATAAGAAAAAGTTATTTTTAAATACAAATATCGATATTTAAATTACCTTCTATTTTTATTTTTAGGGTTTTTCGTCGCTTCTCCGCTACAGTTGTAATCAAACTTTATGGCAAATCTGAAAGTAGGCACAAGTAGCGCCGCAGTAACCAGTTTTAGATGTAAAGGGACGTAGTGGAGCGAGGGGTATATGACTACCTATGCAAGCACGCTTATAGCGTTGTATTCCGATCCACCATAAAATTTGAGACGAACTATACCTGTAGAAAACCGTTATTTTTTTTTTCATAAATATAATATCGAAAACAAACGCTTGAAAACATTTCAATGCAAAGCGTAAACCGAGACAAAACTGAGACCCGGGTCTTAGGTGTTTGAACCATAATCGCACTACGCTGATCCGGTGCGTGTTAGGGGCTGTTAACCGCCACCATGTCACAAAAAATGACAATGTCAACGGAGTTTTTGATATTTATTTGACGATAGGTTTTGCACATCTATTTCATGACTACCCACTGTATAGGTAATGCTTTTAGTCTTGGCCTCACATCACACATAAATATTGCCTTCTCTGTCTAACAGGATATTTTAAACATTTGTAACTTTGTTAAAAATGATTCGTGAAAAACGATAAAAATGAATGAAATTTAGTGTTCCGAATCTCAAAAGAAAAAAACGGAACCTTTATAGAATTACTTGGTTGTCCGTCTGTCTGTCTGTGTGTCAAGACCGCGTGCGTGAAGGAACGCGTGGATCAAGCTGAATTTCATATCAAATAGTCAGGTCTACTGTCCCTTGGAGCTGTGAAAAAATCAAAATTCTGTAAGCCAACGCAATCAAAGGATACAGCCTATTATACTGCAAATTTTCTACACTCTCAAGGGAATCAAAGTTTACAGGGTACTTCCCGTGAACTAGAATCTTGAAATTTGGTACGAAACAATGTCTTATATCACAGATAAAGGCAAAATTGCAAAAAGCATAAATTTTTACTTACATCATATAATAAAAATATTTTTAATAATTTTATACTCACTACCCTTTCCTCATGAACGCGTAGAAGTATTAAATTTAAATTCATATCATACTCAGGTCTATCTTTAAGCTGTAACAAAATCAAACTTACTTTTACTTGTATACCTACAGTTTTGTACAGAACCCTCTGTGTGCGAGTCCGACTCGCACTTGGCCGGTTTTTTTTAGTGTGGGTTAATATTGAACTTTATTATTTATTGTATTTATTTGAAACAAAATAAAAATGTATACTAACGAACCATAAGAATTAGAATGAACCATCGCAATATTCACCGGGCTTCCCATTTTATAGTTCACAATCCTCCACTGTTACCTACGTATATGTGAAGGCTTCATTTTTACTTATTTAAAAGTGTAGTAATGAAGTGAATTTTCATAAAATAATATTTGTACACGTGCAAATGTTACGTGAAATAAAATGAGAACAAATATTTTTGCCATTGTTTTAAAGCCACAGCATACTTAAGGAAATATTAAAAATAAACGTATCTTTTAATTCTGCCTTCTCATGTATTCTTAATCAGATGTACTTATCTCGGAATTATACTAGTGTTTGGCTGAACGTAGTCTAAACTTATAGAGCGTGTAGAGCTTACCACATTTAACAAAAAGTTTAAAAAATAATAATATTTAAACATGTTTTTCTCGGTAACCGTTAGTTTGCGCCATCTGCTCACTTGAAACTTTTTGTTTAGTTCAGTAACCTCTACACGTTCTATAAGTTTAGACTACGTTCAGCCGAACACCCAGTATTATACAGTCAATGTTTTAAAGTCGCCTTTTATTTCTCCGTAAAAATTTTCATCAAAAAATTTTCGTTTAAACTTAAACTTTACTATCGCAACCGAAACGTTGTTCGACTGGCGTGTCGTTTAAAATAGCGATATACGGTGTACGGTATACCAATTTTCGTCAAAATAAGTTAAGTCTTGTATAATTACAATTAATGATTTTGTTTCATGGTACGATTTTGTATCATAAAAGAAAATAAAATGATTTATCATTTTGTATCATTATAATACTTAAAACGAATGCTGTTAACGAAATAATTCGACTAAAAAAATTTAAAACATTCACATATCTTGAGCAAAGCGAAATAGGTATTATGAGCAACAACGGTGGAAATTAGAGCAATAAGGGTTGAGCGGCTTTAGAAAGAAGAAAGATAGCAACAGATAGATAAACATAATATTAAATATTATTATAGGAATGTGGTGACTATCAAGAAATGTATTTTCATGCGAATAGATTATTTGTTTATACGTGTTATTACTCAATTTAAGTGATGACCTGTTATGCTACATAATGTCATACGATAACAGTTGCATATAAACTAACGTCAGATATGAATTATCGCACGTTCAGTATTTTTTTTTTTCAGTAGGTAAAATAGATATGACATTTTATCAAATCGTCCCATATATCAAGATTATGTTATAAGCAACTCAATGGGTTTAGGGCCAAGGGCAGGTCGTCGGATCGCGAAGTCTGAGGCTAAGCGGAATAGGCCCTCTGTTAGAACACCCTTCAAAAACGCGCGACCTTGACAGTCCGCTATCGCTATTTTAAGCGACCCGCTAGTCGAAGAACGCTTCGGTTCAGATAGCAAAGTTTAAGCCGAAATAAAAAAAATTTATGTAAATTTTTACAAACAAATTAATATTGACGGTACTAGTCGTCCGCTAAAGTGATGAATAAAATAACTATTAATTGTCTGTTAATATATAGCAGACAAATTAAAAAAATAATTTAAAAAAAATCAAATTATTAAATTAAAAATTAAATTAAATAAAATATTTATTATATATTTAATAGTAGTCAAATATTCTATTGTAATATTTTCTTAACAGATTATTCAATAAAATAAAATATTGATTAAATAAAATTTAAAAAAAAATGTATTTTTTTATATTTTTTCTACAGCTATTAACTTTAAATTCAATACTGCCTACTTATATGAACTGAATTCTAAATTGATCAATAGATTTGTGGGTAGCTCGTTGCTCCGCTCCGTTTCGCTCCTCGCATTGACATAGCCTCACCTATCCTAACCAAATATTTTTAGCGGACGACTAGACACTTGCGAATAAATATCGACTGAGCTTTGTTATCATTATCATCATCAGCCTATTTTACCCCACTGCAGGGGCTTAGGCTTCCCCCAGGGTGAGGAGGGGGTTTTGGAGCTTAAATCCACCACGCTACTCCACTGCGGGTTAGGGATTGTAACGACCGCCATCTATTGACAGCGTCCGGGACCGACTGCTTAACGTGCCCTCCGAAGCACGGTGTCAGTGATAGTTAATGTACTTAAGTCAAAAAAACTCATTGGTACACGCCCGGATTCGAACCATGGCCCTATGGCTTTATAAATTTGAGACAGGTTCGTTGCGCTCTGGGCTATCACGACACGAGCTTTGTTATACATACTTGAATTATTCATTTTTTATTTATTTATTTACATTATAAAAAACTTAATACTTATAGTTTTGTAGTCAGTTATTATCATTATTTTTGTAGAAATCTACTTTGGTTTAAAATAGTAAGTTTGGAGAAATCTATAAGGCAAAGGAGGTGATCGCTTAAAAAAAATTTGGGAAAGAATAATTGTTTGCGGGTCAGGTACATGGCCGTAACCATGAATACAGTGACAGCACAGCAGAAGTAGAATGAGATGACGGATTCATACAAAAGCATACGATCTTTCTTACTGCTTCCGTTCCGCTTCCGATTCCGCTGTGTTTGTGGCCGCGACCTCCTCAATGACAGTCTAAACCCACATGAAAATAAATGATATGAGCCCGAACACAAGGTATAGTTCCAATCAAACTTTATGGCCGATCGGAATACAACGCTATGAGCATGCTTGCGCAGGTTCAGTCATATGCCCCTCGTTCCACTGCGTCCCGCTACACCTAAAACTGGTTACTGCGACGACTTGTGCCTCACATCCGCCATAAAGGTTGATTGGAACTATAGCTGCTGTACACCGTTAAGGAGTTCCCCTCAACTTCTTACCATTTCCATCATTCCATTCCATTCCATCAGCCCTTCTTATACCCCACTGCACGGGCTTAAGCCTCCCCTCAAGATGAGGGGGCTTGGAGCTTAAATCCACCACGCTGCTCCAATACGGGTTAGCGGATTGTAACGACCGCCATCTATTGACAGCAACCGGGACCGACTGCTTAACGTGCTCTCCGAGGCACGGAGTCAGTGATAGTTATGTACTTAAGTCAGAAAAAAACTCATTGGTACACGCCCGGATTCGAACCACAGTCACATGGCCTTATAGATTTGAGACAGGTTCGCTGCGTTCGGGCTATCACGACACGACACCATTTCCATCACTAGATCAGCTATAGGTTACTATAATATTTAATTTTCTATGGATCTTCACCTATGTGCCAAATTTTATTAAATCGGTTAACAGAAAATGGATGAAATTCGAAGAAACGAGATTCTTCCCCTAATTTACCACCCTTAGAAGTAGATTATTTTAAAATTAAAATGGAACCAACCTCAAAATGTAGCTTATTTATTAAAAATAAAAAATTATCAAATTGATTTACAATCGACGAAAATATTTTAATGTAGGTATTTAGAAAAATCTTTATAATTGTTTACCCTATTTACATATAAGATCCCTCTTGTGATATTTATATTACTCTATCAAATTACTCACATTGTTATGGTCAAAATTAGCTGAAATTAACAAAGTTTTGAAGCAAACAATGATTATGTTACCGTGACTATTCAATATTGAAGAATGTTCAGCGGTTTGTCGGTCGGTGGCCGCCGGCGGGATATCCCCTCCCGCTAGACCCTCGGTTTCCTATTGCTCGTGCGGACTACTTATGTATGACTTAGTAACTACGCTGTACTATTAATGCATTCGGGAAAATGATTTTATTATGAAATATGACTTACTTATTATTTTTCGAAATAAAGTCTTTGAACAATAATTCTATTGCCTAGAAAAAAATTTGGATGTGATTAAAAAAAGCCTTGCTGCTATTTTAACATTTATGACGTCACTAACGCTTAGTGTGCTATAAATATTGTTTGTATTTTACCCACAAATTTTACCTTATATTTTTTCCCCATATAGAAATAATTATTTACGTCTCGTAAACAAATTAAATAACAACATTCTTAAATTAAATGACCCTGTAGATAATTAATTGTGACTAAATATGGACTAAATAATCAAAACGTAGCTACGTGTTACGTAATTCCTAGTATCGCGGGACAACAGGGATATTGATTACCTTAATCGATAAATTAAAAATACTAGTCAAGTGCGAGTCCGTCTAATGCGCTTTCGGTTCCGTACTTACACACAGGGAAAAAGCCCGTGCGAAACCAGGGCGGGATGTTATAGAATATATGTGTGAAAGGATAGAGTGGGATGAGAACGAGAAAGAATCAGTACATATTATAGTTGTTTGTTGTATAGTGTATATATAGGTGTAGTATATTATACTGTATAGTTGTAAGTGTATAGTAGTATGTTGGTATTATAGTTTTAATTGTCTAGTACCCTATAATACAAGCATAATACTTGCTTTCTTTGGGACTAGATGGCGCTGTGTAGGATGTCCCGGATATTATTATTTTTATTATAACAGAGAGACGGAAGCAGGAGTTAGATGAGGATAAAAGTGTGAGAGGGAATGGAGTGAGTCTTTCAACTTTTTCTACGGCTGTAAAAAGAGTCGCTATTAATTAAATTCTAAATATTTTCTACTGCTGTAAAAAGAGTTACCATTTACTAATTTCCAACTTTTTCTACTGCTGTGAAAGAGTTACTATTTATTAACTTCTAACTTTTGTCTAGTGCTATAAAATGTGTTAATATATTAACTCTTTTTAAAGTATATAGAAAGTGTTAGTATTAACTAATTTCTAACTCTTTACTACAGCTAGGTACTGCCTGTACCTACATCTCTAACTCTTTTCTGCATCTTCTGTACGGAATTACTGTATTGTATTTATTATTGTAATACATTATCGTGTTTTACATAGTTGTGTCACGTAAATTCTCTACAATTAAATTATTTTTAGAACACACAGCTGGTTGAAGATGTAATGTTTCAGGCGTCATATAGAGGCAAAAATTTAGGAAGAAAGAAAGAATGAAAAAAAGAAAGAAAAAATATTTATTTGGCACACTTACAATAACACTAGCAATAATGTTTTAAAATAGAACAGGTAAAAATAGAAATATAAAAATACAATATTTACAAGTACTTTCTCATAAAAAAATTATGAATTTTCGACACGGAGTATCTAGGCTTCATCAGACATCTCACTCTGCATTTACTAGGTCGGTCCCACGTCAGTCCCAAGCCATCGAGCCCAGATCGGCCGAGGATGGCCTTAATTTACTTGGGCATTATTTATGCGGTACCAAACAACTCGTAGTTTCCAAATATTATAAACTGAATACAAGAATCTAGAGGGTTAAAAATAAATTATGAACAAAATCGCACACAATTGTGGATTCTTAAACATTTTAATGATATTACACCGCAGTATCGAAATAGTAACAAACAATGAAAAACTTGTGTTCACAATCGTCATCTTATTAGCGCTTAAGTAAGACCTTAGTAACAACGTTCGGTTGCGTGTGCGCATATTTATCTGTGTGCGTGTTTGTGTGTTTTCACTAGTTTTGTGTGCGTGTGGGCGTGACGGCGCGATAGCATTATCGCCGTTGAGCCTTGCAAAAATACACAACAAACATAATGGGTATATGCGAAGTTGTTACACAAAGATTGGATTAATATCCAAACTATGGTATTAATATATATACGTATATTACAACACGCATACATTACTTTCGTAGTGAGGTAAGGTGAGGGGGGCTAAGACATTACATCAATTTCTAGACATTTCGCACAATTTATTTAACATAATTTACAGACTACAGATATGTTGTGACTAGTTATTCTATCATTACCCATTTACAATGAAATGTGTTAAAGTATGAGTCTGTTGATAAACAATTTTCAAAATATACTAATAATATTTGATTCATTAAGAGCATACTTAATTCCGGGATCACATGTGATTCATGGCATATTTGATTGCTGTAAAAATTAAACAATATCTTTGTTTAACTCCCTTGATGAGCAGGCAAAAATTCATTCATCCATAGCATTTTATGTCCGTTCGGGCATGATTCGTTATTCATACACATATATTTTCCATTTGTGCTACGATTGGTTGATGTAATTTTTTTTTGTCACGTGACGCACGCTAACCTGTAGCCGATTCTGTGATATCATCCAAAATGGAGAGTTCCACAATGATGATTATTATGCTAACACATCTAACTGAAATATACACCAAAACTAATATATCACTGAAATAAAAATTGAAATTCGTTAATAAACAACAGAGAAATTGAATTTTCAACTTTATCTATTTTAGCGAGCGCCAAAACGACGTCACGTTTAGTCGCGAGACGTGTTAAATGCGGGCGATAACGTCACGTTCTTATAACTTTAAGTTCTTATAACTTTGTTCGTTAACAAGGTTTCTCTATATTTCTTACACGGTTTTGTTTGGTTTTGCTTTAACTTTTATTTTAATTTAAAAAAATATATATACTCAATTAAATACCTGTACAACGTTATCTGCGGGTTTCGTCTATACTGTATCTCTAGGCTGTACGAAACTGCGCCTTGCGTTTGATAAAACAAAACAACCTAAATGTTTCGCGGCCTCGAAATCTAAATACTGGCTATCAGTATTTCCGACCCGCTTTATATTCACGTTAACACGTGTCTCGGGTTCGATTCGCGACGTTATTTATGCTAGAGAAAAAGCATAGATTTTCTATACAAATGTAAAGTTAAATGTATATAGTATATAAGTCGTGTAGGGTGAACGTACATTTCGTGCAGTATTGTCGGGAAAAGCGATTCAATATTTTAAGAGTTCCGTATCGCAAAAGATAAAAGCTATAGCTTTGTGGAATCGCTAATAGTTGTGCGTGTGACTCCCGCGTTATTCATTTCTCATAGGAATCACTTTTTCATCTCAGTCTTATCTTGTTCCCGTTCTTCCCTTTCCCGTTTTTTTTCCGTTTCCGTTCCTGACCCTTCCGTTTTCGTTTCCATTCTCATCGAGCAAATTGGACGGAGATGGGGCATGGAGGCTTACAAAACCAATTCTATGGCGTTCGTATATCTAAGATACATATTTAAGAAGATCCAATTATAATCCGACAAATATTACAAAACCTACAATTGCACAGGCGAAGCTGGAAGCAAAAACTATTGTATTATAAATATAAACATTCTGAACGAAATTCTTTATATGATTGTGGAAACCGTATGAAAATCCGTTGCGAGGTTTAGAAGGGGTTAATCTAAACCATCCATCCATTTATTTATTTATTTTATTTATTTATTTTATTATTTATTAGAGAAAGCAATATACAAAAATATTTGGTCTCTGATTTCTAAACTAGGCAGGGCCTGTATTTTAGAAACTAGTGTCCTCCCAAGTATACAATTTCAGCAATCTTGCAATTTATCAACAAAAACATAAAAACACAATATTCATTTCTTTTCATTTCATCCATTCCATTCCACCAGCCCGTTATGCCCCACTGCAGGGGCTTAGGCCTCCCCTCAGGGTAAGGGAGATTTGGAGCTTAATCCACCACGCTGCTCCAGTGCGGGTTGGTGGATTGTAACACCTGCCATCTGGTGATGGCACCCAGGACCGACGGCTTAACGTACTCTCCGAGGTACGGAGTCAGTGATAATTACGTAATTAGTCAGAAAACTCATCCCAACCATACATAGATCAACAATACATAATATATTAATCACAAATACAAAATTTCTTTAAAATCAGTTCTGTCGTTTAAAAAAGTTCAATGACAAACATATGGACAGAAGAAAAGATGGATTAAAGGGAAAATCTGAAAATGTATTCTGCCATGTGGCTATGAGTTACGATGAAAGTAACGGCAAGAACAAAAAATATTTGACCTATTTAACGGTACGAATCCTCAGTGCACAAAACTGACTCGCACTTGACCGGTCCACGTGTCTTTCAGCTTATATTATCTTATACTTTCTATCCATTTTGGTGTAAATTTTACTCCTAATTATTATATTCCAATTTACAGTTCAATTTAACATGTAATAGATATTTCACTAATATTAAATACCTGTTACTTATATTTATCAAGAAAATATAAAAATAGACTTCATACGATAATAAAATTTATAAACAAAATTATATTCGGTTGAAGAATTTGGAACTTATAGGCTATTAAAATTTTATTTCCTTCCCTTTCTCGCAAAATGAAATTTTACATTATATTAAATGGTTTAACGTCACAGTTACGTATATCGTGCGGTATTGCCCTCTCTGTCTAACAGGACATTTTATACATGCATAACTTTGCTAATAATGATTATTATTTTTTAATCATTTCAGTGTTGTAATATATTTACTCAGCGAACCTGTCTGAAATCTATAACGCCATGTGGCCGTGGTTCAAATCCGGGATGATGAGTTTTTTCTGACTTAAGTACATTAACTATCACTGACTCCGTGCCTCGGAGAGCATGTTAAGCTTAGATGGCGTTCGTTACAATCCGCCAACCCGCATTGGAGCAGCGCGATGGATTTAAGCTCCAAGCCCGCTTATCTTGAGGGGGGGCCTAAGCCCCTGCGGTGGGGTATACAAAGGGTTGATGGATGGATGGATGGATATATTTAGAAAACTCTTTCATAATTTCCTTAGTAACATTCATATTTAGTATACCTAAGATTCGTTTTATTAAGTCATTAAATTTGAAGTAACATTTTTTTAAAATTTCTATGTAATTAATAACAAAGTTATTATCATTTATTGAATTTTGAAAACAGCTCTGAATGATTAAGAAGGAAACTAACTTTCATATAAAATAATTAAAAAATAAATACTCATCTGCCCTATTGGATGATTATAAATCTGAAAAAAAAAAAAAATTATGGACGTAGGAAATTCAAAACACTTTTAACGAAAATTGTTTTGAACAATATGCATTAATAAGGTTTTCAGATATCCGCAATTTTAAGTTTCATTCAGTTTCACCTGCCCATTGGTCCACTGCAGGGGCTTAAGCCTCCCATGAGAGAGCTTGTAGCTTAATCCACCACTCTGCTCCAGTGCGGGTTGGTGGATCGATTTTACGTTACTTACAAACTATAAATTTGCTTGTAATGGTGATGCTAGTACATACTACGGAACCTTAAGCTGATGCAAATCCAAGACTCACTTGACCAGTTTTTACGATATATTTAACTTAGGTACCTATAATTGTTATCAGAATTAGTGGTTTGAAACATTTGAGCGTACTTTTCATCGACTACCGATTTTGGTAGAGTGAACTATAATAATAATAATAACGTATACAATCACAACAACGTCTAGGCCCCAAACTAAGCATTCGCTTGTGTTTTGGGTACCAAGCGAAGACACCACATACATATAACTACCAAGACCCGGTACCAGTATCAATATTCATCATATAAATATTGACCCGACCTGGGATTCGAACCCGGGACCTCCAGCTTCGTATGCAGGGTCGCCACCCACTCGGCTAAGCGGTATATTACCACGCTGTCTACACTTCCAGATGCGTTTACATTTGAAGTCCATTCATCACGTGAAACTCAAATAGGGGGGTAATTATTTTCGCGAAATTGTGTGTTAATAATTTGCGAACACCTCCCTATTTGCGGGCAGCCTTGATTGCGGCTAGACACTCGCGCGTGCGCGCATTAAAATCATTCCCGATTTTGCGTAATGCATTACTAAAAACATTGTCAAAAAGCTTTTTTTATATAAAACCAAATACACCTGGTATTATAACCTTGAACCTTGCCACGTATCACCAGGGAGAAGTGAAAAAGTCACCTAAAAGACCCCACGTTATTATTGAACGACCCCTTGATAGAGGAACTGCTAAATTTGCTAATGAAGATTAAAAATTCTTAAGCCGAGATGGTCTCAAAAATTTCTTTTCAATAACACAGAATAGTCATAGGGGCAGTTAAGGGGGCTCAAGGGGGGGGGGGCGTTAAGGAGGTTGTATGCAAGAACAAAAACCAACCTGAGCTCTTTTAACGAACTGTTTTATCAAACTTATCTAGTTTTATACTTAATAACATTGAGTAAATAAATTTTACAGCAGCGTTTGGTTTTAATAGACTCACAAATGTCACTTCACAGCATCGAAAATGTCAAACGAAATTTCGCGGGGGCGAAGGCCAGCGCGCGGGGATTTCGCGGGGATGAAAACCGGAGCGCGGGGACCTCGCGGACTGAAACTCGGACTGAAAGTCGCCATCTTGTGCTAGTTAGCTTGAGTATGAGTGGTTAGACGGTAAACGCAGAAGAGGCCTTCTAGTCAATCCGTACTTTCAAGCCTAATAATAGCCTACGTGTGTTAAATGTTTTGAAATCAATTGTTTACGTTTACTATTTTTACGTACCTATTTTTCATAAGGAATAGGTAGAGACTAGATATACAATGCCGATGGAAAGCCTTGTGGCCTCAATCGAACCCCCTTTCGGAGGGTCCTTCTTTCGGAGTCTTCGTTTCTAAGTGCTTACCCTCAAAAAGGGAAACTCCAAGAATAAACCTCAAACATGACCACGGTAACGAAAGAGCCGCAGTTTTCCTATTCGGTGTAAGTATGCTAAGTAATCTATATTATTGTGTCAGTCACTGCCGCTCCGGTGACTATATGTTATAGACTATAAAAGTCGTTAATCTGAAGAAAAAATGTTTTTTTATTTATTGTTTTGAAGTTTTATATTAATAATTTTTATTATTTTCGTTACATACTCGATATTCCATCACCTCTTTCAATTCAATTCCAAAATGGAAAGTTTTTTCATCAATATAAGATGCATTACACACACTCATTGAAAGCCAAGATACATTTTTACATTTAGACTGTATGGTTGGCCGAGTGGTCAGAGACCCTAACTGCGGAGCCGAGTGTCGCGGGTTCGATTCTCGCCCGGGACAAATATATGTGTGCGTGAACATGTCTATTTGTTCCGTGTCTGGGTGTAAAAGTATCTATATATGTATATATTTATTATAAAAAAAAGAATATTTAAGTATGTATATCAGTTGTCTAGTACCCCATAATACAAGCATAATACTTGGTTACTTTGGGGCTAGATGGCGCTGTGTGGGATGTTCCAGGTATTATTATTTTTATAATTATTATATACCACAGGTTCTGAAATGCTAGAAGGAGAAGAACCAACAAGAAACTCTCTCCGGTATAATTTACCATATTATTTTCTTCAGTACAGAGTGCTTAAGATTAATACAACAATAATGACTATGCGTTATCATTTAAAATTTTTACAGAATAATAAGCTTTTTTAATGAGTTGAAAATTTAGAAATTCTTTAAACTAGTTGCTATTTAACTGTAAATCCAAAACGGCACGAAATACGAGTTGGACTCGCCCACAAAGGGTTCCGTACCAAGGCACAAAATAAAAAATACTTGAACGGCCCCCCAGTTTACGGACCCCCTTTAATTTTTAAGTTTATTTTTATTATTTGTTATAGCGGTCATGGTAGTAGGTACACACGCTGTGAAAATTTCAAGTGTCTAACTATTACGGTTCAGCACGGCTGTGCTTGACGAAGAGCAGAGCCTTAACAAAAGGGTTCCCTTTGGAACTTCAGACCCTTATCAACTGTATAAAATTACAAAAGCCAATAAGAGCTTGTATATTTCTGCATGAGGAGAACCATAGACAAATGCTATAGTGTTTTATTTGTAATTTTCTACAATATTTTTATATCTTTGCTGTCAGTTAATATTTTTAAAACAATAAGCTATTATGTTTGGCGTGAGCTGGTATGTTTATTCGTTACCATTATCAGCTTTTATCAGCGTTGTAAGCAAACATAGTTTGTTTTTTGCTAATATCGAACCTGTGCGTCATTTCGTTCCCACCCAACACTTGGAGTGTAAAGGCTGATTGGATCACGTTATAAAAATGCTAAAGACTTTATTTTACGGATATATCTATACTAATATTATAAAGCTGAAGAGTTTGTTTGTTTGTTTGTTTGTTTGTTTGAACGCGCAAATCTCAGGAACTACTGGTTCGAATTGAAAAATTATTTTTTTGTTGGATAGTCCATTTATCGAGGAAGGCTATAGGCTATACTACATCACGCTACGACCAATAGGAGTGGAGCATCAATAAAAAATCTTGCAAAAACGGGTAAAAATTATTCCTTTTGAGAGCTTCCGTCGCGCGCGCTGCGTAAACTGTTGATGTTAACCAAAAATCATGTACTACGGAATTGTTCCCCTTTAAAAGTTCTGACCAAAAGTCTGCGACAGCATATGTGTATCTTTTAAGGTTAACTTACTATAACTTTTTTTATGACAATCAAATTTGTTCGACATAATGTACTATTTGCGAAGATGTTTTTTAAACGTGATATTAATCCTTATCAAATTAAATACGTTAGTTGTCTTAAGCATTTCATGCATATTATAATTGCCCTTTACATCATACAATTTAAATTAATATCTTAACAGTTTTTATTGAAATTTAAAAACTATAGCGGGAGAAAATGAATTCGCTGTCTGCCTCTGTTCGTTAACTTTTTACTTTGATACGGTTTTTAGTAATATCTTATTTTCTTATTATCTTATAATCTATTAATCTATATAACAGAAATAATTATTATAAAGCTGAAGAGTTTGTTTGTTTGTTTGATTGATTGATTAATGGATTGATTGATTTATTGATGAATTGATTGATCGGTTGATTGATTTATTGATTGATTGGTTGATTGATTTATTGATTTATTGTTTGATTGATTGGTTGGTTGATTGATTGGTTGGTTGATTGATTGGTTGATTGATTCATTGATTGATTGATTTATGGATTGATGGATTGTTGGATTGATTGATCGATGGATTGATTGATTGATTTGTTTGTTTGTTGATTGATTGATTGATTTATGGAATGATGGATTGATTGATTGTTTATTTGTTTGTTTGTTGGTACGTTCGTTCGTTCATTCGTTCGTTCGTTTGTTCGTTCGTTCGTTCGTTTGTTTGTTTAAATGCGCAAATCTCTACTGGTTCAAATTGAAAAATTATTTTTGCGTTGGATAGTCCATTTATCGAGGAAGGCTATAGGCTATACTACACCACGCTACGACCAATAGGAGTGGAGCATCAATGAAAAATGTTGCAAAAACGGGAAAAATTATTCCTTTTGAGAGCTTCCGTCGCGCATGCTGATTGATTTGATGATTGATTAATTGATTGAATGATTGATTGATGGATTGGTTGATTGGTTGTTTGTTTGTTTGTTTGTTTGTTGGTTGGTTGGTTGGTTGGTTCGTTCGTTTGTTTGTTTGTTTGAATTTGTTAATCTCTGAAACTACCAGTCGAATTTAAAAAATTCTTTTTACCTTTGATAGCCTGATTCTAGCGGAGAGTTATAGGGCTATACACATGAAAACGAACTGTCTGTCTATTCGAGCAAATCGGCTTCGGCCAAAACGGCTTAACCGATTTTGATGAAACTTTACACATATAACAGGATGTAATCTTTGACTACATACTTTCCATATGTGACATACAGAACTTTTTGTATGTCTGTCTGTACGTCCATATGTCTAAACCTATTTAAATGAAACATCAATGAATATGAAAAGAAGGTCATTAAAACTAACAAATGTTGCTTTTTGTCCGTCTGTCTGTCTGTACGTGTATCTGTCTATTTGAGCTAATCTCCAAAACGGCTAAACAGATTTTAAGGAAACTTTGCAGACAGGAAAAAAGGTTGTCAAGATATTTGACATTAGCTACTTTTTGTCCGTCTGTTTGTCTGTACGTCTATTCAATTCAATTTTATCTATTCGAGCTAATTTCCAATACAGCTGAACAGATTTTAATGAAACTTTGCAGACGTGAAAGAAGGTTGTCAAGAGTGTCATAAGCTACTTTTTGTGTTTGTCTGTCTGTCTATCTGTCTGTCGTTTGTCCTCACTGATCTAGCAACGTACAGCCGAAAGTACTAAGTCTAGGAAGCTTAAATTTGGAACATAAGTTTATTTTATAACGTGAGCACTATAAAGTTAAAAAAGGCTTTTTTAGAAATTTCAAACTTATGGATGGGAATGGAGGGACTTAAATAATGACGTGTTTCAGGGTTTTTAGATTTTCACATTTTAAGAGTGGGAAACGGGAGATGAAAAATTGTATCGGTTTTTTAAAGGGTGGAAGGGGAATGAAGATTGAAAGTTTGAATGGGTGTGACCAAAATTGGTTCCAGCAAAAAGTACGTATAAACTATCTCGAACGTTAATAGTACCTATAACAGGAATTTGTAGTCTACGCAAGCGAAGCTGCGGGCGGTCGCTAGTTAAGTCATAATTGGGTCACCCTAATAATATTTATTTACACGTTTCGAAAATAATAATAATAATACCTGGGCCATTCCCATATTGCCATCTAGTCCTAAACTAAGCAAAGCTTGTATTATGGGTAGCAGACTACTGAATCTGACATACATACTTAAATATTCTTAATAATATATACATATATATTTCACACCCAGACACGGAACAAATAGACATGTTCATACATACAAATATTTGTCACGAGTGGGAATGGAACCCTTGGCTCTGCAATAAGGGTGTCTAATCATTCCGCCAAAACAATATACGAGTTTAGAATAACCATTGACTTTAGTTTCATGGATTGGACATCAATATGGACTCTCACGGCAGGGCTGGTCCACAAATTTAAAGTCGCTCAGCGCGCTATATAACGGGCTATGCTCGGTAATTCTTTGATGGACAAAATCAGGAATATTGTAATCCGTCGAAGAACTAAAGTTGTCGACATAGCCGAAGTGATTAGCAAGCTGAAGTGGCAATGGGCTGGTCATATTTGCCGTAGAACCGACAACCGATGGGGTAGACGAGTTCTCGAGTGGAGGCCGCGTAACGGGAAGCGAAGCGTTGGACGCCCCCCGGCCAGGTGGACTGATGACCTAAGGCACCATACCTGGGGTAATTGGATGCGGAAGGCGGAGGTGTGGTAGCGAGCTTTGGGAGAGACCTATATCTTGCAGTGGAAAGACACGGGTTGATGATGATTGACTTTAGTTTCAACAGTAAAAACAAATAATAAAAACAAAATAAAGTTAAAACGTAAAGATGTTCTCCATGCAAGGAATGTATTTTCTTCGATGTTATTTCCCGTATATTTCATACCTCGTCACAAGCCGTTCTACAATTAGCCTAGTGGGTAGCGACCCTGCCTACGAAACTGGAGGTCCCGGGTTCGAATCCCAGGTCGGGTCAGTATTTATATGATAAATATTGATATTGGTACCGGGTCTTGGTTGTTGTATGTGGTAGTCTTCGCTTTGTACCTAAAACACAAGCTAATGCTTGGTTTGGGGCCTAGACGTTGTTGTGATGTATACGTCATTATTATTATTATTTAAATGTATTAACATATCTTTAACAAGCATAACTTTGTAACATAAAACATGTTGGTAAATTTTTGACAAATTGCAAAAAGTTGACGACTAACAGTTAAACTGAAACAGATTTCTTTTTGTAAACTGTATAAAAAATAACAACCTGTACACCTGTGGCCGAAGTACTTTCCAATAGTATTTTTGCCCCACCATCTCTGAGATAATTTCAAGAAACTAAGACACATCTGTTATATAAACATTTAAACATCCCTATAAAATTAAGTCTTAACTCATTTCGTACGTTATTAACAAAGGTAGTGCATTCTCCCACGCCATGTGTAAGCAGGTATTCTTTGAACAAGTTGCAACAAAACATGTTGCATAATTCATTGTCTTTTGACCCGAAGCAGTCCTGTTGTGTTTGACAACTTGAAATTACATATTCTGACAAAACAACAATATAGTAAATTCTACTTTCTTAAACAAATAATATAGCCTAAAGCGCAACGAACCTGTCTCAAATTTATAAGGCCATAGAGCCATGGTTCGAATCCGGGCGTGTACCAATGAGTTTTTCTGACTTAAGTACCTACATAACTATCACTGACTCCGTGCCCCGGAGAACACGTTAAGCAGTCGGTCCCGGACGCTGTCAATAGGTGACGGTCGTTACAATCCCCAACCCGCGGTGGAGCAGCATGGTGGATTTAAGCTCCAACTCCCCTCGCCCTGGGGGAAGCCTAACCCCTTGTAGTGGGGTAAAAATGGGCTGATGAAGATGTGATACGATGAAAACGAAACTTTTCTTATAAACTCGGGTGGATTTCAGAACACTTCTCATCGTCATAGAAATTGAGCGCCCGTAGGCGGTTCCGTGGCAATCACTGAGTAGTACATACGGTAGTGTAAGACATTTTTAGGGTTGCGTACCCAAAGGGTAAAAAACGGGGCCCCATTACTAAACCTCCGCTGTTCGTCTGACTGTATGTCTGTCTGTCTGTCCGTCTGTCATCAGGCCGTATCCCATGAACCGTGATAGTTAGACAGTTGAAATTTTCACAGATGATGTATTTCCGTTGCCGCTATAACAACAAATACTAAAAAACTGAATAAAATAAATGTTTAAGGAGACTCCTATACAACGAACGTGATTTTTTTGCTCGTTTTTGCTCGATATTGATAACGGCAACATATAGACGCTTGGAATATTCACAGAATATTAAGTTATATATTCACTTTAAAAATAAATAATTTAATTAAAATAAAACAAATATTATATTTAAGGAAGGCTCCCATGCAACAAACGTGATTTTTTTCACCACGCTGTGGTAGTGTGTGGTGGTGTGGTAGCCGTGGCGCAATTTTCTGGTGAAAAGCCTTTAAACCAATTTTTGATGGCTAATGGTTCTTAAAATTGAAAGAAATAAGGTTCTAAAATGACCTATTCAAATATTCATTTTATTCTGTTTACGAAAGTGCCCCAGATGTGTATGAAAATTCATCTGACGTTAAAATTGTCTGTGTGACGTCATCTGGACCGCTGAGCTTATTCCGTTGCTTTCCATAGTAAAAAAACAAAAACACAAAGTTAATATAAAATATTTAGGTTAGTCACTGTATCAAATGAAATTGTGATCTTCACGATTCAATTCATGTGTTATTACCTTCTTTAGTTTTACCTAAAGCAAAAAATAAACATGTGTCCAGATCACGTCACAAGGATACTTTAATAGACAAATATAGAGAAAACTTTTTCTCTATATAAAAAATATATAGATGGTCTATATCATTGGAAAAAAATAAAAAATTATAAGTAAATTTTTTTGGTACTAGCCTATGCATTATAATAATGATATAATAATAATATCTCGGACATCGCACACAGCGCCATCTAGTCGCAAAGTAAGCATGTATTATACTTGTATTATGGGGTACTAGACAACAGATATACACACTTAAATATTCCTTTTCTTATAATATATGCATATATAAATACTTTTACACCCAGACACGGAACAAAATATAGACTTGTTCATGCACACAAATATTGGCCCGGGCGGGAATCGAACTCGCGACCCTCGGCTCCCCGGTTTGGATCTCTCACCACTCGGCCAATCGGTCAGTCAATTTTCACTTGTAAGCGAAAATATTTTAAACTTTCGAGTTGGACAAAATGGGCAGTAATGATATTGACAATACAAATAAAACTTGTTACTAGAATACTGTTAAATATATGACTCATCATCGTCATCAGCCCATTTTTTACCCCACTGCAGGGGCTTAGGCCTCCCCCAGGGTGAGGAAGGGGGCTTGGAGCTTGAGTCCACCACGCTGCTCCACTGCGGGTTGGGAACTGTAACGACCGCCATCTATTGACAGCGTCCGGGACCGACTGCTTAACGTGCCCTCCGAAGCACGGTTTCAGTGATATTGTGTACTTAAGTCAGAAAAACTCATTGGTACACGCCCGGATTCGAAACATGGCCCTATGGGGCCTTATAAATTTGAGACAGGTTCGTTGCGCTCTGGGCTATCACGACACCTCGAAACATGTGACTCACGACACCACGAAATATATGACTGAGGTATCTCAATCCATTCCAGAGTTATATGAAGAAGACGTTCAACGTAACCTCTCAACACCATAGACCTTACCACGTAAAAATTCCTACAGCCCACAGCCCACATCACTGACGCCTGGCGATATGTAGGCGAAGCTAGTATTTTTAGAAAGCGAAAAAGACACTAAAAAATAAGTATGCAAACACTGGGAGAGTAAACAAATGTAAGGCAACGGACAATATAAACATTCTATTTTATAAATAACATTTTATTGTAAGCTTAGCCAGTAGGCAACTACGACAATCTTGAAGAAGTGGAATGCACAGCTGTTATTTTATGAAGTAGATTTGTTTATTGCAAAAAATTGAGGAAGTGCGAGTCGGAATCGCACACGAAGGGTTCCATACCACTGTACGATATAAAAAAGGGATTTCTTGTATTAGGACCTCTTTCATTTTTACCTTTATTTACTTAAGTATTATAATTTGTCGTTAAAGCGGCAATATACTTTATGGAAATTTTAAATATAATCAATGCTCTTACAACTACCAATCACCTATTCTATTCTACAGCTTATAAACTATATCTATACAAAAAATTGTAGCGGTCCCGGTACAACTGTGTAGTTCGCGTGAGCAGAGCTGCAGGCAATAAGCTAGTTGAAAAATAAATTATAACCCATGTTACTCGCTAATAATGTAGCTTTCTATAAGTGAAAGAATTTTTTAAATCAGTTAAGTATTTTTTTGAGTTTATCCATGACACACAAATTAAATCCAAATCTTTCCCCTTTGTAATATATCATTAAGTATAGATAATGCAGAAATTTTCTGGATTTGACAATACTCTATCCACTCACATACACGCAGCCGCCATTGCAGTACTTATTACCACCGTTTAGCCTAGTGGGTAGCGATCCTGCCTACGAAGCTGGAGGTCCCGGGTTCGAATCCCAGGTCGGGTCAGTATTAATATGATGAATATTGATACTGGTACCGGGTCTTGGTTGTTATATGTGTGTGGTGTCTTCGGAAAAATATTTATATATATATATATATATATTATAAAGAATATTTAAGTATGTATATTAGTTGTTTAGTAACCCATAACAAGCATTATATTTGCTTACTTTGGGACTAGATGACGCTGTGTAGGAAGTCCCATGTATTATTATTATTACTATTATTATTGGTTGTTCAGTGACGGTCAGTATGGAGTTTTTATTACGTCTATGGAAGTTTTTGATTTGAGGCTTTTAACATTGAAAATGTTCATCAGATCGTTTTCATGGGGGAGGGTAATTCGGCTATATTTCCGAAATTTATGATGGTGAAACGCAGTGGTGTCAAAAGGTGCAGGGGCTTGTAGGGCATCGTACGATACCACATTTACTAAAATCAGTTCGTAATTTTTTTTGGAAAATCGAAAATGGTGCAAAAAAAAAAACGAAATTTCCGGTTTTTTTCGGACATTTTGTTGATTAATATATCGTATATATATAAAGTCAATACAGAAAAAAAATTAAAAAAAAAATTCCCGAGGCAGATAAATTGTCTATCTACCGTTTGAAATTTTAGAATCTGTCGAAAACTGTGGGCTGGGCAGGTGCCCTTTTCATTGAATGATTATCAGATCAGTTACCCCGGAGAGTAAGATTCGGTTATATATCAGAAAGTAATAAAGGTAGACGAAAGCCAGTAGTTTCAAAAGATGCAGGAGCTCATGGGGCATCGTATGGTAAAATTGCTGTATAACTTTTTTCGAGATACTTAATAAAAGTGTTTGACAAAAATGTGTTATAACTTTTCATTTTTGATATTCATTTTCAATGTCTTCCGACAGTTGCGAGAAGCGCCAAATCTGTAGATTTTTTTCAAATAAAATCCCTGTACCAAATTGTAATTGATTTTCAATTATTTACACAATCGCTTCTGCATTTAAACATGAAGTGCCGTATTATCTAATAGTTTTGTCAAATCCGTCTGTCTGTCTGTTTAATTCAAATACTCTTTGTATTAAAAAGCTGTAAGGCTTCGTTATACACGCAGAGTATTAGAATAGTTTAAAGTGGATTTATTTATTTTATTCATTTATTTAATAACAAAAACCACAGCTCTTAAGAAGCTAAATTAACATAACTAATGAAGACGTTTTAGAGACATGTATATTGCAGCGACCCTGGTGTTCCTTAACTGCAAAACCTATTTGATTATCTACTCGTAAGTGATATCTACGAGCCAATGTAATGCAAACCGTATCAAAATCAGTTTCAGTCGTTTCGAATATACGCATCTACTACAGCGCCTCCTGGTGATCAATAACCATAAAACTTATCTAGAACCAGTTATGAGATGATCTAAACCTAACTAAATACAAAATTTCATCCAATTTGTTAGAGCCGTTTCCGAGATAACAGAAATATATATAAGTATTGCTTACCAACCAACGTTTTACTAACATTTGATTAGTTCTAACTTTTAGTCAACACCAAGACAATTTTAAGCAGCGATGGATTTGCCGTAGGCTGAGTAGGATGGAGCCCAGAGCGGCATATTTTAGGGGTGGCGAATTTGGGGAAAAATTTGTTCAGAGTAATATACCCCAATAACGATTTGTTGTAATCTTAGTGAATCGTTGGATTTTAAAAATAATCAAAGAACTCGATTTTAACTACACAATTATAATTATTACGGGAAAAGGGTAGCGTAATTGTTGTGCACAGACCAAACAGATCTAGATTAACAATTACATTAACAAAAAATAATAATAATTAATATCATTGTGAATTAGGGTATCGAATTATAAAGGTCGGTAAGGTTGGCAAAATTTTAATAGCCTACTGAGGGTAAATGTGTAAATCTACCACAAATTTTTAGTAAGTAAAAACTGATGCTCTGGAAAAATCAGCAATCTGGCAAAATACGCTCTAGTGCTAACTCTACCGTTTCACTCTATAGACCATTGAAACCAGACTCGATACCTGTATCTCTGTATCTCTGCTAATATTATAAATTCATTACCTAAAAAGTTACACATGTAGCGAAAGGAACTTTTTGCAGGAAATTTTGCAAAATGTTGGTACCACGATCATCATTATTTCAGCCTCCGGAAGTAACCGCTAGATATAGACATAGACATCTCTAGATTTTCGTAACACCTTTACCAGGTCTTCAGCCCATCTAGTAGATACCATCCCACGTAACGATGTCCAGTTCGAGGTCCCCAATCAAGAAGTTTTCTTCACCAGCGGATATCAATGTAGATTGCTCGTCGCCATTTCAACGTTCTGATTCTAGGAGTTGTGTCAGTTACTAAAGTTCTTCGATTCTATCCCGCAGAGAGACTCCGAGCATAGTTCTTATCCATAGAACATAGAGCGACTCTAAGTCTGTTAACAAGGCTATTTGGATCACGTCTCATTGTCTTAAGGGGTCGGTAATCTTTTAAAATGGAAAAGCCAAAAGTTAGAATTTACAAAACTTCCAAGTTTTTAAAGAGCCACTAAAAATTTTCATTCCTATAGTATTCACGTGTAATATTATAATTATATTTGATTTTCGATTTAAAATAAATTACCTTAAATATGAAATAGTGTTTATTCATACAAAATCATACAAATGTTTTTGGCCCAAAACATATTATAGTGTTTTAGCCAGAATAATAAAATTAATAATGCAACAATATAACTACGGTTATAGAATAATATATAGTTCCATTAATAAGAGCATTACATAAATATGCTGTCAAATTTATTTACTCTATGGAGCATTAGCTTTGCATGTCTTTTGAAAGTTTGGTTAAATCTGGCTCATAACTGTTTTAAATTTCAAGTACAGTTCTAGATTATCATTTGTTAGTTTGTTTTTTACTTTACTTTTTAATATATTCATAGAAAAGACCACAAAAGACGCATGAGTGGCTGAGAGATAAATATTGTATTCACTCATGGATCGATTGCACGATTTTAAGGGGTTTGATAATAAAATAATTAATTTTGCGTATGGAACTGGAGAGCTGTAACTTTACATCGAAAGAGCCGCATGCGGCCCACAAGCCGCAAATTGCTGACCCGTGCCCCAAGTCATTACTTGGTGACACGCACTGTTCAAAGTCTTTGGCCTTCGAGCATTGAGGTTTAACGGACTTGAAGACGCTGCTTAGCTTCTCGCACACGGTCCAACCAAGTTGGATTCCTCCTTTGACCTCCTAGCCTGACTGACCGAATGGCGGAGTGGTTAGAATTAGAGACCCCAACTGCGAAGCCGAAGGTCGCGGGACAAATATTTGTGTGCGGGAACATGTTTATTTTGTTCCGTGCCTGGGTGTAAAATATTTATATATGTATATATTATAAAGAATATTTAAGTACGTATATCAGTTGACTAGTAACCCATAACACAAGCATAATACTTGCTTACTTTGGGACTAGATGGCGCTGTGTGGGAAGTCCCATGTATTATTATTATCAAAAGGCAAGCAGTAATTGAATTTGGGTATCGTTTGTTCAGTGTTTATAAAACAAACTCTTGTATACAACTACTTTTCTCTAAAACCATGTTTAATAGGTACTGTTAGAAAGCGTATGTACCTAACGTTTAACACTTATACATGTAGTTTTTCCTCCAGAAAAAAAAGAAACGAAAGGAGGAATGAAAATAAAAAATAAAAAATCTTGTAAATTGGTTGTTTTATGTGTTGTACGTAATAGGTACATTTCTTCCCTAGGGGCAAGGAATTTAAAAGTCTGTTTTACCTTATAATGTCTTACGTACTTGCTTAAGGCATTCTTCTGCATCTAAAAAAAAAAACACTTTGTCTTATATCATTAGTAGAATTTATTCCGATCATTTGGACTGGTAAACTGATGACCTAAAGCACCATAACGAGTGTAATTGAATGTGGAAGGCGGAGGACTGTGTGTGGTGGAGAGCCTTGGGAGAGGCCTATATCCTGCAGTGGAGAGACACGGGCTGATGATAATGATGATGATTCCGATCATTTATATATAACTGATCAATTAAAAAAAAATTTAGTTCACAAAACTGTGGAATTATTACGAATTCACTAGGTTATTAGATGACAAGCCTTGATATCTCTGCGTGAAATAATGCAGCGATTGTACATAGGTCTATGATTTACGTTACGGGACGTTACAATGGTAAAGTAACTATTGACATTTTCGGGAAATATGGAATTATCAATTTGACTTCAAAATTTCTTAGTTAATATAAAAAAAAATTTTTAGCTGCGTGTCTTGGTTAAAGGTACAAAAGAGTTATTCATATAGGCACTACATCAAGATACCGCGTCGTAAACTCAAAAAAGTGAGCAGAAGGAAAATACGCCGCGGCGTATTTTGACCGGCGTTAAGTTATTGTCATTCCTTCTTTTTCGTGCTTTCTAGCTTCCGCGCTTTCGCTATTTAGATATTTCAAGCAAAAGGGAAAAAAAATATATAGAAGATAAGCATATTATAACATTATCTACCTACGAGACACGGCATCTTGATAGGTACCCACTCTAATATCTAAAGTTCTTGGCTGAGTTGGCTTGGCTTGGCTGGTATTTTTCATTGCTTTTCCATCTTAACACATAGAAAATTTCGGACTACACTGTACGTGCAGATATGGAACTTATCAGAACGCGGAGTACAAATAGTGCATTGTGTGTACACGTCCTCGCTTCGCTCGAGTCGGCTGTAAAAACAAGCGGACACACACCGATAAACAAAAAACTCGTATATGTATACATGCATAGCGCAACACATACACACAAACAAACATAAGTATACACAAACTAAACAAACCAGGAAACGACTAGCGAAAAACAAACAAGGGGTCTTTTGTATTGAGTAAACAATGCCGATGCCGAGTTAGTGCTACATGCAATAGCGTGACGGTTAGGAATGTTTCAGGGCGTCACTATTAGATGGCGCGATTTAGGATTCAATTAGTACTTAATAGTTCTTCGTAGTTTAGCTTTTCGATAATAGATGTCGCAATCCATATAAAAAAAATTTCAACGCAGACTTTCTGAAACTATTGATTGATAATTTTTTTTTACTCAACACACGTTTTCTTAGTTGGTCTGTTGGATTTAATTGTCTTTAATAATATACAAAGCAAATTCGAATGAAATAAATGTTTACGATATGCGATGAACAAACACATTCTAGCATATTTAACGCTATTTTCTAGCCATTATTATATAGAAATAGATATCAACTTGAAACCCTACATTCAGAAGCTGTGAAGCAAATGATTGTCTGTCGTGTATACTTTATGCAAAATTAACAAAGAAAACCGCGTTATCAGCATAATATACGTACACTCAATCGAGGTTTTTTTTTATGGCATCGTCTTGTGAGGAAATTGTTCTAATATTGGGGATATCTTCGTCCTACAAAAGAATGATCTCACAACCAGCAATCACCGAAAACACGTTTCTTGTATGGGTAGTCCTTTTAATTTTTAACTAGGTATATTTTATTTTTATTATGTGTTCTTATAATAGCTACAGTATATATACTGTATGAAAATTTGAATTCTAAGGAAAAATCTCACAACCACCAACAAAAAAAAAACGACAAAAAACACGTTTATTGCGCCTGTTCCATTTATCCATACCAGATCAGCCATACCAGTATGGAAGAATGGAATATTTTCCCACTTATCCATACTAGTATGGATAGATGGAAACTGTATGTCCATTTATCCATACTAGTATGGATATATAGAAATCATACATCCATTTATCTACTACCGAGTTAATGTACACTATGGTTAAAGAAATGTCTATTATAATAAAATTCATAATTATTAAGAAAATACCTATCAAATTACCACTTACCAATACTAAAAAATTACCACTTACCAATACGAAAATACTTACCACTATGATGGTAAACAAGAAAAAAAACTCATATTAATGTCGATGAAGAATTTTTTTGGCTTGATATAGCAAAATCAAGCTAAAATTATCGTAACATATCTAGAAAATGTCTAGTAGCACTGCCTTCTATAGTTACAAGCCGTGTATAGTTACATCAGATTTGGCAATATCACATAATCTGTCACATGTAAACCGATTTACTTCGTCAGCTGACAAGATGTCGTGATTTAATAATTGAAAATATGGGATTTAAATAACTAAATATGAAATTATAGATAGTATTTAGTAGAAAATAGAAATAAGAGTACATATTATATGATACTAGCACCTGCCCGCGACTTCGTTCGCGTGTTATAAGTGGATTTTATGAATAGAATGGAATAAAATGAATGTTTATTATATCTCATTTCGGTTAGTGTTCGGTTTATTAGTTAGTGTTGTTCGGTTTTGTGCATTTATCATAGGCACTTGCCTTGCCATACACTATCATAGACATTATCATAGGCACGAAACACTAAATTTTTTCAAGTCGGTTATACTTAAATTTCGATAGGAGGGATATGTGGAAAAGTATCCCTACTAGTATGGATAAGTGGAAAAATATTCCATTCTTCCATACTGGTATGGCTGATTTGGTAAGGATAAATGGAAAAGGCGGTTTATTGTATGGAGATCCCCTTTAATATTTAATTTTATTTTTATTATTTGCTGTTATAGCGACCATAGTGATACACACTTTGTTAAAATTTCAAGTGTCTATTTATTATGGTTCAGACGATACAGCCCTTTGACAGAAGAACGGACGGACCAACAACGGACAACAGAGCCTTAGTAATAGGGGTTCCGTTAGTAATTTTGGATACGCAACCCTAAAAAAGTTTCTTATAAACCCTACATCCAAAAATTTTGCATACTAACAGTACTCGAATCACCAGTCAAACTTTTAACTTTTTTTTTAACTTAAGAAACCGTTCTCATTATATTATTATTATTTATTTATTTAAAGCTATGTACTTCCGCTTCTTATTCAATGATTATAAAATATATAAGTATAATCATGTGTCGAATTTTATAAAAAAACATTAACAAAACTACGGCCGTCGAAAAACAACTCGAGTTTCTAATAAAAAACAACGATTACCATGTAATTGAATTCTTATAAGACAAAATTGAATAATTTTTACAAATTAATATTAATGTAAAAATCTAAGTAATATATATAATCTAAATAAATATATTTAAAGATAACACAATTTAAATATGTTTTTAATATATTAACAATTAATAATATTATTTAATATTTTACTAATTATAAGGAAATTACTAACGAATATAATATAAAAAAAAACATCTGTTGAACTTTGCTTTTCAAGACGTCACGCCATAAGTGCCTACTAATTGCTCTGATTGTTACAATCTTAGTGTTACACTGTGGCCATATCATGTGACACGCAATAAAGCGAATATCAATATACAGGAATAATAATTTTTTTTTCGTGGCTTTTTTTTGAGTTCTTATTACAGTACACGTTTGCCCTGTACTTATATCACCTAAGTTGCGTTATTATTAAGCTAATAAATAAACAAAAAGTTTCAAGTGAGCAGATGGCGCAAACTAATGGTTACCGAGAAAACATGTTTAAAGACTACAACTACGTTCAGTACTACAAAATATATCGCGTGTTCGGCTGAACCTAGTCCAAACTTATACACCATGCAGAGTGTAGAGCTTACCGAACTAAACAAAAAGTTTTTAGTGAAGAGATTGCGCGAACTAAAGGTTACCGAGAAAGCATGTTAAAAGTTTCATTTTTTTTATAATTTATATATTTTTAAAAACTTTTTTGTTAATTCGGTAAGCTCTAAACGCTATAGAACTTTGGGCTACGTTCAGCCGAAACCCGGTATGTAGTAATAGTGTAGAGTAATAGATACGAAGAAACAAAACAAAGTTCACTCGGCCTTCTATTTTTAAAGTGTTTGTGCAATTTATGGTAAAGTTGTACGGTAAACAAGTTGAACTCTTCCGACTTCACGCAAACGCAGTATATCAACTTGCGTTATCTACTATCATGGGAATCTTCAATCAAAATAAGAATCATAATAATGCCTAGGACATACCACATAGCACCATCTACTCCAAACTAAGCAGTGCTTGTATTATGGGTACCAGACAGCTGATATAGACATAATTTTTTTTACAATATAACATACATATATAAATAAAGACACGAAATAAATGGACATGTTCATGCACATAAATATTTTTCCCGGGCGGGAATCGAACACGCGACCTTTAGTTCTGTAGTTAGGACTAGTTTCGGTGTAAATTTCGTCGAAACTATTGCAGAGATTCTCAAGCAATGATTTAACAAACAACAAAATTGTCAAAAATCCGTATTGTGAAAACTGGTCTTAAATAATGCCCCTCACATAGAATTTTCAGAAACAGAAAATATTTCTCCGAAACCCATAACAAACAAAGTTAATTATATTTTAAAGAGAGTTCTCTATTTTTTAGTTAAATCTATAATAGTGACACAAATCTTTCGCAATTCAATTTAATTGAATTGCGATAAATCTTCTTCTTAGTCGTATACTCATTACAAGTGAAAAATACATGTAAAAACATATTTTATCAGGAACTTAATTTACCAAAACGAGTTTTTTTTAATATTTTATTCAGAATCATTTTCTGATAGGATATCGTGACGAAGACCAGAGCTCCTCCCCCCGTTCCTGTGACCAAGCGTAGTATTTTGAAGACCCCCATAACGGGTCACGTAATATGGGTACTTGCCTTATTTGAACCTCTAGGCTGCTGTAGCCTCATCTACTCTAGTTAGGGACCGTCCATTAATCACGTGAGGCTTGAAAGGGGGGGGGGGGGGAGGGGTTTGACAAAAATCACGAAATGTCACAAGGGGGCACGGGGGTGTGGTAAGATATCACGTGTATTTATTTTTTCATTATTTTTTCAAACGCGCGATTTTTAAATCGAATACCGGCGTGTAGTGTAAATATAGTGTAAAGCGTTTTTATCATGGTCCTTAATTTCAGAATAAAATAAGATTATTATTTACACCTGTATTTAAGATAATATTCTAAAATATTCTAAAAAATTTAAGATTTTTTGTAGATACTAAAAATACACGTGATGTTGGGTGGGGGAGGGGGGGTAGTCTTAAACCTCACCATGAATCACTAAGGGGGAGGGGGGGTTAAAAATGCTTTAAAAAAAGATCACGTGATTAATGGACGGCCCCTTAGGTGAGTGGTTATATCGTAAAAAGTTAAATAAATAGAGTTTAATAAGAGCTTATTACTAAAACTCCATTACTAATGCCAAGGCTTGCACCAGCCGGGGCTATGTTTATATTTTACCGTTCAGTTGCATCAGGTGTAAATGTTGTAATGACTAACGACCGTTATATTGTTCATAGTAAAACAACATTGTATTTTGTTTCTAATGAATATTAGATTAGTTCTCACAACATAACCATTATGAGACAAGTTAGATTTGAAAACACAAAATTGAATGAACGCATTATAGACACTATGTCTTGATATTATGAAACTGAATATTACATTCTTGCATAGAAATGAATGTTAGACTAGAAGTAAAAAATCTGGCATCAAAATTAAATATCTAATAAAAAATTGGAGCAAGTCTGACTCGTTTTAATGCTGCATTAATTTCACTGTATTGGAACATTTGGAACGAGTTCAAAATAGTTGTCGAAATTCTATTGCATTTCGGACACAAAAGTTGACTTTTAGTTTTTATGACATTGATTATTTAGTCATTTTTTACTTACATGAATATACCAATAGATCATTGTTTACAAACAGTTTATATAAATCAAGAATTGTTTCAATTTATATAGTTGTTATTTGATAAATTGTATTAAAGTTTAATGTCCTTTTATATTCCAATTTAATTTAAAATTAATCATCATTTCACAAATAAAAACAGTCCCATATACCTACACTAACAAGCGTTTTAAGAATTCAACAAGTTTTGTTCTAACACCCCAAACAATGACATAATGTACCATAAGTAAACACTAAGTCGTTGAGTGTGCCTTTATTATTGTTATTTTTTCTTTTGCAGCCGTAAAATCATAACAAACCTTTACTTGGCTTGCAGTTGGAGCGTGAGTCGACTGGTGTACCTCAAGGCATTCACATGGGACCACTACTATGTAATGAAGTGGCTAGTGACTGATTAGAGGAATCTAGTGTCACCTGGATGTGCTTACAACGTGACCAGGATGGTGACGACATTATAGAGGAAACTGTGAGTGTGTTTTATTTATTTTCTAGTATTATAAACTATACGTTTACTTAATCAAGAAATAAGGATTTTGGATGTACGTACTGAAAAATTAAATAAATTGCATGCATTTTTAAATGGAATACAGTGCATGCTCCATAATCCGACGTTCGCCAATCCGACACCTCCAGTAATCCAGTTGTCCTGGTTCTATATTTACTATAATTTTACTACGTATATAGCTAAAATGAAAGTGATTTTTTTTTTCATTAAAATGTATGTGCTTTTATTATATAAACGATAATTCAATAATCGATTTTCGGTTAATCTGACTGTCATGAACATTTGCCGGATTCTAGCACGACCATTGTTTTCTTAAAACCCCGTTTATATAATTTGGTTGGCTGCGCTTTTTCATTTACATATATCTAACGAATAAATGAGAAATATATTATAAAGTATTAAATACCTAACAAAGGTTTTCAATATTTATCTATGAATAAAAGCATAATAACAAACGATAGAAATTGAAACAGATTTCGGGAAGCTCCAATTTTCCCGAAGTGAATCGCCTTTTTCAGCGATGACGCCGCACTTTGGCCCGAAAACATATTTTCTTAGATGATCCTCTTTTATTATTCGATAATATTATTTTCCTTCGTTGAACATGAAGATTTTTAAAATGCTTTGAAAGAACGAATCATTACTTTATCTTATAATATATATCTAATAATAATACCAGACATATCTCACAACACACGTACATCAAGTCCCAAACTAAGTAAAGACTGTATTATGAGTAGGTACTAAATAACTTACAACATTATTAATTTTTTTATAATACATTTATGTATAGACATTTTATACCCAGACACGGAACAAATAGACATACAAATATTTGTCCTGTGCGGAAATCGACCCCGCCACCTTTGATGCTACAGTTAGGGCCTCTAACCACTAGACTAATCGGACAGTCAATGATACTCGAACATTATAGACGCACAAAATCATTTGTTAATTTTTGCAGTTGTTTGGTGAAATTTAGCCCATACCTAGCCATAATGACGACACACGAAAAAAAAGTTACTAAACACAATATCGCTTTGCGCAAAAAAAAAATGTCAGAAAACATTTTCCTGACAACAGTAAAAAATTTTCTTGATAATTTTTTATTACTTCATGTAAGTTCAAGCAAATGCAATTTACACGGAAAAAAATTACTTCAACCTAAACGGAAATAAAGCTAAGCTTCTGTCTTGCCCAAGGAAATGTGAGATTATAATAATGACACCTCGGACATCTCACACAGCGCCATCTAGTTCCAAACTAAGCAAAACTTGTACTATGGATGCCATACAACTGATATAAATACTTAAATAATCTTTATAATATTTACACATATATAAATTATTTTTTTTGAGATCGAACCTCGGATCTGCTCCAACCATTGCATCCAACCCTAGCCACGGATACGGATGTTCTCAGACCTACACCTGACGCATGTACAAAGCGTATATTTACCTACACGAATAAACTTTAATTTGAAGTGTTACGGTCAAAGCAGGCATGTTCCTATTCCTTGTTGCAAGGAGATAGACGCGCCTTCTGTGAACGGAAATTTTGTCAATGAGAGTTTGTGAAACATTATTCAATTCAGTAAACTTTATATGCCCTATCTAATACATTTTTTTTCAACTGGCAATTTTTCCGTGAATTTGTTATATGTCACCCTACGAATTTTATATATAGAGGTTAAAATATATATTTTGACTGACTAATTGGCCGAGTGATTAGAGACCTTAACAGCGGAGCCAAGGGTCGCGGGTTCGATTCCCGCCCGGGACAAATATTTGTGTGCATGAACATGTCTATTTGTTCTGAGTCTGGGTGTAAAATATCTCTATATGTATATATCATGAAGGATATTTAAGTATGTACATCAGTTGTCTAGTACTCATAATACAAGCTTTGCTTAGTTTGAGATTAGATGGCGCTGTGTGGAATGTCCCAGGTATTATTATTATTATATATTCTGCTAAAATGTATCGACTAATGTAAATTGTATCATGCAAATCGAGTTCGTCATTCTATGAGTCGCGTCTTGGTTAGGTTAGATTGGGTTATATCTAAAGTGAATGCTGAATTATAACTAAAGTTTCTCATACAGGACACGGTCCCCACGACGTTTAAATGGTTAATTAACATTTTAAATTTTGTTGTTTTAGATCGACTATGGGGTAAAATAAATTTATTGTTACTGTACTTTTCTTAAAGGCCCATCACCACCTTTTTAAATATATTTATATTTACTTAACGACTTTAGGATGTGGGTTTTTTTTGTATTTTATTACAGTATACGCATTATTGCATATGGATGTATAAATAGTTAAAATTATTAAAATAAAATATGATGAACAATAATATTGAGAAAAAGTTGTGCACCTTGTAGTTAATACATTATTTAATTTCGTATCATTAAAAAGTTAAGTAGATATGAAAAAATTAAGAAATGGTCTATCTCATTAGAATTTACGCAAGCTAAAATGAGCGTTAACAGTGTGTTAATAAATACGAATATTGGTAGAAAACGTTCAAGATCACACAAGATCATGCGTACTTAAGTGCAAAAACTGGTTGTCAAGTCCATTACAATAATGTAAACAATAAGATACTCGAGCAATATCTGAGGTTCTCAATCTGAGCAAAAGTGTAACAAAACACTGGGCAAGTGCGAATCGGATTCGCACACGAATGGTTACGTAACACGGTGCAATATAAAAAAACGACAGGTTTCATGTACGGGGACCACCTTTAATTTTTAACTTTATTTTATTTTCAATATTTCTTGTTATTGCGCCTTTAAGCTCCAAGCCCCCCACCCTGGTGGGAGGTTTAAGCCCCTGCAGTGGGGTATAATGGGCTGATGGAATGGAATAGCGGCCATAGTGATACACACTCTGTGAACATTTCAAGTGCAATACGTGCCACCGATGTAAAACGCCACCGGCTGTACACACTCACCGATGGAAGACGAGTTCAAAATTGCCAGAGGCAGCGCTACGTGGGTAAAAGAGAAGTGTACAGCCGGCGGCCTTTTACATCGGTGGCGCGTATTGTACCTATTACGGTTTAGACGATACAGCTATTTGACAGACGGACAAACGAACAACGGAAGGCATAGTAATAGGGTTCCTGTTGGTAACCCTTTTGGTACGGAACCCTTAAAAACAACAAGTGAAACAATTAAGAAATATTACGCAACAATCACAAGTAAGTTAGTTCCATAAGAACTGAACCCTCAAAACGTGTAGTATTTATTTTCGCCTAAGGAAATCCTTACTAATATTATAAACGCGAAAGTTTGTATGTATGTGTGTTTGTTGCTCTTTCACGCAAAAACTGCTCAACGGATTTTAATAAAACTTTACAATAATATAGCTTATACATCCGAATAATACATAGGCTATAATTTATAAAGACACTAGCTTTCCGCCCGCGGCTCTGCTCGCGTGGACTACACAGTTGTAAACAGATTTTAAAAATTCTTTTAACTATAGAAAGCTACATTATCAGCGGGTAACATGGGTTATATTTTACTTTCAAACTAGCTATACGCCCGTGGCTCGCGTGAACTACACAGTTGTACCGGGACCGCCATGTTTTGTCCATAGATTTAGTTTATAATCTAAAAAAAAAACTAGGATACTTTAAAAAAAAAAGATCCCAGTATCCTTTTTTTAAAAGAGGTCCCAGTACAACTGTGTAGTCTACGCGAGCGGAGCCGCGGGCGGAAAGCTACTAATACATATTTTCTTGACATTTTTTAGAATACCGAATTTCACTTGTTATCTACAAATTCTTACACACTTACGTACTCGAGTTAGGTGTGATTGTTTGTGTTGACGGATAACGAGATTTCTACGTATTTTCACTTTGCCCCATTTAACTTCGCATATCCTTTGTCCTCGTTTGTCCTTTTTACACATGGCAGCGGAGCAACGGTCTTGTTTATCTGAACAAAAGCTCCCATAGACTAACCAAGATTCGAAATGAACGAAGAGTTTCGAGCTGTGAGTGGAATAGTATAAGAACATAGATACAGCGACGTTACGTATGTACACGTGGGCGTAGCCGCGGGATTAGGTAGTAACAGCTAATATACTTGAAACTAGCGACCGCGCACGATTTCACCCGTGTTATCTACATGTTTATATTATATCGGCTTTATAACTAATAATAATACCTGTGACATCTCACACAACGTCATCTAGTCCCAAAGTAAGCAAGTATTATGCTTGTGTTATTGGTAGTAGACAACTGTTATACATAAGCATTATAATATATGTACAGATATTTTACATCTAAACACGGAACTAATAGATATTTTTATGCACACAAATATTTGTCCCGGACGGGAATCGAACCCGCTACCCTTGGTACTGCAGTGAGGGTGTCTGACTACTGGGTCAATCTGTCAGTCGATGACAATGCTATTAGCGCATAGGAGCTTGTTATATTCAAAGGTGTTCTTTCCATCATAATTAAACTTAGTTAATTTTCTCTCGTCTTGTCTTATTTTTATCTCTTTTTTATCTTATAACACAAAAAAAAGAGATTACTGCGGCTTATTCTTTGGAGGTAGACGCATATCATTGCGGACTTTACTCTAGTCTTTTTTGAGATATACAATTCCATACAATACCGTATAATAATAATAATACCTGGGACATCCCAGACAGCGCCATCTAGTCCCAAACTAGGCAAAGCTTGTATTATGGGTACCAGACATATGATATACATACTTAAATATGCTTTATAACATATACATATATATATATTTTTACATCCAGATACGGAACAAAATACATAAATTCAAAAGTTCAAAATGTTTATTCAATATGTTTACACACACTTATTGAAAGTCAAAATTAATTGATTAGGTACCAGTTCAGAAAACTAGATACGTTCATGCACACAAATATTTGTCCCGGGCGGGAATCGAACCCACGAGCCTTGGCTCCACAGTTAGGGTCTCTAACCACTCGGCCAAAAGGTCAGTCAAAGGTGAAGGGATCTCATAAGGTATAGCCAGCGTTGGTAATGTGAGCACTCGAAAATATTTTTTACGACTTTATTACAAAACACTTTTCTTCTACTTTCTATAAATATACACTGAGAAAAGCGTTCTTCAAAATTATGATTGTTCACGACTGTTAGAGCAATTGATGATCGAGACCAGTGTTCCCAGATGTCCCGATTTTAGGGCTTCTATTAAATGTCCCGCACGGGACACTAGTTGTCCCGATTATTACGTGAAAGTTCGATCGGAATCTTATAGAAATCTGATAGTTGACAGCCTGAACACAACTTAAACTGAATCGAAACATATTCTGAAATTATTGAATTTTTGTACAATTTAATTTTGTTTTTAAATCAAATATGAACTTTTGTAAATATTTATAAAACAAATAAAATATATTACAACAATTACCTAATATCATCTGAAAAATATAAAACAACGTAAAAATATGTTTGTATTTTTTTTATTAATTTGTGTTATCATTTTTGATTTTTTTTTAAATTACATTTGATTTTTGTGACATTTTTGCATTTCCATTTTTGCGTTTGACTCAAAAGTGGTCATTTTCTAAGAGTCATCGAAACAGTCACGACGACCACGTGGTTATGTCCACAATGAGCTAATCTTGTACTATTGATATATTTGAAATATGATGAAAATTTTATTAGAGTATATTTGCCATGTTTTCCGAGTAAGCTAGAACGTGGAAATAATTTTTTTTCCACTCCATCAGCCCTTTTCATACCTCACCGCAGGGGCTTAGGCCTCCCCTCAAGATAAGGGGATTTGGAGCTTAAATCTATCACGCTACTCCAATGCGGGTTGACGGATTGTAACGACCGCCATCTATTGACAGCGACCAGGACCGACTGCTTAACGTGCTCTCCGAGGCACGGAGTCAGTGATAGTTAATGTAGTCAGAAAAACTCATTGGTACACGCCCGGATTCGAACCACGGCCACATTACCTTATAGATTTGAAACAGGTTCGCTGCGGCTTGGGCTATCACGACATCACGAAATCATGCAAAGTCTTTTCTAAACTAGTTCTAAAATTTTCACCATTAAATCTTGAATTGAAATTGTTTTCTTTAGTTAGTTTACAGTAGGTATAGTTGTGTGGTATTTATGTTTTGTTTAATTTAAACAATCGATAAGGTTATTGTAAACACTCATTGATAAGGCTGATAATAAATGTCAAACTATTTGCAAGAATTATCTGCACGAAAGTGTTTTATTAGTACGTAATGTATTGTATTGAACCATATATGTTTGTTTTGAATACGTATGTACTTACCATACCATCAGCTCATTAATGCCCCAGTGCAGGAGCTTAGGCCTCCCCTAGCTCCCTAGCTTAGCTTCGAGCTTAATGCGGGTTAGTGGATTTTGATGACTGCCATCTATTGATGGCACCTGAGACCGACGGATTAACATGCTCTCCGAGGAATCGATGCTCCCTGGTATTCGAACCACGGCCTCCTAAACAAGAAGCCGGCTCACTACCACTGGGCTCACGACATCTCATATGTACTTAGTAAGTTGTAAATGTTTTTGTAAATTTTGTAAATTTCAAGTTTTTTCGTAGGTACATAAAGCTTCCATTTTGAGTATCAGGGAAGTTGAGCAAAAACCGGTTATTTTAAGACGTTAACTTGCGAAAAAGGGAGGTCGCGGGTAAAATTTGTATTATATTTGACGATGATTAGACGGGCTCTTTTCCCGCGGCTCGACGACGATAGACGGTTATTTTACGTGTTACAATTGCCATCAATGGCGAAGGGTGACCTACAAAAAAGTAAGCCGACCACGATAATCTAGGCGGTAGACACTCTACGGATATTGCGTTGATCTATTCTAACGTTTATAAACTAACGAACGCCAAACTTTAGAATAGACCATCACAATAGGTGTCAGTCGCCGAGATCATCGCGGGTGGCTTCCCTTTTTAGAGATCATCTTTCGTCACTGCTTACCGCTTTAGATAATGACTCAAGTTCGAAGCCGGTGTCGTGATAGCCGAGTGGTGGCGATCCCGCTTCTTATTTAGAAGGTCGTGGTTCAAACCCCAGAAACAGGCATGTACCTACCAATGAGTTTTTTCTGGTTTAAGTATGTAACTATCGCTGATTCCGTGCCTCGCGGAAAGAACGTTAAGCCGTTTGTTCCGGTCGATTAAAATCCACTAACTCGCACTGAAACAACGTGGCGTATTAAACTTCAAGTACACTCATCCCGACGGGAGGCCTAAGCCACTGCAGTGGGACATAATGGGCTAATATGATGAAGTTTGAAGTCGAGAAGTCGTTCAAAAGTAGTCAAATTCGAATCTCAAACGTGTCGATTTATGACAACAGCTGTCTCGTTTTGTTATCAAAATACATTTATACTAAATTGCCAAAATTGAACGATCGAATGACCGAGTGGTTAGAGACCCTGACTGCTCAACTAAAGGTCGCGGGATCGATTCCCGCTCGAGACAAATATTTGTGTGTATGAACATGTCTGTTTGTTCCTTGTGTAAATGTAAAATTTATTACATGGTATACTATACTCATCAGATGGCAGTCGTTAAAATACACCAATCCGCACTGGAGCGGTGTGATAGATTAAGCTCCAAGCACCCTCGTTCCGAGGAAAGGTCCAAGCCCCTGCAGTGGGGCATAATGTGCTAATATGGTATCGAAAAATATTTGAGTATATCAGTTTTCTAGTACCCATAATAAAAGCTCTGCTTAGTTTGGAACAGATGGCGCTGTGTGGAATGTCTTAGGTATTTTTATTATTATTACAATTCAATTATTAGAATTCTGTACTTACCTAATAATTATGACCTAACCGGTACTTTACTTACTGAGCTCTACGTATTATCTAGGTATGTTTGGGCGGTTTTTTTTATAAGAAACTTCTAGAGCCAATCCTATATTCTCCTCCTCTTATCCTACAATCCTCTATTTCTCCTCTATTCTATAGTACGGAACCTCAATCACGTAACACCCTTTTCGCACTTGTCGGTTTTAGGTTACATGTAACGGCAGAATTATTACGTGCAAAGATATCGAAATGATTCAACAAACACAATACATCCAAATGTTTTCAATTTGTCATAAGTTTATCTTCGTTAAGGTCATACACATGCCATTTACATATAATGTTATTGAAACATATTTATCGCGAATAATATACGAATTTTAGATTTTCTTGGCTTAGTCTTGATACATATGTACTTACAAAATTTTTAATAAATTACTATTTTATTAATTTTTATTTTCTTTTTTCAGAGACCAATGGTGCAGTTACCTTTACAAGTGAGTAAAATTAATTTACTAAAAAAATAAATGCGTTTACTCTTGGAAAAGAAAAACAAAGTAAATGAGAATCGAACTTGCGTACCATGGGTTCTGTACTACATGGTCAATATGTTTGCGTTATATATTTATTAAGAAAAAAAAGTATATTATTTAATTCAGTAATGCAGCCTGCCTCACATTTGCCAGTTTTTGTTTTTGCACTATAACATAGAGTAGGTAAATAAAGACAGCAGCGTTTGGTTTTAATAGAGTCGGAAATATCATTTCATAGTGTCGAAAATGGCAAACGCAATTTTGCGAGGGTGAAGACAGACGCGCGTGGACCTCGCGTACTGAAACTCGAATTTTCTTGCACCAGTTAGCTAGAGTATGAGTGGTTAGACGGTAAACGCAGAAAAGGGCTAATCACACTAAGTTTTACACTTTTTTTAAATTGTTTAATAATCAACACATTAATACATATACCTGATTGTCAATAAGGCTCCAGTAAACTATTACTGGTTTGTGTGGGAGCCAGTCTTAGTATATAAGAGGAATATATTAAATATGTTCCTTAATAATTTCAAATTTAACAAGTATTCACAATTGCATATATCACCGTTTTACCGATAGAGTACAAACAAAAAACTTAGAACTTTTAGTATTAAAATTTGAATTTTCATAATGTTATTAAAATTATCAACATCAATCTGGTTTTCACATCTATTGAAACTCCGAGCAATGACGCAGCTGCCAGTGACACGAAATTGAGTAACGCTCTGGCCTTACTCCTCACACTCAGCAGTTAGTAGTGGGGATATAGGGAACAACAGGCTTCTCGTGTGAAAGCCGATTGTTCCTTATATCTCCCCCACATATATTATTTAGCGTGACGCATTTTCGTGACGTTTTAGGCTCACGCCGTGCCAGAAGAAGTTTCACTTCAAAAAACTTAAAAGAAACACGATTTTTGCTTGGAGACCCCCTTTAATTTTAACTTTTTTAATTTGTAATAATGTCCGCCAGACGGACAAATGACGTAGGCTTAGCGGTATAATCCGGTGGCACCCTTAGTGACCTAAATTTTATATAAGGGTAATAAAATATTATTAAAATAATAAAGTTTAGCAGAATAAACCTGTCGTGATAGCCCAAAGCGCAACGAACCTGTCTCAAATTTATAAGGAGGGCCATGGTTCGAATCCGGGCGTGTACCAATGAGTTTTTCTAACTTAAGTATATAACTATCACTGACTCCGTGCCTCGGAGAGCACGTTAAGCAGTCGGTCCCGGGCGCTGTCAATAGATGGCGGTTGTTATAATCCCCAACCCGCAGTGGAGCAGCGTGGTGGATTTAAGTTGCAAGCCCCTCTCACCTGAGGGAGGCCTAAGCCCCTGCAGTGGGGTAAAAACACCGGCTGATGAAGTGAAGTGAAGTGAAGAATAAACCTACAGTTTAGTTTGGGACTAGATAGAGCCGTGTCGAATGTCTTAGATATTATTATTATTATGTGTTTTCTCTTAATTTTTTTAAAATCCCTTCTGTATCAAGTGTCATTGTCTGCAACAATGTTAAAACGTAAATCTCCTTCATATTGGGGATGTAAGCTATTGCGTCAATAGCTTCTAGTCGACCCTTTAACATTTTAATACCTTGATGATGTTTGGTATACATAAAAGATTATTTTTTGGAGAATACTTGACCGTGGATTTTGATCCATGAAAAAGATTTAACAAAGAGCAGTACTAGAATGTAAGCGACATTTAAGATTAAACGATGCAGCTGATTTTTATACAAAGTTTTATTTGACCAGAAGTAAAAAACTACACTTTGTTTTGTTTATTTTATTTTACCATTTTGAAAAGTTGACTGTACCATAAAGTTGTCGTCAAAATAAAATATATTCTTTTTAATACCAAACTATTCTAAATCTGGTTTTCGAAAAAACTCGCTCGCACGTCCTTACTAATATTATAAACGCGAAAGTTTGTATGTATGGATGTTTGTTACACTTTCACGCAAAAACTGCTAAATGGATTTTAATGAAACTTTACAATAATATAGCTTATACATCAGAATAACATATAGGCTATAATTTATAAATATACTAGCTTTCCTCCCGCGGCTTCGCTCGCGTGGACTACACAGTTGTACATAAATTTTAAAATTCTTTCACCTATATAAAGCTACGTTACCAGCAAATAACATGGGTCATTTTATTTTCAAACTAGCTTTCCGCCCGCGGCTCCGCTCGCGTGAACTACACAGTTGTACCGGTACTGCCATGAATGACTAGGCTACTTTTTTCCCGGAAAAAAGAGTCCCGATAGAACTGTGTAGTCCACGCGAGCGGAGCCGCGGGCAAAAAGCTAGTACGCAACTAAATCCAAATTTATGAACTTTTATAACCAAAATTACAATTGTTTTTGGTTGGAAAGAACATATTTTTATAATTTTAAAAACAATTTTACGATCTATTTTACTTTTTAAGATGATAAAATTAATATAATAACATTGATTGATTTATTATTTCGGTTCAAATTTTGATGAAATATGATGAATTTTGTATGAAAATCAGCGGTGTAGTATAACCTTAATAGAAAAATTTTATTTTTCATCCGACTGCTTCAGAAAAACGGTATTTTTTTGGGTGTTTGTGACCTATGTAATTTGTACGTATTTATCCAGTTCTTTTGTCGCCTCCTGTAGCCAAAAAGGTTTAATTGATTTAGAAATTCTAGGTGTCCATAGATTGGTCTTAATTTGCGGAATGTCTTGGTACATTTTATATCAAAATTTAAAATGGCTGATCCAAGCTGGCAAATTCGAAAATTATCTAATTTTGCATACAGTAAATAAATTTGACAGTGGCGTTTGGTTTTAATATAGTCATAAATGTAAATTCACAGTATCGAAGTGACATTACGCAATTCTGCGGGGTTGATGCCTGACGCGCGGTGATTTCGCGGGATCGCAGACCGGCGCGCGGGACCTTGCGCACTGAAACTTGGACAGAAACTAGCCATCTTGCAACAGCTAGCTAGAGTATAATTGGTAGACGGTAAACATTGAAGAGGGCTTCTAGTCAATTCGTACTTTTATGAAATTTTGCTTAAAATTATTACAAAGGTTATTTAGATTGAAATCTTTTGAAAAAAAGTAGATAAAAATTTTTCACATTAAAAATATTTTTTCCGAAAGAATTATCGATACTAAGTTACTAAAAATTACTAAGTTAAATATGAATGATAAAGGCGTAATCGCAAGTGTTGAGGAGAAAAGGTATTCCGCCGGCGGCCGCTGATCGACGCAATTATCAGTTACCCGCTCGTCTCGACGGTGATCCGACAACTTCATCGCGCTATATGTCAATGTCTTTGTACTGAAAGACAAAAGTCGTGTTTCATTATTTTCACTGAAGATATAATATTAAAATTTGGATGGTGATAAAATTCAGCCTATATAATTTCCGTCAAAATAAGACAGAGCATCGTCTCCTAAACTGATTAAAATCTCAATAAATATGTTTTCAGTAAATATTTTTTTAAAGCGCTTTATATTTTATTACTGCGGGCTTGATAAAAAAATCACCAATTTTCACACTTTGTATGCCTTTCTTAAAATGTGAGACTCCAAATATCCTGAAACACGTCATTTTTTATTTATGCTCGGTAACTGCAATTCAAATTTTTTCATGTTTCTAACTTCAAAGAGCAAAGACTTTTCTCTAATTCCTTCTCCATTTTTCCACCTTAAAGTCGTCTATTATTTGCGCACTCGACGTACTTACTATATACTAATTTTCATCAAGATCGGTCAAGCAGTTCTTATAAAAGGACATGCACGCAAACAGACAAAAATTTTTAAGATAATAGAATTGAAGTCAGGAAGTCATAAAATGAATACCACAAAATTTGGAAAAAAAATATATGTACAGACGAAGCTAACAGCTTTATATTAGTAGTATAGATAGATTAAATTTTGATGTGGATTATGTTAATAATAATAATAACAATAATAATACCCCACACACCCCTACCATAGACCTTTCTAGTCCCAAACTAAGCAAGCATTATGCTTGTATTATGAGTACTAGACAACTGATATCATCATCATCAGCATCATCATCAGCCCATTTTTACCCCACTGCAGGGGCTTAGGCCTCCCCCAGGGTGAGGAGGGGGTTTGGAGCTTAAGTCCACCACGCTGCTCCACTGCGGGTTGGGAACTGTAACGACCGCCATCTATTGCCAGCGTCCGGGACCGACTGCTTAACGTGCCCTCCGAAGCACGGTGTCAGTGATATTGTGTACTTAAGTCAGAAAAACTCATTGGTACACGCCCGGATTCGAACCATGGCCCTATGGGGCCTTATAAATTTGAGACAGGTTCGTTGCGCTCTGGGCTAATAATAATTAAATATAATAAAAATAATTTTACAACTGATATACATATACTAAAATATTCTTTTTAATATACATATATAGATATTTTACACACAGCAACGGAACAAATAGACATGTTCATGCACACAAATATTTGTCAGGGGTGGGAATCGAACCCGCGTCCCTTGGCTTCGCAGTTAGAGTCTCAAATCACTCACCAATCGGCCTGTCAAAGTCAGGTTAGATTAGATTAAAGTGATTAGATTTTTCTTTTAATTTTTCGTTTATATCACAAACAATATAAATGGTAGAGTAATAAACCTTTTTAACGGTAGTCCGGTTTCATTCCCCTTATCTTAAGCTTTACGATGTACGAGTAGAGGAAAAACATTTTTATTGGCTGCGATACTAAAAAGCTCTGAAATTTATCGACTGGCAACTTTTATTTGAATTTAAGGTCCACATTCAAACAAAAACCTCTGTCTATATTAATATTATAAAGAGGAAAGATTTAATTTATTAAATTTTATCATCTCACTTGAAAAATTGCAATTGCTCTTATTAATGGGATAATTTAAATCACAAATTTTCCGATCATTTTTAGATGTTTAGGAAATTTACTTAAATGTTAATCACAATCAAACAAACTACTTTGTTTTTCCTATACATATAGCAAAATATCAATAGCAATACCTGGGACATCCCACAAAGCGCCATCTACCCCAAATTAAACAAATTAAGCTTGTATTATGGATACTAGACAACTGATATACATACTTAAATATTCTTTATGGTATACACATATGTAGATATTTTACATCCTGACACAGAACAAATAGACATGTTCTTACACCCAAATATTTGTCCCGGGCGGGAATTAAACCCGCGACCCTTGGCTCTGCAGTTAGGGTATCTAACCGTTCGGCCGATTGGTCAGTCATAGTACTCTGTGGTCATAGTCTATCGAGAGTAATGAATTTTTTGCATTTATTCGAAGGATCCGGAATCAAATTTGTATATTAATTATAACAGATGACCTATATGGACGTAGTTCTGATGTTTGTGATCGGAATTTAGAAATGAAATAGACAGAAGGAACAAGAAGGAAACGCTTACCATATTTGCTCAATAGTCTGCCTGAGGGCATCCGCCACGAGCCTGATAGTGTTAAGTTTAAAAACAAATTAAAAACATATTTATTAAGTACACTCCCTTGGGGTAACTTAATTTTTGTGTATTAGGTACCTCATACATTATTGTATATAATTCTTAAGAGACTCCTTCCTGCAGTCAAACTGATGGAATAGTTTTGCAGGGTATTGTAGTAAGTTGTTGTTTTTATGCTTAATAATCATTAAATAAATAAAATAAATAAATAATAAATTATCATTCAATATTTGGAACGAATCGACCCGACTGGACCACATGACAACGGACTAAATGCATGAATTATGATTTTAAAACTCCTTTTTATTGTGGGTACCAATGAGAACCCTATTGCTAAAGCTCCTCTGTCCATCCGTCCGTATGTCAACAAGCCTGTATCGTCTGAACCTTAATAGATAGACACTTGAAATTTTCACTGAGTGTATTACTTTAGTCGTTATAACAATAAATTATAAGAATACAGTAAAGCTAAAAATCAAAGAGGGTACCTATACAAGAAACGTGTTAATTTTTTGACGTTTTTGGTGATTGGTGGTTGTATGATCATTGATTACACTTGAAATTTTCGTGGAGTTTGTATTAATATGACGGCTATAATAACAAATAATAAAAATAAAACTAAAGGGTGTCTGCATACAAGAAATGTGTTTTTTTTTTTATATTGTACGGTAGTAAGGAACCCTTCGTATGCGAGTCCGAATCGCACTTAGCCGCTTTTTTAAGTTTTACATTTTTGCATATGAGTTTACGTATATGATATGAGGACGACTTTATTTAATTTTTTTTTCGTATTGTCATTACTCCTTAAATAAACTGGTAAAAAATTAAAGACGTACAAAAGATTAAATAAAATTGGTAACTTTGTTATAGACCGACAGAGTTTATTTTATTAATGAACAAAAAAATTGAATCGATTATGTTTTTTCATTAAATCCTACAAATACAATTCTCTTTGATGCAAACACAAAAATATTAACACCATTAAATAGATAATTAGGTTTCTACCCCTGAAATTACAGTAACTTTTCAGCAGGTAGGCGGTCGCTTTTCAGTGGTTAGGGCGGCACTGAAAAGAGGGAGGGGCTAAGACACGCCCACCCGCTCATAAGAGCTTTCAGCATAAACGGAGAAAATACATAGAATTATAATGTTTTTGTCTCAAATAATATATCAATAAATAACTAATAATAAATAAATAATAAGTTGACGAGAGTTCATACGATTTGAAATCTAGTTAAGTTTCTTTTGCGTATGACTTGTTTCATCTGTAATGTTGACCAGTAAAAAAACCATTTATTTTCAAGGAGGCCTGTGCTGTCACTTTTGAACGTCATAGAGCCAATTTTATGCAGGTTCACACGTCACCACTCTAAGAAGAACACTGAAAAAAGCTTAGAGTGGCTTACTCTTTTAGTGATGGCGCTACAAACCTTTGTCTTAAAAACTAAGTGGATTACACCAAGTTCATCCCAAGCATTTTTATCATTCATATATTCTTTTGAATTGTAGTATGCTTTAGTTTAAACTTTGGGTGTCGTTGTACATAATTCTTGAATTTATTTATTGACAAATGTATGACATTGCTGAAGTTTATTATAAAATCTTACACAATTACCTTTGAATGAGTAATTTGTTTTATGGATCCTAGTAGTGGGTACCAGTTTATGTTTATTCCTAGTATTAACGTTGTGGATATTGCTTTTATATTTAGTATTTTTTATGAACATATAGTATACTCGCATAAATCTACTGACAATGCACTGTCATTGTATTAATTTATTTGAATTTATCTCTAAGTGAATCTCTAAAGCCCATTTTATATATGAATTGCATTATACTGTTGACTACATTTCTCCAAAAAATAACAACCCGATGTAATATACCTAGAATTGTAGTATAATAATGACTTATTTGCGTGTAATATTTTCATAAATATCTATTCAGTTAAAGGATGCAAATAAACAAACTGACGAAATAGATTTTTAATGTCTTCTTCATATTTGTAGATAACATGTTACGTGTACAAACAGGCATGATTCCGTTAGTTTTATGATAGTAGATGCATGTGTATATACGTTTTTTTATAGCACAATTCCAATTAAAGTAATAATAATAATAACGTACACATCACAACAACGTCTAGGCCCCAAACTAAGCATTAGCTTGTGTTTTGGGTACCAAGCGATGACACCACATACATATAACAACCAAGACCCGGTACCAGTATCAATATTCATCGTATAAATACTGACCCGACCTGGGATTCGAACTCGGGACCTCCAGCTTCGTAGGCAGGGTCGCTACCCACTAGGCTAAGCGGTCGTCTAAATAATTCTTGTAAAGGACACTTAAGTATAAAAAATATTTATGAATATAACGTTTAAGATTGTTAATGACACAATATTTTTAACTGTGTATGAACGGCTAAAATTATATGTATTATATTGATTTTCCATTATTATACTTATTATTTTATTCAGCTGATTAAGGAACAAGTTAATACATATTCTATTTCTGAGGTATTAATCGGGTTAGCCTACCTTAAACACAATTAAAAAAGATACAACCTAGGTATGTTTTATCTAGCGTCTACTTCTTATGAAAATCAAGATCCTTAAAAAAATCTCTGAAATTGGTACAGATACGATTTCTCGTAAATCTATATAATATGCTCTGCGTATATTTAAACACATTTTAGGAATATTTTCTATTGAATTATTTTGTACAAAGGTGTGTCAAGATATCGTAAGACAAACTGCACACAATTTAATAATTATTATGGGTTGTAAAACTATTTACTTAATAAATCAGGTTAAGTTATAATTTAAAGTTATAAATAAACAAAGTCAACTTTTATACTATTCAACACTTCTGAATTATACGTATTAGTAAGTTACTATGTAACATACAAATTGTTTTTTTTAGCTATTTGTATAAGATTTATATTTCTATATTATCTATTCTGATAAATGTTAATCTTAATTTTTCTAGATTTTTATTTGTACTAGATTCTTTTAATTTAAATTAATTTAATAGCATAATGAGTGAAATAACGATAATTGTTATAGAATAATAATTTTTTTATTAATTTGCAATTTCAAACAAATATTTTTAATTATCGCGTACCTATATAGCGAACCTATTTTAATTCAAAGTCTAATTTTATCAGATACCGTAGAAGCAATCGATGCTCCTATATCATCAACTAATAAAAGTGTCACTGGCCTAGTCCTTTCGGACCGCGTTTCCACAGCACCTATAAAAACGCATATAATATTAAATCACTAACTTGTTCAGTTAAAACAATAATAATAATATTTTATTTCAGACTACAAGCCCTTATGTAAAATTACAAAATAAATATATACTAATATTATAAAGAGGAAAGATTTTATTTTTGTTTGTTACAGATAAACTCAAAAACAGCATAAGTGATTTTAAAAATCTTTTCACTTATAGAAAGTTACATTATCTGCGAGCAACATTTGTTACATTTTATTTTCAAACTAGCTTTCAACCCGTGGCTCTGCTCGTTTGCATGAAAATTGGAATTTATCACTTCCATGAGAAACTGTGAAAGTCATGTTTCAGGTGTTTAAGAAAATAATCCCTCAAGAGATCCTTATCCTTAAAATGGGAGATAAAATTTTATACAGTAGTTACGTCTTATCTGAGATTAAAGTCATATTAATTGTTACTTGGCCTTCTTGGAAAATAAGGAATATTTTTTTTTTTTTAAATTAATCTTCCCTTATTTTTAAGGATAAAACCATGAACAATGGTATTAAGCCTGTCACTTTCCTACCATTCCTGATCACTTTTTGCCATTTACTACACTCTCACGTTTCCTAAACTTTTATATTATTTTTCATAATTTCCTACCATTTTCTAACCCTTGATTCCACCAGAATAATTGCCCGTTTAAAAAAGTTAAAAAAAGATTACTCTCAATTTGTGCTTTGCCATGACCGTCAATGAAATCGAAGTGTAGTCGTTGAAATGACCAGCATTGATTTAAGAGAGCACTGTTTCTGTTTCAGACTGTTTTATATGTTAGATTCTAGAGTGTAGGTATCTTAGCCCCAAAAAGCGCGTTAAGCTTGTTTTAGGTTGGTTTGGCAGAAAAATTAATTTAGTGTTGAGCAAGGCGTGCTCCAATATACAAGAAATTACAAAACCACGAATAACCGAGTTTACGAAAGGTGAATAGAGGTTGCAAAGTTAGTCTGGAAAAACTAAATAACACGCAAATCAATTTGCTTAAATTAATTACGCATTCAACGAATGATTTTACACGGATATAATGAATTTTTAAAATGCAATCCTTAAGAGTAAGTAAAGATATCAAAATTATATACATTTTCATACCTTTATTTATTCTTGATAGTATAAACAACTCGTGTATCAATTTAATTTAGATTTTGCTCAAATAATCTACTAAACCAACGATCAAACAGGTTTATTACCAATTGTTTTTTAAATAAAAGAGAATTATAAAGAGGTGTGAATTCGGGTAGTGGAATAATTAGTTTAGCCGTTGGAGATACATTAGGTGTGCACAAAATTGTTAAAACTACATTTTTAGGGTTCTGTGGCCAAATGGCAATAAAGTAACCCTTAAAGTTTTTAGTATAATATTATAGTACATTTTGATGCAAGTACGGTAAGCTGCATATTATAGTCGAGGTGTTTATAGGCACGAGGCGAAGCCGAGTGCTTATAATAAACCGATGACTATAATAGTTAGCTTACTGAGTACGAGCATCATACGACGTTTTTCAATACATTTGCAGATTAAAATGAAGTAGATACTTCCAATGTAATAATGGCCCACGGAGTTAAAGGCACGAGCGTGTTGCTTTTCGAAGTTTACGCATGCGGTTCAAACAGAATGCTCGTTTGTGATTGGTGTAAAGTGAAGTTTACTACTGTGAAGTACAATATTACGGTGCAAGTTTCGATGTCATAAAGACCGTACTAATAGCAAATGTATTGAAAAAAATGTCAAATGTAAATTGTACCTTTATAATTTTACTTTTGCAAGGACAAGAGAGGGGCGGAGAAGAAAATAATAAAGATAAGAGAGGAAAAGGAAACGCAGATGAAGAAGTAAACTTTAAAAAACTAGATTTGAATCCAACAAGTATGCATGCCGGCCAGGTGAATAGATGACCTGAAGCACCATACCGGGGGTAGTTGGATGCGAAAGGCGGAGGACCGTGTGTGGTGGCGAGCCTTGGGAGAGGCCTATATTCTGCAGTGGAGAGACACGGATTGATGATGATGATGATGAAGTATGCACTAATATAATTTGTGTGAAGCAAAAATAATGCAAATGTTGTAGTGATTGGAAGAAACCGTGAGCGATTAATATCTAAATAACACTAATACGTACACCACGCGAGCAACGTAGCCGCGGTCGCTTTTATGATATAGCTACATTTTCTCTCTACTATTGATAACATAAATACCAACTAGTCCAACTACAGTGTTATCACGATCTATCCCACACGCTTTGATTATATAAAATCTGGATGGACACTCGCTATACAATGTCAACGAAAATGACAGACCAATTTTAAATACTTGTGTGTGTGACTCAACAGCCAACACTCTCGCTACGCTATACTCACCATGTACAAACCGTTTCCGTGTGCGTGAAACATCACTGAACGGTTAGGTGATATTTTTATCTACCTTATAATCAAAGGCCACATGAAACTGTGACGTCTAAAACTGAAAACTGTTTGTTGAGAAGCCGACGTTATTTACGGCGCAACCAGCCAAAAATATCGCATATTTGTGTCTAAACAATTATCGTGAATTATTTTATTTTAGCTTTGTTTCTCTAAACTCAGACGCTTTTCAAATATTGACTTACGGTTTGTTTACTTTTTCTCATTACACTACAAAGGATACATTCGTACTTATTTCGTATCATTGTTTTAAAAAGTAAACAAAGCTCGCGCTATAAATAGTTAGGTCGTATGTTTAAACATATGACCATTCATAAGCTCACGACTCTTATTTTACTTGAGTGAAATTAAACTCAAAAAGTTTAATTACTCAGATAGAGGGTTTTAGACCACACACGACTGAGTGTAATGATTATAATGTGTCAGGTTATTGTAATTTTTGGGTTTTGTGTTTTTGGAAATCATTCAAAGAACCAAAATTGTTGAGGTTAGCCGAAGCGAACAGCAAGCTAAAATTGGAATAGGCCGGTCACATTGATTTGCTATAGAACGGAAAACCGATGCGATAGACGAGTTCTTGAGTGGAGGCCATGTATCAGGAAGCGAAGTGTTGGACCTTAACCCAGTCAAAATAGGTATTTAAGTTATCCGAAATTCGCAAAGAGCTAAAAATTTGTATAGACGTTAAACAAATCATTACAAATGAAATTTTAAAAATCCACTTCGATCCTAATTCTGCAAAAAAATTTATCCGAGATCAAAGGTCAAAAATTTAGGTCTTCCCCATTTTTCTTTGAGACCGTAAGTATTATCGAAAAATAGGTTAGACAAAAGTTGTAAAACAATTGCCTACAAAAATTGTCCTGATACTTTTTTTCGTTAGAATCATCATTCGTGAGATATCGCGATTTTAAAAGTTGAAAAATTCATATTCTTCATATCATGTACACATTTCCGCTCCACGTATAAGGTAATGTACTTGGCACCTATTTTTTTTAACGTGGCTTCCCCAATAGGCATACACCGCGATCTATTGTGATAAAGAAAGTTTGATCAGTATATAGATCGTATCCTACTGATTGGAAGAATGGTACTAATTTGCTTATGTTCAAAGTGTTGATTTCTTTTAAATGATATTATGATAAATTTTTTTTAAACAAATTTAATTTTTAAATTAGGGACTGACAATATAGTCTGATACTTCAAAATACTCATTCAATCAAACCAATAGATTCTTATTTTTATTTATATTAACCGTCCGATGACGTATACATGCCTGCATGCTTTGCGCATCCCAGAAACAGCAAAGCAGAACTTTTAAGCGGTTCTTTTGACTGAGCTTCGGGTGAGTTTGTGGCGTTTCTCCTCAATGTGGCCAAAAAGCACGACGTGTATCATTCTTGTAATGAATCCATCATTCATCTTCAGTAACCAGATCAGACAAAAACTCTTTACGTCAGGGTCGCAGCAAAAGTGATTGACAGATAGCGACCCGGACTGCTGGTGTCTGTAAAGATTTGCGGTACCCACCGTGCCAAAACTTTTCGATACCCGAGAACATGTAAAAGGTTTTCCACGGCATGGTGACTATAGTACGCCAGTGCTACCGCTAATTCACGAGTTGTAGCATTCAGATTCGACTACAGTTCGCGGCGTAAATCGTTATCATTCAATGTGGGTGGTCATCCTGAGCGTCGCTGACTTTCAAGGTTCCCGTCTCCTGATTTAAAACGGTCAAACCATCGCATGACTTGACACCGTGGCACACCGTGGCATGACTTGTACTTCTAGCGCCCAATGCAGCATTGATATTATCAGCCGCAGCCCGCGCACTGTGGCCTAACAAGTACTCGTATAAGTATAGTGTTAGAACTTATCGCTTGTCCATTTTTCTTCAAACTGACTAACGCGAGGGCGGTTGTATATATCCCTCAATAGAAGTACCTGGAATGTTCTACAAGATACTAGAATATTATCGAAAACAATTAACTTGAAAAGGGAAATGTATAGAGTTTTGTACAATGTCTCATTAGTTTTGTGCCAATCCGTATGTAGAATATGAATTTTTTAACTTTTAAAATCACGATATGTCACGAATGGTGTTTCGTACGATAAAAAGTATTGAAATATTTTTTGTGGAAAATTGTATGATGTACAGCTTTTGTTAAACTTATTTTTACGATAACACGGTTTCAGAGAAAAATCGTAAAAGCCTGAATTTCTGACCTTTGACCTTGGATAAAATTTTTTCAGAAGTAGTATCGAAGGGGATTTTTAACATTTCTTTGGTAATGGTTTATTTGACGTCTATACCAATTTTCAGCTATATGCTCTTTTGGCTAAGTTATAATTTTTGTTTGTCTATTTTAATTGGATTACCCGGCCAGGCGGACTGATGACCTAAAGCACCATACCAGGGGTAGTTGAATGCGAAAGGCGGAGGACCCTGTGTGGCAAGCCTTGGGAGAGGCCTATATCCTGCAGTGGAGAACACGGGCTGATGATGATAATGTGTTTTTTTGATACCTACCATGTTTAGGGCTGTAGCCAAATGACAGAAGACAGAACTCTTATAATGTCGTCCTGACCATCTGTATGTTTTTCGCCTGACTGTCACAGGCATTTTACTTGGAGCCTATTGTCATTGTATTAGACGTTGGAAGATGGTGTAATTTATGAACCGCTATAAAATGGTGTAGTGAGATCACGAAAAGTTTTTGGAGTAATAATAATAATATACCTGGGACATCCCACATAGCGCCACCCAAAGTAAGCTTGTATCATGGGGTACTAGACAACTGATATACATACTTAAATATCATTTATAATATTTGAATATATAGATAATTTTACACCCTGACATGGTACAAATAGACATGTCATGTTGATGCACACAAACATTTGTCCTGGGCGAAAATTGAAGCCACGACCTGGCACGATTGGCTCCGCAGTTAAGGTCTCTAACCACTAGGCCAATCGGTTAGTCGCCAGTCAAGTAGGTTGCCATACATGTAACTGAGGGACAAAACAAAGGGTACCTATAGTATAGATACATCTTTGAAATAATATAGAAGATCCAAAATATTTTTTTTTTGTTTAAGTCCATTAATATGCGTTTCTAAAATCTTATAAAGTGTGTCCCTCTCCTTGTATATCCTAAGTGTGTCCTTAAACTTTTTAACTATGGGGCGGAAAATACTGAAAAAAACATACCACGTGGATCCGGTAGCCATCAACAGATAGTAGTCGTTAACATCCACCAACCCGCACCTCTAGGGGAGGCCTAAGCTCCTACATTGGAATACAACAGTCTGATATGGGAATATTTTACCACCACTCTACATGAAGACACCGAGCTTTGAATTAGTTCAATGGAAGAGTAATGTTGGCCGTTTAGTTCGAGAGCAAAAGTTATCATATTTAAGCCAAAGGAAGAGGAAGATCACGGGCGCAGGACGCGCGTATGGCCCACGCGATGGGTTACCTAGATGTTTGCTTTGTGTCTGGGTCTTTATGTATTACCCGTCACAACTAGTTACATTATATTGAATGAAAGATTGATAGCGATAGAAAAATAAAAAATAAACATAGAAGACAAAATTTGTTGGTGAGTCGTTGATTTTGCTAGCATGCGCCATCTAGTCTACATCTAATGCAACATTTAAAGTTCGGTGCATGAAGAGATATTTCTCAAGATATGTTTAAAGCTCATTTCCCTTATATTGTTACAAATATATTAAACGTGTTCTCAAGATGAATCTCACCAGATAGACGGATATGACGCATTTATAAGGATTCATAGTACTTAAAAATAAAATAGGAATTAACTTTTTAGTGGTAGGTATCACTACCACAAATACATGGTAAAAAATATAGTGAAAGTCAAATATCTTTATTTCGTAGTTTTGTAACACAATCTTGAAATACGTCACAAGAATGAATTTATTACTTTGTGGAAAAACATAACCACAAAGGCGCATTCAGAAAAGTTCTGATTCCTCTCAGCATAATAAGCAAGAAACTGAGGGACGCTCTTTTTAACAATAAGTGCTTAAAGATTAATATTATTGAAACAAACTGACTGGCGAGCGGTTTGCACCCATGGATTTTTATCATCTAAGTAGTATGATACTTTATAATAAGCTTTTGCATAAAGCTTCAGTTTTCAGTTAGTTTTAAACGTGTTAAGGAGTAGATCTTGAATGTCAGTTTTGTGATCTTATTGAGGCGGCTGACATGGTTAGCAAGTTTATCTTTATTACTTGTATTAACATTACGCCGATCACTATTTTTTTTACAATAATAGGTACTAATCTGTTTTAATTTTTCACTCGTCTTTACTTTCATACGATGCGATTAATGAATATACCTACATTCCCGAATATATCTTCATCTAAATCACAGGAAAATCGAATACATATACAAAAATAAAAAATTTCTAACATTCATATAAAATTGTAAATAAGTAAAAAAAATGCTATTTCTGTGTATTTGACAGAGCAAAAAGTCGTCGTACCGTTACGACCAATAAAACTGAAAACTATAAATTTCAAAATGATTACCTGCATTTAATACAGTGAAGCCTAATTTACGTTTCTTCCAATCAAACCTAAACAGGTCATCTACGAATTTTTGTGAAAATATATTGAAAATGTTTATAATTTTTCAATTTTTTTTTTTAACCTAGTATCTATGCAAACGCGGTTTCATATCGAGGCAGCAATCCGCGCATGCGTAACTGAAACTAGGGTTGTGATAGTTAAAAATGTGTATTGTCAATTTACACTCATCAGAGTGAAAAATCTCAAAGATGGACAAACAGCTTCACACATCTTATCACATTAGTGTCATTTTGATTTTAGTTACAAATAGAAATTCGAAACTGAATATTCTATCTGGATCCTAAACTTGAGTATCTGATACATTAAATCTAGGCTAAAAATATGAAAAATATTTTAATGAATTTTCAGAATAAATAATTTATTATTTAGCTGCATTACGATGTTAGGGATATACAGTATTTTTCTGAACATTTTAACTTTAAATTGCTTTTAAGTATTTATATTCGTTATTGTTTAATTAAAATACACAATGAATAAACGAATTTATTACGCAAAAATTTCCATTCGTGTATCGTTCAAAAAATAAACACTTTTGCATCGTCAATAACATTCTAGATGTCAATACGCATGCGTCGAAGACTCACACCATTTTGACTGTCAAAAATATGTAAATTTTGTCCATTAAAATATTGCCTAAAATCGCATTTTAGCCAAACGTATCGCCTTATAGTTGAACTTTTTCCTATTCTCTTTTCGGAGAGGTATTTAGCTAGTTTTTTGGGGTCGAATTTGTGGGTTTTTCGAGTTTTTTTGTCCCTGTCTACCCCTACGGCGCATGCTCGCCTGTAATGTTTATATTATTTGTATTTGAGCTGTGTATCACGTAAACTATAACTACCACAGGCGCGCGCCCAATACAGGCGTCGGGACCCCACCCTACGTAGTTAAATATTTCTTGCTTGTTTCGCTGAGCATTGTTGTTCGGGCGTCGGCCGTGTTGTGTTTTGTTTAGTGTTGCTAAATATAAATTAATAAATATTTTAAATAAATCAATAATTAATTATAACGTACAACAGTGGTTAATTATAAATATTTCGCATAAAATAATAATAAAAATAAAATGCATTATGCAATAAATAATTTGCATTAAAGTGCAGTGTTCGAGGGTACTCATGAGTGGTAATTTTTGTCGCTCTAAAGTGTAACTTTTTTTTATGCATCGCTGTTAATAGAAATCAACATGCTGTGGGTGATTTATAATCTAACGTATTATTAAATTTAATTATTATTAAATATTAAAATCTAAAGAAATATATATAAAAATCGAAAACATTGATATTATTTAGGGAATTTTATTACATAATTTTAATTTTTAGGCGATTCAATAAAAATAATAATTTTTTTAGGACAATTATAATTATATTTTACTATTGTATATATTAAAATATAATTATTAAATAAACGAATATGCCAAGGGAAAAGTTTTTCCGAGCCTGCACAGTGAAGCACGTGTATGAAAATGGGGGCGTAGGCAAGCCGCTTATCAGTGGCCAATAGGAACGCGCTTAAAAGCGGCGGAAACTAGCCCTTATAAGCGGGTAGCAGGTACCGAAAGGAAATGACGATAAGCTTGTTTTGTCTTAAAAACGACTAGTATTTTTCGGTTAAAATCTAATTTGTTAAATAACTCATTATATTACATTACGTGAATTCGCTAATTTGCCTATAAGTACAAGTTATTCGAAAAAGAAAAAAGGAATACTTTTACTTGGAGATGAAGTACTAATAGTTGGAGATATACGTTAATAATTAATTTTTAATCGTGTCAAGAAGATTTATAAAACATTGATTTTCTGATACAGCATCTACAAGTTATGTATAGGGTCATTGAACTACGTATAGAGTTTTAATAAGTTTAAACATAACTTTAACTATATTTATGTAATTCTTTGGAAATAAATACAAGTTTCTCACAAAACTCAATTTTCAGGTAGGTATATTTTTCATTTTCATTTGTTTATGGACTTGGTAGAAGTTTTTGATGTCGTACCTACTAGTATCTAATGTATAATATAGATAAATAAAAATAAATATAACCAATAATAATAATATGAATAGTTTATTTGAATTGAATTTTGTGGTTCCTACTAATATTCATTTAATTACGAAATATGTATTTTGTTGTTACAAGTTGTGATAAAGTATATATGCATATATTTATTACTTAAATATATATGTCATGACTAGGTGCGGTGTATATCTTCATTAGAATGAATATTGAAGGTTCGACTGATTAATTTAAAAAAAACCATTAAAATGGGATATCCCAAATCAAATCACAAAGGTGAGGAAAAAATTGTTGACAGTAAATTATAAATATATGTTTTGCAAATAAATGGGCTACTGGTCACGGGTGACCACACGTTTGAACGACTAACCGTTTAAGTCGCCTCAACGACAGTATTACTTTTCACGGGTGATCATACACTTGAGCGACTGACCATTTAAATCGCCATATCGACAGTATAACCGTTCACGAGTGACAACACGCTTGGGCGATTGACCATTTAAGTTGCCTTATCGACAGTATAACCGTTGATGAGTGACCACACATTTGAGCGACTGACCATTTAAGTTGCCTTGACGACAGTATAACCGTTCACGGGCGACCAGACAGTTGGGCGACCAGTTGGGCAACTGACTATTTAAGTTGCCTTAACGACAGTATAACTGTTCACGAATGACCACACACTTGGGCGACTAACCATTTCAGTCGCCTTGAGGACAGTAAAACCGTTCACGGATGATCAGACGTTTAAACGACTAACCATTTCAATCGCCTTATCGACAGTATAACCGTTCACGGGCGACCAGACAGTTGGGCGACTGACTATTTAAGTTGCCTGAACGACAGTATAACCGTTCGCGGGCGACCAGACGCTTTAGCGACCAACCATTTCAGTCGCTTGAGCTGTGCTTGAGCGATGTTTGTATTCACCACCAGTGCCGTCTTTACGCAAAGTCCTAATAGGCCCGGGCCTAGGGCCCCAGGCATGTTGGGGGCCCCCCAATCGCAAAAAATCATTTAAAATCATCCTTTAGAAAGAACGTTGAATAACAAATCGTAAGCTTTAAAACCCCCAAAATAAAGTAATAAAAATAAAGTATTTAATTACGTTAGTCATTTAATTTATAATATAATATTTGTTATGTAATATGAAAATGTAACATTACAATTTTTTTCATGATTTTTTGTGAGCGAAATCAGAAATTATGTCTTCAAAACTTATATTATTTAAAATGTCCGATTCTATAAACATAATCGAAAGATAATTCAATCGAGGATTTAACATGGCATTTCGATGATCATTTTTTATAAATTTTAAGGCTGAAAATGATCTCTCGCCGCTACAATTCGTGACCATCATGCTTAAAAACATTTGCGCGGCATATAGCAGTCCAGTCGCGCATGCGCGCGCTACCATAGCAGAGCACGCGGTAAATTTGAAAGTATTGAAAGACACTGGAAATAATTCTAAACAGATATTTTTTACACAAGTAAAATCTACAGATTTATTACGCAGAATTTTTTTATCTACACTATAGCAAATATCTTACCTACTCTATGTAAAATCATTTCACAAATAATTTAGGGTTATTTTTAAATAAAATTTGTGTCTGGTGTCATTTGAAATAGTTGCTTATGTGCATAATTAAGTGATTATGATCTAAAATTCTATAAAAGCGACTTACAACTACAGTGTTACGCTATAAGACTTAAGGTTTTGATATTCGAAAGGTTAAATTTATTCTACATTTATTGGGGGCGGGCCCCGTCGATACTTGGGCCTAGGGCCTCATACCTTGTAAAGACGGCACTGTTCACCACTGACAAAGTCATCTTCTAATTTTGTGCAATTCTATACCAAAATTCGCTAAAAGTTCTAACTCTTGCAATATCATAATATTGATATCATACTTCTTTGAATGATAAAAGAGTATAACTGTGCCGTCAGTCAAGTGTTTGATTGTAATCAGTATTCGAAGGTGGCGCCACTAGTTATACGGATATCAGTCGAAATTATAAGAATAAGCGTTTTTCGTGATTTATTTGCAATTTGAAGCCAATCTGAAGTATTTTTCTATTTTGTTAGTTACATAAGAAATACGAATAACTATGCCTCAATGTTCTTTTATTTAACGTAACAAACACGTTTTATATAGTGTACACGTGCGTTTATTCATAATGTTTGATATACATTTTTAGCGCTTTAGAATTACGATTAAAGATTAATCACGATAAGCAATTCTTTGAAATGAAGAAATATTATAGAAAACAAACAACCGTCCATTTGATAGATACGTTCGGTGGTCTTCGGTGATAGCTGGTGACATATATCGCGTGTCGCTTAAGCGATATCGCAGAGGCGATTTTTGGACGCGGCAACTCAAGTCGGACTCGTGAGTGGATGTCATACAAATTGTTCAAGCGTCTAGTCTAGGCATCCGCAAACGGAAGCTCTAAATGTGAAGCCGGAAACGAAGTAGGATTCGCGAGGTCTTCCGAATCGTTATTTTATGAGACCCTCTTAAGGGCGAGTCATGCTCTTCGTAGTTTCCCAAAAATGTGCCCTCTAAGCATTAATACTTGATAATCAATCAAATCACATTAATAATTAATGGGATGATAGCCGTAAAAATATTTCGAGAACGTATCTGTCACTCTGACGCTAGGTATAGTAAGTTAGAAATAAAATTATTAGTGATTTTTGTTTTTCATTCCATTCCATCAGCCCTTTTTATACCCCACTGCCGGGGCTTAGGCCTCCCCTCAAGATGTTCTTGCTTGACTTGGAGCTTAAATCCACCACGCTGCTCCAATGCGAGTTGGCGGATTATAAGTGAGTTTTGTTAGGATTCAGATATTTGACAATAAAAGTAGCAGTGTACTTAAATATTTTTTCGCAACTCGCATTGGAGCAGCGTGGTGGATTTAAGCTCCAAGTCAAGCAAGAATATCTTGAGAGGAGGCCTAAGCCCCTGCAATGGGGTATAAAAAGCGTTGATGGAATGGAATGAAAAACAAAACTCACTAATAATTACAAAATATGAATTGTTCATTCGCGCATGCCCAGGAAACATTGTGTATTTCCTGTTCATATTGCGTATTTAATTGACGTTGTAGTTTTTCACACATTTTCTTGACGTTTCAACATATGCGGGTATTCCACGTTTCGGTAATTTGGAATGATTCCCTTCCGTTGTTTATTTTCGGAATGTAGTCTCTTTTTAAACATTTCTGATGTTAAAAACTGTTAGATCTGAAATTAAGATATTAAGTTCTCTTCGAGTACTATACGTGTACCAATTTATTTATATTTCTGTGTTAGTAGCTGTCCATATGATATATTACCTAAAATATTTGTAACTGTCATACTTTCGTTCTGCTTTATGATGCATATCAGTGATTGAGCCTAAGTGCCTTAAGATTTATAATAATAATAACGTATACATCACAACAACGTCTAGGCTCCAAACTAAGCATTAGTTTGTGTTTTGGGTACAAAGCGCAACATCACATACATACAACAACCAAGACCCGGTACCAGTATCAATATTCATCATACAAATACTGACCCGACCTGGAATTCGAAGCCGGGGCCTCCAGCTTCATAAGCAGGGTCGCTTCCCACTAAGCCAAGCGGTCGTTTTATTTATTTTATTTATTTAGATGCCCTTGATGTTTCAGGTACACAACCTATGGTTTATCTGCCGACCAATTTGATTCTGTTTTTCATCTCGGGTAAAAAAAGGTCAACGAGCCACGCTGTGTGAGACACTTGCTGAATTTTCTCTCACTGCGATTAGTTCATTGGCCGCTTCTACTGACGTGATTACACGGCCAAAGCTGATACGATAGACGCAGTCTAGCGCGTTTCTTGTAGTTTTTTTCCCTTGCGGTGGGAAGGCGGATTAAACTCTACAGTTTCCGCACGCCCGGGCGAGCGGGGTATGTGGGTGTTGCACCCACAGAACAACCGCCTGAAGCAGAATAAGGAGTCGTGTTGTTAGCCCGAAAGCTCCAACGACTTCATCGAAGCGGCCAGGAGGCACACTAGGGTGTCACCGACGCGAATATGTCGAGAAACCCCTAAGAGTTACTCGATGCGAAATAATTCCGTTGGAATTTTTGATGCTTTCTAATATGACAACCCATATCTGTCTACAATGATAGCTTTTATAATAGAACCCTTTGAAGACCAATTCTCTCATGGGGAAAGTCGGGTAAACAATCTGCACAATAAATTATCATAGAATAAATAACAAATTTAACCAACGATACTATATCAATATGTAAAAAGTTTGAAAGTTCCTATTTCTTCCAGCCTAGGAAACTTCTGGGAAAGCAAAACTAACATATTGCACAGCCTTTTTTTCGCCCACTTTTTGTTTTTATGTCATCTATTTGTTTCAATATTTATTTCAAAAATCATATTATTACTACTTTTCTTTTATTCGTATTTTTTTCACACACAATCGAATATCATTGAATGTAAATTATTGTCGTGATACCCGAGTAGTGGCGGGGTCCACTTCTTGTTTAGGAGGTCGTGCTTCGAATTCCTGGAACCGGCATGTACCAATTAGTTTTTTTTTTAACTTAATTACATAATATCGGGACGGAGTTTGGTGCCTCGGAGAGCACGTTAAGCCATCTGTCCCGGTTACCATCACTAAACGGCAGCCGTTAAAATTCACCCACCCGCACTGGAACAGCGTGGTGCATTAAGCTCCAAGCACCCTCATCCCAAAGGGAGGCCACATACTGAATGACCAGTATGTGACCTCTAAACGATTAATACGCTTAAATATTATTCGAATTCCACGGTTTTGCACAGCCTATATGGATGGATATGCTTTGGAATTTTTAATATAAATCCGTAATGCAAATATCTAATCACCAATGCGACCGCTTCTTGCAGTGATTCTAACCGAACATTTAACCATGGAAAATGTTAAACAAAAGTAAAAATCATCGGTAAAAATTACTATATTCCATAAAAAAAACGACGAAAATGTGTCATGTAAAATGAGGGGAACGCAAAATGTTTTTGACACTTTGATTCGTCAAGAAAATGCGTGAAAAATTACGTCAATTAAATGCGCGAAATGAAACTTAAATATAGATTTAAATGTAGCTAGCGTTTCCAACGTATCTCGAGTACGTTTGAGTGTGTAAATCATGTAAAAAAAAATTAATAAATTATGTCAATTTTGCACTTTAGATCCATTTTTGAGAATTAGTGCAAATGTGAAAAATGCAAATTGAGAATGTGAATAGACAGGAAAATAGAATTAGAATTCCAAGTAAGAAAAGAGCAATAGACAGTAGAGTAGGAATAGAAGTAGGTAAAGTATGACTAGGGGGCATTTCCTGCTGGATAACCAACGAGGCTCGTAGCCGTGGCGTGTAGCCTTGAGGTCCAAATAACCTCTAAAAGTACTGGAGCAGAAGACAACGGGAAAGCACTACTATACTATTCTTCCCATGAGAGTCATGAAAAGGTCTTCCTATCAGAAAACCCATGACCACGGCCACTCCGCCAGGAGTATACGACTAAAAAGAAGAAGAAGATAAATAGGGTTGAACACTCGAAAGGTCAGTAGAAGTCACCAAAGTCCCATCGGACTGTAACCAGACAAACCAGGGTTAGCTTTTGTTCACATCACAAAATTCCTTGGTTGATTTACAAAATACATTGATTGGTTGAATTGCGTTCTATGTTTTACGGAAAAAAAACGCATCGCATTCTTGTATAATGAACGATTGACAATTCTCCGTACTAGATGTTTGTGCGGGTTACACGTTTAGAGACACGTTTTGTCGGCAATAACGCACGTATTTGATTCGCATGTATTTCCGTGACCTTTAAGCGATCGACAGCAAACTCAATCGATACAAAGTTCTGGTTTTTGACAGATTTTGTACAATTGCAACGAAATAATATAATAACAATGACTGACCGATTGGCAATTGGCAAACAATTAGACATGTTCATGCACCTGTTCATGAACCCGCGACTCTTGGCTCCGCAGTTAAGGTCTGTAACCACTTGGCCAATCGGTCAGTCATTGGCCAGTCAGTCAGTATTGGGTCCACATACTAAAATGTGTTGTGGGTTTAAGTAACATAAGTAGTTGTAGGATTAAATATTACTTCTTTATCAGGGAGCTTTTTCTTTGTCTTCTTCATGAACTACCGCCTTGCCTAGCTGCATTGGGTACATGATTACCTTATGTGTCCATTTTGCCCCACTGCCCCACGCTGCTCCATTGCGGGTTGGTGGATTTTAACGACCGCCATCTGGTGACGACAACTTCACGATTGGTATGAAATTATTGATTGTTCCTGCGGCTCGTATTTGCCTGGCTAGACGGCGCTGTGTGCTTTAATTACCACTTTTGCCACCACTGTCCTTTAAGGTTCAGTCCTTAGAACGAATTGTAAAACAAAACATATATTTGGCGTCTTAGAGCGTAGAAAACTGAGTCACCAAGAGTAAGCTTTTTGGATTAGTTCGAATTTCTAACCGACTTTAATAATAATAATAGTTTTCGATTGTGTTCGTGGCCTTGGGTTATTCGCTCAGTCGAACACGTAGTAATTCGTTTGCTTATAATACGTGTGTGTAGACCACAGTTTTGACTCTCATGTTTATGTGGATCAAGCTGAAATAATTTTATTAGTCGTTTTGTATTAGGTACAAGCGACAAACGAGTAAAAGGTTAACTGCAGTATAGGCAGTATCAGCCATAATAGCCGAGTGGTGGTGAGCCCGCTTCTTATTCAGATGGTCGTGTTTCGGATCCCAGAAAAGGGCATCCAATGAGTTTTTTTCTGACTTACGTACATATAAATTATCACTGATTTTGTGCCTCGGAGAGTACTTAAAAGAATTGTGTACTGACAAATTTCCATACAAATGGCGTTAACAATTGCACCCCAATAAGGCTTAACCATATTTTTTTTTTTCACAATTGTTTAATTTTTCAAAACATTTTCAACGTGAGATGTCGTGAAAATGCAATTCGTTTCATGTTGAATATGTTGTGAAAAATGAAACTATTTCGAAAAAAAACCCGGGAATTACAGTTTTTTTTTTCTTCTGATGTATCAATAAATTAAAGAAATTAAAAACGTATAAACCTAGTTTTTGCTGATCTGTTAAAATACATGTATTTTTTTTTCCTCTAATCGTTTAAGGTTTAATAGGAAGCAACCGATAACGCCGTTTATATGGAAATTCGCCACTACATGGCCACTACACAATTCTCTTAAGCCATCGGTCCCGGTTGCCATCACGTAGTGGATTACGCTCCAAGCACTCTGATTCCGAAGGGTGGTCTAAGCCTCTGCAGTGGGGCACGATTTACTGATATGGTTTATACAATGTCCTAGTTCATTGAATCTATTATTGCAAATGTATACGTATATACTAACTATGTACTCGTAGTTTTGAGGTTTTCGGGGCCAAAAACTAATAACCCTTATAGTTTCCTTACATCTGTCCGTCCGTCCGTCTGTGTGTTCGCAATCATGCATGTATATTAAACAGGCAGAGTTGACATTATACTGTTCGTCAAAAAAAAAAAAAATTGTATTGATTTGTGAGATGTTACACGAGTCGATGTATCACTCATACAGTCTTATAAGGGCACGCAAAGTATAACTTAATTAAACTTAACTTATCCGTAATTAGTTTTCGATTTACCAATACAAAAAATATAATTAGGATTAAAATTGAAATTTCATGTAGGTATAATGAAGAAAGCAACATAATTATTATTTTATTATTATAATGTATTAGCAATTTATAATTCCGGCTTTTTCCTTTATTCACTACTCATACACTACTTGACTGACCGAATTGCCGAGCGGTTAGAGACCCTAACTGCAGAGCTAAAGGTCGGGGGTTCGATTCCCGCAAAGGACTAATATTTATGTGCTTGAACATGTCTATTTGTTCTGTGTCTGGCTGTAAAAATATTTATATATGTACATATTATAAAGAATATTTAAGTGTGTATATCAGTTGTCTGTCTGTCTAACCCAAAATACAAGCATAATACTTACTTACTTTGGGGTTAGATGGCGCTGTGTGGGATGTCCAGTGTATTATTATTATTACTTATTATCTAACTCAGTTAAGTCGAAATAACGTTATTATAACCATTTCAAAACGTAGAGTTCCATGTTCTTCATTTTTAACCGACTTCCAGCTTTGTATTTTATTATTATTATTTGCTAGCCAGGTTCGTACAGTTTGCTACTCGACACCCGGCACGTGTGAAAAGACTCTAAGGGTAGAAAATTAGGGGATGAAACTCGTTCATTTGGATGAACCACTTCCCTTTTACTGATTTTAGTAAAACTTTGTACATAGGTGTTGTTCCATAGAATATTAGGGTGAACTAGTGCTGATCTGATATTGGAAATGGCAGGCAGTCGAGAGGAACTCTTCGACGGAGTACAGCAGCTATTTAGTTTTTGAGCTCATGTGATTCATGTGATGTGGACCTCTATCTATGTTTTTCTTTTAGTTATATCACTGCATTGATGTTTTCCCCCTTCTTTTAAACGATCGTTTCTTTCGTCACTCGTTTCGTCCAAGCGGCCTATGCATCTATTCTTTTCGGTCTTCCTTGCCCCAACTCAGTCCAAGACGATGACCAGGTGACCCACCACAGCTTCTGTCACCATCATGCGGTCCGAACCCACCACAGAAATCCCACGTCCACTGCCTGGAGCAGCGTCCCTTATTGTAGGTATGTCGGTACTGGTACCTCATGCGACGACTAGATACGTACTCGAAAAAATCATGTGAAATATCCATCTTAACTTTGTTTTTGCTTCCTCTACCCTAAAAAAAAAATGTGATCTCCTGTAAATCCACAGGCATCTGCGATTAACTTTCTAAAAAGCTTCGCTTTTGAACGCTTTTGAATAAGCAAACCTAATGCACTTCTAGCGTTCACTATTTTCTTCAGCGTATTTTTTACAACTTTGTATTCTAATTTGGTCTCTAAAACTGAAAAAAATTTTGATAATGTAGTCTAAAAGTTACTGGACTTGCCTACATAAGAAGAAATAAACGCTATTTTATCGGCTATTTTTTATGTTCAAAGGGTAAATTATTTCTTATAATAATTTCTTGCTGATAAATGAAAGCTTTTTACAAGTTCGGTGTTTTTTTAATAAAATATCAAGTAATTTGAATAAAAATATTTTTTATAAAATGTTAGTAGTTCCGTAAATAAAGCTATTTTTAAGTTTGAAAGGGTAATTAAGATCTATAAAATAAAAACTAATTAAAAACTAAAAGTATTTACAAATTAAAAGATACTATGTAAATTATGATAAATAACAACATTTTAAAGAGACGATAGGTTCAGGGTACCAAGGATGCTTGCCGCGTTGCCGCGCTGTATTGCGACACTGATCCTCTGAACAAAGTATTCCTTGCACATAGGATCCCCTGTCAACAGACACAGCGCGACACCCAAATCGTGGACAAGTGATTTGGTATCTTTGGAGCAGGGACCCATCGTCTTGATAGCAAAAGGGATGAAATGGTAGCGATTTAAAAGTTCCATGTGCTTGGCTGTTTTCCTACGAGCTGCTGTCTCAGCAGCTGCTCCAGTTTTTTTTTTGATGTATTTTTTATATTACTTTGACATAAAGTATCTACGCAAGTTACATCCCAAACAAGAGCTTTACCATTTTTGTATGGAACCATAGTGACACCATCGGGTCTCTTGCCGTCATCCCGAAAGATACCTTGAGTTTGAAAGTATTTTTTAAAATAAGAATTAGAGAAAACAACAGTAACTATCTACCAAGTGACCAAAAATATTTTCTTATTTCATTAATTATACAGTTTTATTTTCTTAAGGTCTATAAAATCCGGTTAATTCTTATTATATTATTATTATTAAAAATTAACCTTTTGTTTCTCTTTTAGTCCAAATATATATTCCAAAATAATCAACACTCCTAATGTGTTAATAATTTTCATAATTAGTAAAAAAAATATGAAAACAATTTTAACTAAAACTTGTAAAAACACTAATATTAAGATTAGATTATTGAGAAAACTCTAGAGCAGTAGATGAAATTTAATAAATGCCATTAACTTATTGCTACAATTTATACGACTTATAAGTTTCAATTTATCGTAAAAATTAAAGTATGTCGCAACGAAAATAAGACTTTAATAAAAACCAACTTCGTGTAATTTAATTAATATTTTTTCAAGATTTGTAAGCTTTAAATCGTTATTTCATAGGCGTCTCTTTTCAGCGGGTGGGCGTGTCAATTTTCAGCGGCGTTCTGCGATTGGTCGAAGGAACCGACGCATTACAGAGTGTTAGAATGGCGCTCAACAGCGAACTGAAAATCTCGCTGCTATGTCTTTAGGTACAGCAAGAAAGCTGCTTTCCTTTATTTATATTACATAGTGCTTATAAAGCGTGTCCCGCAGTTATAGGATTAAAACTTGTATGATGCAATTTTCAACTAATTTTATCGATAAAAGTTAAATAAAAATTGCTTTAATTTTTATCTATCATAATGAAATAGATAATTTTTTGTAAGAAATAAGACAATAACATATAATCCTGATATAAATATAATTCTCTTTAATATAAATATAACTTCTAATATAATAAGTAATTTACAAATTAAAAATAAAAGCTTGGACCACCGACACTACTTACTAAACCTATAACTTTAAAAAATAGGCAATATTGGTTTCCACTTAAATTTTCCAGGAAAACCTAAGGGAAACCTACACAAAATCTCATTTCGGAGGTTAATTTAGAGGGGGTAAATATGCAAATAAAAAAAATATCTATTGGTTTTTTTTTCTAAATTTGTTTTTTTAACTCTTGTTTTTACGACACACATTTTAGTATAGCTTCTAAACTATAGCAGGTGTTACAAAATTGCAAACTAAACTTTTTTGCCTTTTACATATTAAACATGAGATTATAAGATTTTAAAATTGTGTATAGTAAATAAATAGGTAGATAAATTAAGGAAAAGTGAATTTAATTAAATATTTTTGGCGCATAACAACTTTTGCAAAAATTGTTTCATATCTAATTATTATATTACCCACAGCTCATAGATTAATTTAAAAAATAATTACTATAATACAATACTTTATACTATTTAATTTAAAATTACAGGATCTTTATTCGAAATGATTAATCATTACGAATTATAACATGAATGAAATCATTAAAAATAGCAAATTAATAAACAGTAAAATCGTTGTAACATGACTGATAGGTTATTAAAGCAAATTGCATAATCTAATATACATTAAAAAGTAATTAAAAAAGTAAATTAAATTAAAGTGTGGAAAAGAAGACAGAAAATCTAACATGTTGTACGCTGTGAGACAGGTGAGTTTTAATTTTAAGAAAAGTTAAGTTATTACTAAAAGATTGTATGTTTTGTTGAATAATCTTTAATACGTTTAAAAAAATATTCAAATACTATTTAGTGCATTTTCTTGCAAATTTGGATATTTTTTTTTTATATTTGTTAATTTATTGAGAAAAACTGACCTGATTATATTTTCAAAACATACAAACCTTAATAAATATAATTTATTTAGATATGTATATATTTCATAACTTTGTAGTTATTTGTTAACGGGTAAAAGTGATTCCCCCTTAAAGCCATATAAAGCATTTTTCTAGAAAAAAGTAAACAGGCAAATGAATCTAGTATTCCCGACTTCGTTGGTTGGATATTAGGATTCCAGGCTTTTAAAGAAAAACGGTACCCTAAGAAGATCACTCAGCAGTCTGTCTGTCCAACCGTACCGGTTCCAAGACAAAGTGTACTCCGTGTTCGGCTACACGTAACTGTAGAGCGTGTAAGGCTTACCGAACTAAACAAAAAGTTTCAAGTGAGCAGGTGGCGCAAACTAACGGTTACCGAGAAAAAAAAACGTTTAAAGTATTATTTTTTTATCGCTTTTTTATAGCAACTAATAAAACACTAGTATATAATTACATATGAAAGTAATACATTGTTATTTAATCAGGTTTACTTGCTAACTTAATATATAATCATGAGTTGTCTCATGAATCGAAAAATTGGAGAAGTACTGCTCGTGAAACAGCTGACAAAGGTCAACGACCGACTATTCTTTAAATTGAAATGTTAGTGGATTTTTTTTTATATAATCATTTTTAAATTGGTGGTCGACCATAGACCAGCTGTCCCGAAATAGAAGGTAACAGCATTTGGGTTGTCACTGTTGTGAATTTGTTTTTCTCGGTAACCGTTAGTTTGCGCCACCTGTTTATTTGAAACTTTTTATTTAGTTCGTTAAGCTAGCTGTACGCGGTCTATAAGTTTGGACTACGTTCAGCCTAACACCCGGTATAATGTGTGTATACAGCTATTATTTAATACTTTACCTATTTGTGAGTCATTTAATATAATACGCATATTGACGACCGCTTGGCCCAGTGGGTAGTGATCCTGCTTACGAAGCTGGGGGTCCAGGGTTCGAATCCCAGGTCGGGTCAGTATTTATATGATGAATATTGATACTGGTACCGGGTCTTGGTTGTTAGGTATATGTTTGTGGTGTTTTCGCTTGGCACCCAGAACACAAGCTAATGCTTAGTTTGGGGCCTAGACGTTGTTGTGATTGTGTGTGTTATTATTTATTATTATTTATAGAACAAAATACGCCGCATTATAGGTAACAACGCTTTGCGTTCGCCGATTTATCATTTTTAGTGATATATACATTTTTGTTATTATTATTATGTTATTGTATATTTGTATAGTATTCACTTCTATCGTGTGGTCATAACACAGAGCGTCATAAACCCAAATCCCCTTTTTTCTCGGTTATCCCCTCCGTGTCCGAAGATTCAGTAGCAAATATCTTAAATGATTGATATTTGTGTAGTTTTCTCTATATTTTAAAGAAAAACTATAGTGATCAATCGTATTCTTATAGATCTTTAGAAAATAGAAAAATAGTTTTTCTTATTTTTCTTATTTTCTGTTGTGAGATGCTTTATGTCTATAAAATTTAGCAACTTTCCTACAAACACTTCAGTTTCATTCATAAAACGTTCATAGGACGTAGAAAGCTGTAAGAACGTTTTGATTTATTATGAAATCTTTAATTTAAAAATATTTGTAATAGAAAACTGACAACTGTATTGTGTATGATTTCGTCTAACAATAATTTCTATGTAGCTAATAATGTCTAAGCTATCTATTGTATTAAAATAATTATATTTTGACTTCACACTTCACATTGTTAATAGCAATTGTTTTAATTGTACCGGTTACAATGAAATGAAAATATTCATTATATGATATTTTATTTATGAGTTAGGTCGTCTAGTTGTTCTATCAAACTGTCTAACTGGAAAGACGTTGCTATTGAGATTGGACGTTTTGGATCTGAGCACTAAGGACAGTGCTGTTTTTGTAGTATTTAAGAATTAAAACTATATTACCTATATAAAAAAAAAAACTTGAAATTGCTGATTTTTCAGAAAAAATCCTGAATTTTAATTATTATTTTGTGGATATAGTTCCAATCAAACTTTATGGCGGATCGGAATGCAACGCTTTATACGTGCTTGCGCAGGTTCAGTCATATGCCCCACGCTCCACTGCGTCCCGCTTCACCTAAAACTGGTTACTGCGAAGCGGCTTGTGCCTATGTTCACATCCGCCATAAAGTTTGATTGGACTGTAATAAAGGTAGAGTGAATAAAGTGTTGCCATTGTCTAATCGCATAAAAATATTGTTAGAAATCAGAAAAGACGAAGATAAAAATAAATAAGATAAATTATCTTAAAAATATTTAAATGCATTTCATACAATTGGATTAATTAAAATACGAAATTTATTACGACTATTAAGCTACTTATAATTTTTATTTGAAGTCTTAAAACTACTGAAAAGTAAAAATTTACTAAAATGGTCACACTGTGGCACGCGATGCAAATCTACTACCAAAGTTTAATCTCAACAGCAACGTAATAAACCGGGCAGAACCTACGTGAAAATATTTAAAAAACTTATAAAGAATTCTACATGATTTTTCTTCTAAATAACTAGTATCGCTGATCTAGTATCGTTGATCGCTGGATAGGTAACAGCTGGTACACTAATCTAGGTCGAATGAAGTCAACGCCCGTTGTTGAACTAGATTATTGTGTTAGTTAGAGACGCCAACGGCCACCAGTCGTATGAAATATTAACCATAAATAGTTGTTACTTCGAAAAATTTGGACGAAAATTGTGTTTACAAGTAGTTTTATTATAAGTGCAAAATTGTTTTTTTTTAAACATATAATTTAAACATATTTTAAACATTAAATATAACACTAGTCTTCTAGGGTGTAATTTACCGGTTTCCAGACGAAACCGCCGACGACGACCGCCCGCGGACGCCCGCGTAACCGTCTTCACACCTACAAAATTAGCTTACCTTCGATTTGTAGTTTAACTCTATGGTTAGTCAGAACTCTCGATATCATTATAACATCTCAAAAACTGTCCAAGTGCGAGTCAGACTCGTACACGAAGGGTTCCGTGCTACCGTACAATATAAGTGTTAGCAATGATCTCACAATTCCGCAATCACCAAAAACGTTAAAAAAGCGCAGTTATTTTATGGAGACGGACTTTAATTTTAATTAATTTTTTTTTATTTGTTATAACGGCAATATTATAACATATATAAATTTGTTCAGACGATACAGCTCTGTGATAGACGGACGGACAGCGGAGACTTAATAATAGGGTCTCCGTTGGTACCGTTGCAGCGCGGAATCCAAATAAAAACTAGTTTTAGTACATTTACATTTAGAGTACATTTCAGAATACACCAGTACATTTTAGAATTTTTAGAACTTTTTTAAATATTTAGAAAACGCTTAACGCTATTTCAATTTCTGTAGCGGACATCTTCACATTAGCTCCAACGTGTGGCACCAGCGTAAAAGCTGAATTTTCAGTTAAGGTTCCGTGCCCTGTAGACTTCCGAACCTGAAAAGGTAAAAACGCAACCCTTTATATAACTGTTAAGTGACTTCTGTCACGGTCGATTAAAATACACAGAACGTTTTAATTTTAACTTTATTATTAGCACTTGGTGACGCGACTTGATACATTTTTTCAATACTTTGGAGTCAGTTGGTCCTCTTTTTGTTTTTTAAATCGGGTTAGGTGTCATTTGAACGAGCTACTTTTAAATATTTCTTTTTTTTTTCATAATTTTTGCCAAATTATACGTATAAAATATGTACCTATTTATAAAATCAGCTAAAGTTAGTCGATAGACGTTATGTCATAGATACCAGGAAAACGAGCGAAAGGAAAATTACTATTTTATGTGAGTTTCCATACTGAAAAACACTAAACAAAATTAATAAACTTCATGTCCATAGACTGTTTTTGCATAGAGTAAATTAATTCAACAGCAGCGTTTGGTTTTAATCATAGACGTAATGTTTTAATAGTCATAAATGTCATTTCACTGTATCGAAGTGACATTACGCAATTTCGCGGGGGTGAAGAAAGGCGCGCGAGGACCTTGCGCACTGATACTTGGACTAAAACTCGCCATCTTGCACGAGCTAGCTAGAGTATGAGTGGTTAGGTGGTAAACGCAGGAGAGGGCTTCTAGTCAATTCGAACTTTGAAGTGGTAATATAATAAATGTGTGCAACAGAGAAGACTTCAATTCAAAACCAGCCAGGGAAAACCTCTAGTAGGTATGTATACAACAATCGTAACGAGTTCAATCCTTTACATAAGATATTTAGCCAAAACAATAATAATTATGAGTTGAGTTATGTAGACGATGAACAATGAACTGAACTGAAAACAATAATTTTTGGATTTTTTGACGGTTTGTCTGTTTGTTTGTATGAACACTATAAACTCAAAAACCTCCTTCTTCTTTGAAGTCGTTTAAAAATAAGTGATCCTATTTCGACGGAACTTTTTATAATTTATTAGTCGTAACCAAGGGTCGATTCTAAGATAAGTACATTATTTATCACGCTTTGTTACCAAAAGACTAGACAGGGAATTATTTTGTCAATGATTTTCAGGACATGATGGGAAGTGTGGGAAGCGATAACTAAATAGGCTGACTGACCGTTTGGTCGAGTGGTCAGAGACTTTAACTGCGTAGCTAAGGATCACGGGTTCAATTCCCGCCCAGATAGGCACCAGTAATTTTGAATGCGCCTTTGTGGTGACGTTTTTCAACAAAGTAATAATTTCACTGGGTGTAAAAGTACCTACTAACATGTATATATAGTAAAGAATACTTAAGTATGAATATCACTTTCTAGTACCTCATAATACGAACATAATTTGCTTGTATTATGGGATACTAGACACTTTGCTTACTTGCAAAGTATGTAGACTAGATGGCGCTGTGTGGGATGTCCCAGATATTATTATTAATAGTGCAACTCTAGTAGTTCACGCAGGCGAAGCAACGGGCAGCAGCTAGTATCAAATAATATATGTTGGTAATAGGAAACAATGAAGAGTTGTTTCTTTTAAAAAGTAATCTTGTTATTGTATGGAGCCAACGATGAAGTCAGCGCCTAAGTGTTTTTACAAACATAATTACAATTTATAGTTTAAAGTTTACATGTTCAGGCCCTACTGCGTTCGTTGCGATTACATTATGTAACACAAATAAATTATATAAACTGGGCAAAATAAAATTCGTGTTTATGTGTTGGGGGGTTCTTTTAGGTAAAGGAAGAGTATATGATATCAGATAGATGTGGACACCTAGGCTGGAGACCAGATATCGAAATTTATTTTTTTCAGTACACAATATCTAGTCATTTATTTTTTATTCTATATAACTGCCGTTTATTTATTCCATGACCTATCTACAGACATATTACGTTTGGTCGAATGAATGTAATGAACGGAATGACCGAAAATTTTAGTTAAGGAACTGACAGAGTTGCGTCGGTCGGCGTCACTGGCGGGATACCCCTCTGCTATACCCGCGGTCCACCCTTTCTCGTACGTAGTATTTATGTTTGACTCAGTAACCACGTTATATCGACAACTGTTTCGATATTTTTTTTTTTATGTGAATACTTTACCTACCTATTCTTTTTTAAACACGTCTTTAGATAATACCTAATACTCAGAAAAAAGTGATTAAAATATAATAATAATAATAACGTATACATGACGTATACATGACACAACATCTAGACCCCAAACTAAGCATTAGCTTGTGTTTTGGGTACCAAGCGAAGACACCACGTACATATAACAACCAAGACCCGGTACCAGTAATATTATTTATCATACAAATACTGACCCGACCTGGGATTCGAATCTGGGACCTCCAGCTTCGTAGGCAGCATATTTTTTACAGATAGTGTGGATTGTTTAATTCATACCCAATTTTCTTAAAAAAGAAATAATTATACGGGAGCTAAAAAACCAAAGCAGTAATGAATGATCAAATTAAAAAAAAATCCTTTTGAGACTACTTTTTGTTTGTGTGTTTGCCTGTCTGTTCACGTTGTCAGGAGTGACATAGACTACTTATTGTATGAAAGCTATTCTTCATGCTAAAATGGCTAAATGGATTTTGACGAGTATAGAGATTTCTTAGGTAGTTAAATTTCGAACTATTCTAGAAAGTGTCACACTAGCCTGGAGAGTCACGTACGTGGAGTCCACGCAGGTGAAGCCGCCGGCGGAATGCTAGTGCATATAATATATTTTCATATATATAGTGACTGACTATGCCCTGTCAGTATATTAATTTCTATTGATCTAGACATGTTTTCTTAAGATAGGCAAATGAAACCTAGTACGTTATAGTACGAGTTATGTTTAGTAGAAAATTCGCAATAACTAGCAAATTTATGAAACGACTTAAAATTATGTCATACGTCGACTTATTATTTATGTTGACGCGTTCTTTCACGAACTTAGAAGGAAGTTCAGTATTGCGTGTCCTAAATGTAAACACGAGAGTTGTTCAAATAATAATTTTATTGTACGCAAAACTTCGGTTGACGTGATTTTTTTTTATTCTAGAAATTACACATTTACACTTAGATTCAATATTTCATTATAAAACAATGCTTGAATATCATATCAGCCAATTATGCCTCACTACAGGGGCTTAGGCTTCCCCTCGGGACGAGGGTGCTTGGAGCATAATCCACCACGCTGCTCGAGCGCGGGTTTTAACGACTGCTATCTGATGATGGCAACCGACATCGAGGACGGCTTAACGTGCTCTCCGAGGAACGGATTCAGTGATAGTTATGAATTTAATCAAAAAAAATCCATTAATTGGTCCTGGGATTCAAACCATCTTAACAATAAGCGGGCTCGCCACCATTCGGCTATCAAGACATCTTACTAACGAATGGTTGAATAAGCTGCATCAAAAATAAAATAAGTAACCCTAAAAAAATTTATTATAAAAAAATTATACGGAAAATGGCCATGAGCAGTTTTTATTGTCTTTGCATGGCGGGTAGTCATCGGCGCGGCAACAAACAAAAGAGTTTTAAAATTATAATACTATCAATTTATTACCGTGAAAGTACTTTTCATTACTAAGTGCCGAAAATATTTAACCTTACCCAGTGAACTTCGATTAAAAATGTAAAAAAATCTTTATGATCCGTGATTAGAGAATATACATGCTGATGTGCAGTTTGGCAGTATCATATATAATAATAATAATAATATTTGCGGAGATGTTCAACCCACAAGAAGAATATTTTATTAATGAGTACTATTTTTTATTTAATACAAGATATACCCACATTTACACACGTATATATACAGCACATGTGTGAATTTATTTATTAGTTCATGTCAAGTAACAAAGACTCATTTGTAAGTAAAACACCTATATCACAACCTAAATGTTAGTAACACAATATAACAGTCAAAATTAAAACAAACTAGAAATCACAAATCGACATCAAACTGTAAATATTAACTAAGTCATTTACAGGATGTATATATTATACTATATCTACCCTATATGAAATGGCTATTTATTGCACTTTTATCTTATCAAATAAATATTTATTATTCACATTGTGAATAGCATTTAGGAAACTAGAATGTAATATAATTTTAATTTTGATTGCCTATAATTTTTTCTTTGATTAAATCTGGTAATTATAAAGTTTTGGGGCCAATACGAACGCAGTGTTTTTATAAAATTGTATTTTATCTTTCAGACTTTTCTAGGGTGTCGAGTTTTGACTATTTTGAAACTGTATAAGTGCTTTATGTAGAAATATACATGCTTATACACACATGATAAAGTTGATAAATTAAGCTTTTTGAATAAAGAAGCACAGTTATCTTGTTGCTTAGCACCAAACATGGCTCTCACACATTTTTTCATGAACGCACATTTCAAGAGTCTGAATAGAGGAGTAACTAAAATAAATATATTAAATAAATAAATAAACCCAAGCCAATAATAATATGATAATACCTAGGACATCACACACAGCGCCATCTGACCCAAAGTAAGCAAGTACTATGCTTGTATTATGGGGTACTAGACAACTGCACATGATTAAATATAATTAATATTATATACATATATTGATGTGTTACACCCATATAACAATAATAACACAAATATACATGTTCATACACACAAATATTTGTCCCGGGCGGAAATCGAACCCGCGACCAACCACGCGGCCAATCGGTCAGTTTAGCCATTCTAGCTAATGGACTTATACAACGAAAATCACTATCATCACTACATATTAAAAATCAACGGATCTCCTGCTTTTGCACGAACTTTTTACGACATTGGAAATGAACCTAACGGAATAAAGTAAACACACATATTTTGGATAATATTTTTGGAAATAATTTTTTTTCGCAAAAAAATAACACAACTGTATCTGAATAAGCTTAAAACTTCGAAATATAACATTCTATACGACATTTCGATCGAACAAACCGAATTAGTACGAAATGTATAACATCGACGCATATCCGACTTCCAACTAAGGGCACCCTTAACCACTACTTCCGGTTGTCCGATTCTAACAATTTTAGTCTCAATCGATCCCCCGTCTAATTACCCCGAGCCGTTTTTTAATTTTTTTCTTATTCGGACCTAGTTCTGGAGATATCGGGCTCCCAAAATAAAAATCGAGAAAAAAATGGCGATTTTTTTTCCTTTGTTGCCGATAATTTTTTTGTTTTTAAACTTTTTCCAAATTGTCTTTTGCCATCTTGTAGAGCCCGCCGAGCTGCGTCATCCCTATATCTCGAAAACTCTTCGTGCAATCTGCCTGTCTCACAAAACTCCCAAATGACCCTCTATACTCCAACGAAAGGAAAATCATTTCCAATGACAAAAAATAAAGTCCCCCGCCACGTTTGTCTGTCTGTCTGAACGCGATAAACTCAAAAACTACCAAACGGATTGGCAAATGATTGACACTGATAGACGGAGTGATTCAAGAGGAAGGTTTAGGTGTATAATTAGTTATTGTTTTGTGCAAGTTAGTTGAAATATGACGATTATTATTGAAGAAGTCGGAAAAAAATCAAGCCAGCTGGGAACTTTCATCGAAAACGCTGCCTAATCCCTTTGACATATAACAAAATAATGTATGGAGGAATTGTTTCTCTTTTATAGGACTAAAGAAAACCAGCGATGGCATATGTCTATCTTTTATGGATAGGTTAATATACCTACTCTTATATTTTTTTAAATGGTGTCATATGACGAGGTAATTGGAAAGCAATTTGTACGGATATATTATTAATTCTTAATCTACACATTAATCTTTACACTATACAATTTAAATTAATATCTTCGGAGATATCGCAAAATAAAAACTATCGCGTGACAAGCAGGAGGGCCGGGCGACCGGGTCCCACGCCCCGACGCGACACTAGTCATATAAAATTAGGCAGAAGTAATCAATGTTGTTTACAAAGAAATATTGTAGTTTGTTTTTATGTATTCAACCTTTACTTTTTCAGATATTTATAGAATGAGAAATAAAATACATTAAAAATACTCCAAGTATGATGAAGTTCCGTTACATTTAAATCTAATTAAATTGAATGAGGCAACAAGCAGATAGGACAGACACTACGACAGAAAAAACACTACGGCGTACATGATTTGCTGCCCGTGTGAAGCCGGGGCGGGTCGCTAGTACTAAATAAATCAAAGTGATTTTGACCAATGATGATTATATGGGGTAGGTAGTTGTGTTGCGTCGTTTTTGGCTTGACTCGTATGCTTTTGCACTTCAATAACGAAAAATCTCACCGGCCAAGTGCGACTCGCCTTCCGAAGGTTCCGTACCTTTATATTACGCATTTCCGGTTCTATTCAACCGATTTCAAACCGGTTTTTTTTTCGTATGTTTGTTACGCGATTATTTTGCCAATTGTGCACCGGTTTGGAAGTTTCTTTTTTGTTTGAAAGAGTATACTCCCGAGGTGGTCCCTTGTTTTCAAACTATCAATAAGGTATATTAAATTACATCGCACAAAAACATATTTATTAACTTTTTACTGAAAAATATTTTTTTAAATACTCTTAAACTTTTAAATAACGTATGTCCAATTTTTTTTGCTAGGGGCCTGTGTTTGCATCTTCACTTCTTCACTTCATCAGCCCATTTTCACCCCACTGCAGGGGCTTAGGCCTCCTCCAGGGTGAGGGGGGCTTGGAGCTTAAGTCCACCACGCTGCTTCACTGCGGGTTGGGAATTGTAACGACCGCCATCTATTGACAGCGTCTGGGACCGACTGCTTAACGTGCCCTCCGAAGCACGGAGTCAGTGATCACTGTGTTTGCATCATCCGTTCATTTTATTACATTATTAATTAAATGAAAATATAATTTATCATTTTGCTACAGTACTGAAAGGGCATCTGTAACAACTCGTTCAGGTTTTGATCCAATACTAAATGAAGACGAGTCAATTGACTCGTATCACGTGGCTGGTTTCTTGAGCTGTACAGGCGTATCTAATTAATACATCCCTGGAAATGACACATCGTTAGAAAATTAAAAAATAATACATTACGCTGTTTGTCGTATTTTGTCATGCTCCCTTGTTTTGGTTCGTAATACAGTCTCAGAGGTTAACTGGTGTTACTCGAAAAACAAAACAATGAAAGTCGATATGTTAATATTTATTGGAGCCGGGTCATGTTTGCGTATGTTTGTAAGCACCGCCGGCGTTTAAAGCAAAACTACTTGTGCACCTGATACAAACATTTGCTTGTGTACCCGCTTTAAGACATGTAATCGGCTAAAATATTTCATGTTATGGACCACGTTCTTTTGCAGTGGTTTGGGACGTTGATTTTCACGGCATTTTATTAATTACTATACCTGCGTCATTTTTTTACTGCACAGGGCCATCTACATAGTCCCACAGTAATCAAGTATTATACATATATTCCGTTCCCAACCCGCAGTGGAGCAGCGTGGTGGACTTAAGCTCCAAGCCCCCCTCCTCGCCCTGGGGGAGGATTAAGCCCCTGCAGTGGGGTAAAAATGGGCTGATGATGATGATGATGATGATACTTATATTATGGGTTACTAGATAAATGATATAAATACTTAAATATTCTTTGTCTTATTTTCCATGCCATTAGCCCATTATACCCTACTGTACGGGCTTAGGCCTCCCCCTAGAGTGAGGGGGCTTGGGACTTAAATCCACCACGCTGCTCCAGTGCGGATTAGTGGATTGTAACGACCGCCATCAACTGACGGCGACCGGGACCAACTGCTTAACGTGCTCTCCCAGGCACGAAATCACTGAGTTGTGTACTTAAGTAAGAAAAGTCATTGGTACACGCCCGGATTCGAACCACGGCCTCACGGCCTTATAAATTTGAAACCGGTTCACTGCGCTCGAGCTATCACGAGTCGACACTTTTTTAATTATATATATTTTTATACCCACACACGGAACAAATAGATATGTTCATGCAAATGTTCATGTTCATGGCCAGGGCGGGAATCGAACCCGTGATCCTTGGCTCCGCAATTAGGATTTCTAAACACTCGGCCAATCGGTCGATCATGTTTGTTGTATAGTGTGAGCTTTATGATCTTTAATTCGATTTTGTCTGTTCAATAAGGGTCCGGAGCCGGCACTGAACACTAACCCGGGCGGCGCCTCGAAGCCGCCGCTGCTCAACTCATTCGACCTGGACCGCTGTCTTGACAGGTGAGGTGGAACTTTGAAATCCTTGAGGATGAGTGAAGTCTCAATCATACCCAAGGTGGGGATCACCAGGATCTAAACCACGTAAATTATGAGTACGCGCCGATCTAAGTCACAGACAATGTCTTCTAGAAAGGGATACTAATTTATGGGGGGAGTATATAGATGATGTTGCATCTAATGAAATAATAATTGCCCCTACAATGTGGTACAGTTTTTTTTTTTGAATAAATTTTTATGTTTTTTGAACATATGCCCCGGTTTGATCATAAATTATCTCGGCTTTTCGTTTTTATTACTTTGTAGTAATCTCGTAATTATAAGTAAATAATAAGTAATAAAATAAACAATAAGTAAACTAGGATTTTTTATTACATTGATTAATTTATGCATTTGAAATAAAAATAAAATAAAATAAAATAATGAATTATTATTTCAAAACTACTATATTAGTGCCCGAATTTCAAATATTAACACGTTTATTGTCAACAGATGTTTGGTTAATAACTCCCCCCCCCCAGCCCTAAGTCCACTTCGGTCGTGCAGTCCTAAGGGCAGATGATTTGTTTATCACTCCCCAAATGTTTTTTAGGCATTTGGTATCTATCATCTGAAGACAAATAAAAAAAAATATATATATATAAGTAAAATTTTCACGTTAAAATATTTTTCCCGAAAGAATTATCAATATAGCGTGGTTACCAAGTCAAACGTAAATACTAAGCATGATCACGAAAGTGTGAAAGGATATCCCGCCGGCGGCCAGTGACTGACGCAAGAGTCAGTCGCTCGTGCATCGCGACGGTAATTCGATAACTTTGTGGTGCCAAGTCTCAATATTTTAGTACTGAGTGAGTGATACTAAAGACGTAGTTCATTATTTTCATCAAAGCTATCGATCGTTTCAAACTTTATAGCAGATCGGAATACAACGCTATAAGCGTGCTTGCACAGGTAGGTACAGTCATATACCCCTCGCTCCACTGCGTCCCGCCACACCTAAAACTGGTTACTGCGACGCGACTTGTGCCTATGTTCACATCCGCCATAAAGTTTGATTGGAACTGTCATAAATATTAGATATTGGCAGATGATGGAAAAATCACCTGGTATGAGTTAAAATAACTTGACCTGTATATACTTAATGTTATCGTTGTATAGGGAGGAGGGCGGGCGCTGGTGCGGCGAGGGTCGGCGCCGGCGCCGGTCCCCCCCGCGCCGTGCCTCCCCCGCGCGCGACAGGGACCACAGGGAACACGAGCCTCTGGCTCTCAACAAGGTAAGTTCCTGAACATCAAACTGTGCTTGAAAATTTTGAATTTATACCGGATGTTCGTTCGAACGCAGTCCAGACTTATAGAGCGTATAGAGCTAAACAAAAAGTTAGTTTCAAGTGAGTAGATGGCGCAATCTAGCCTTTACCGATAAAAACATGCTTAAAGTTGAACTGCGTTTAGCCGAATTTCTAGTTTACTTTCAGATGGTCTTATATAAATAATATTTCCAAGAAGTTATTACAAAATGGCTAAATATTTAAATGAAATTTTTATCAGTATTATAATTATTTAGCAGATCAAATTTTTGTTTCATCAAATAACACGAAATGCATTGAACAAATATGCCTAACTTCATTTGAGATAATGTCAAATAACGCTCGGAGGTTAAGATTTCAGCAATTGCGAAAGATTGTGGCTAACTTCATCATTTCAATTTTATTGCAAAAGGTATAAAAGTACGAACTGACTAGAAGCCTTCTTCTGCGTTTATCGTCTAACCCATAGTCCAACCTTTCACATTCTAGCTAGCTCGTGTAAGATGGCGAGTTTTAGTCAGAGTTTCAGTGTGCCAAGTTCCCGCGCGCCGGTCTTCAACCCCGCAAAATTGCGTAGTGTCACTTTGTTACTGTGAAGTGACATTTATGACTATTAAAACCAAACGCTGCTATCAAATTTATTTACTCTATGGTAAAAGGTTTGTAAGTTGGAACCTTTTCATCCGTAACGCGCCAAATAAGACAACTTCCGAAACTGTTTATATTATACGTGAACACAAATTAACGTTTCAATGACGTTTTAATACAGACATCCGCCCCAACATCCCCAACGGCGGGGTCGGCAAGATCCAGCCCGGCTCCCGTTTCATCTCCCGCTGGAAGCGCTGGAGCGACAGGCCCACGTTCCCCTTTACCGCTGGTCGCTCCAGATCTTCTGGCGATGCAGCTATTAGACCAGCACACGCAACAGCTACAAGCTATAATGAAGCAGCGGTTGTTTCATCAGCATCAGATGCAAAAACAGGTAAAGACATATATCTGTACAATGCTCAAGAACTATATATATATATTCGTGGTACAAAACGGCCCAATTTATGCGGTATTTTTGTCCTTCTAATAGCTATGTACAGTAACAACTTAAAATACCTTAACAACGTTTTTACAGCTGTAGGTACAATGCTTGTACTAAGTAGATAATGCATTTTGCAAATAATTGAAATTACGTGCCATCAGCCCATTACACCCCACTGCAGAGGCCTAGGCCTCCCCCTAGGGAGAGAGGTTCAGAGCTTAAATCTGCCACACTGCTCCAATGCGGGTTAGCGGATTGTAACGACCGCCATGTATGGACAGCAACCGGGAGTGACTGCTTAACGTGCTCTCCGAGGCACGGAGTCGGCGATAGTTATGTACTTAAGTCAGAAAACTCATTGGTACACGCTCGAATTCGAACCACGGCCGCACAGCGTTGTAAATTTGAAACAATTTCGTTGCGGTCGGGCAGGTCGGAAGTTACGTATTGTCCGTTAATTCAGAAATTAATTATTACACGCAGTTTTTTTAAGTACAGGACACTCGTAGCTTTTTAGTAAAAACAGAGGAGTTATTTTGTTTGGATATTTATAGCTGCACCAACGAACTTTGAATGTAGCTGACTAGAAGGTGCACGTTTGCTAAAATCAGCGACTAGAAGGCAATAAAATTTGTCAACTCTAGTAACATTAAAATTTTTTGTTGTTGTGCTTTTCAGTCACTAGTATGTAAGTAATTGTAAAGGGTAAAACACAGTTTTATAACAGATAAAAGAATAAGTTCATAAATAAAATTAACTATTAATATTATAAATTTTTAATTTAATTTAATTTTTCGGGAGGGATGTGAAGCCATTTAGCCACGAAAAAGTTTATCATTGTATGATTAATTTTCTAGCATATGAATTCAGAAGTAGCTAAAAGGCAGCTGGAGCAGTCGCGACTCCAAGATCAGCTCAATCTCAACTTATTGCCGCAACCGCATCTACCACCGCCTGACGCTTCTCCGGGTAGGTTATTATGTATGTAATTGTGTAAACAAAATATATTTAAGTAAAAAAAATTATACGACTATTTTAACTTAAACAAGGTTTGGGAAATTTATTTTATTGAACTGTAAAAAATTTTAAAAATTCTTTTTATGCTATTTTATAGGTTATGTAATCGCTTTTTTTTTATTAAATAGGCATATCATTTAGCTAAATTAGAAAAACAACTGAGGCATTTCTATTATTCATGTTAACGATCCAAAATTTACTAGAACTAGAACTGGAAATTTGGAAAGATATAAGAAAATACTTTTTCGAAAAATGTTTTGCAGCAATTTCCCTGGATAGAGTTTCCCAATTTTTATAGGATTTGCGGCATATATACAATTTTTTAGGGTTTCATTTTGATTACATGGGGGTATTTCCTTTTTCCCTGGAGTACAGTACCTTTGCACTTCCGTTGACACTATCTTGAAACTGTATTTGTAATGACAGAAAAGGGAATAATCATGAGACCAGGAACATGACCCTATTTTAAAGGGGAATGACAGGGGCAGCGGGAATAGAATATGCATAGTATTGGATAAAGTATAAATATAACGCCCATTTGAAAGAAAGAAGAAAGAAAGAAAAAATATTTATTTGGCACACTTACAATAACACTAGTAATAATGTTATAAAATATAATAGGTAAAAATAGAAATGTAAAAATAAACAATTTGCGATTTTAACTCTTTCGATGTTTTACACGTAAATAACTTCAAAATATACGTAAATATTGTAAAAATTACCAAATTACCTAATTATCAATGTGACATTAGAAAATGCGATGGGTCCTGTCTAAAAGTGCCTATTGATCTAAGGATCAAAAAAGTTATAATCGTCATCAAAAAAAATCGATATCAGAATCTGATTTCTATACAAACTAGTTTAATTCAATATTGATTTTCTTAAGTGGAAGCCTTTCATTTTTAAACAAAAAATCAATAATGTTGTGTCAAAATGAACTTTATTCTTTACTACAAATTTATTCAAGTTATTCGAAATAACACTTCACTAACTTCTTCACCTAATAATCCATTTTCCACCAGCAGGTTCCCTTCAGCAACAGTTAGGGGCTCAGCAACAGCAACTAGTTCAGCAATTACAGGCTGTCCAGCGTCAGTACCTCATGCATGGACCTCTCTCCGTACCACCTAACGCACCCCCTGGTAAACACTGTATTAGAAATAGATTTAAACTCCAAAACATGCCTTCCCACACATTAACTAAATATTTATAAATTAATAAACATTAATAAATATTTGAGGAAACACCGAAGATGTCATAGACGCCGAAGCTTGGCGAACCAAATTTAACTTATGTTGCACTAAATATATCTCACGATGATGTGTCAATTCGAACCTCGTTTTAGTATTAGTATTTATATTATAAAATAATATTTAAATCTAAATTAACTACAAACAAAAGCTTATATAAAAGAAAATCTATTCAAAAATTAAAATTAAATATAAAAAATATACATTAGAAGCCGGAACACCTATATTCCTCTCTTTCAGACGGCAGCCTATTTGACGGACAAATGCCTTCGCCACTGAACACCGATTTAATTTAATTAATTTAAAATTTAATGTTTTAGCAAAGACATTTTTTAATTAAATATTTATCAAATGTACTAACTAATAATAAATTATTTTTAAAAGTGATAAGCTGAAACAGTGTTTTCATAGTGATATCGTTTGTAGTAGCCAGTTCAAATTTTTCATTCTCTTTGGTTTCATCGTGTAATTCTAATCCTTTTTTTTTCTTAAGAAGCAAAAACAAATTTTGCTCTCGCTTTACAGGTCAATAATGACTGTTTTTCGAGTAGGTGGAATGAAAAAATAAATTAACCTAATATCACGTAAAAGTTGTCTTTATTTTCATTGTTATATATTATATTTAGCTAGTTTTGACGCATATTTTTACGCTGTGGTGTGACACGGAATCGATACAAAGCGTCATTGTTCTTGTTATGGTACACAAGAACTAAAAATTATAAATCGGCGAACGCAAAGCGTTGTTACCTATAATGCGGCGTATTTTGTTCTATAAATAATAATAAATAATAACAGATACAATCACAACAACGTCTAGGTCCCAAACTAAGCATTAGCTTGTATTTTGGGTACCAAGCGAAGGCACCACATACATATAACAACCAAGACCCGGTGCCAGTATTAATATTCATCATATAAATACTGGCCCGACCTGGGATTCGAACCCGGGGCCTCTAGCTTCGTAGGCAGGGTCGCTGCCCACTAGGCTAAGCGGTCGTCAAGTTCTAGCCGTATTACATAACAACTCTGTTATGTGATTCGGCTAGGCGTCTTGTAATACAGCCTGCGATATAGTATACAAAAAATATTCTCGTTTGGATCTGCAAAATAGTATTTAGGTCCAATAAAGGGAAAAATAGAAACATTTTTGACTGATCGATTGGCCGAGTGGTTAGAGACTGTAAATGCAGAACCAAGGGTCGCGCATTCGATTCCCGCTCGGGACAAATATATGTGTGCATAAACATGTCTATTTGTTTTGTGTCTGGGTTTAAAATATCTACAGGTATATGTATATATTATAAAGAATATTTCAGTACGTATATCAGTAGTATGGCATCCATAATACAAGCTTTGATTGGTTTGGATAGATGGCGCTGTGTGGGATGTCCCAGGTGTTATTATTTTTGGCGCCCACCAGCAATGAAATCAATGGTGTGCTATTTGCGCGAAGCTGTATTCACAATTGACAGATTTTCTGCTAGGTCTGATGCTGTGGGGCAGCGAGATTGAAGAGCATCCCCTATTCGGACGCGGCGTCTGCAAATGGCCTGGCTGTGACGCTCTTGCAGAAGATTACCAGGCCTTCCTCAAGTAAATATTTTTAATGTTCTACAAACGTCTATGGGAGAAAGCTATTTTATTATTGAATAGTATATTATATTATTTTGAAGTGCCTAAGCTTAAAATTATAATTTAATTTTTCGATGACATATTGTCAAGACGCCATGCTCTGTATGACGCCCAGTAAAACGCACTAGTTCCTTTAATTTTTATTTGGTCATCGAACTCGCATTAAATAGCCAAATAAATCTAATAAGTAATCCTGACCCCCATGCTTACTTGACTGCCATAAAATTAATCTCACTTACCCTTCGTTTGTCAAGTGTGTTTTGTACATGATGAGGTTCGTATGTTCTAGCGCTTTCAGATGAACTGTTATAAAATTAAATTAACCGTCACTTGTTTTGAATAGAATTGATACAATAAATGCACAACTGAGTTACCAATTAGTTTTTCTGTCTAATATCTCTTTTGTCTAAACAAAGATTTACATGTGTTTCAAGTGACCGTCTCCTCTTGTATTGTAGCATAACGCCACATTTCAGTATTACCGTCTTTTTGACTAATACAAAATTTAAAACAAACATACCTACTTGTGTTTTGGTTACCTCTTTAAAAACCTAATGGTCGCCCAGTGGTCGAAATTAGACCGTAATTCATTGTTTTTTTTTAAGTTTTTACGTTATTGAGGTTCTTTTGTTATAGAGCGTACCTTCGTAAACATTGCATGTACTAAATTTTTTCAAATGTTATAAGAAAGTATGAAGAATAGAGACTTCTAAATAAAGGCGTCGACTCAACGTCAAAGGTGGAGAAAAAAAATTTGGCTGTTCCCCAAAAAAAAAAAAAAAATTATTGATAACACCAAAGCTCGTCAATAGCTACTCAACGAAAAAAAAATCGGTTGACAAACAGATGAGAATAAAGTACTGACCTAACTTCTTACTGGTATCCTTTCGTGGCTGACTCACAGTATCTTTTTTATAGTCCTAAAATTTGTCTATATAGGTGTTATATATATAGTCTATATACTGACTGATTAATTGGCAAAGAACCAAAGCTCGTGGGTTCGATTCACGCCCGGGACAAATATTTGTGTGTATGAACATGACTATATGGGTTGTGTTGGTATTGTTCTGTTATTAAAGAAATAAATAAAAATTTGTTCCGTATCTGATTGTATCTATATATCATATGTGAATATTATGAAGATTCTTTAAGTATGTATATCAGTTGTTTAGTACCCCATAACACAAGCATATTCCTTGTTTACTTTGGGCCTAGATGGCGCTGTATGGGATGTCTCATGCATTATTATTATAGGTAGGAACTAGATTTTCACATTAAACAGCTCAACGTACACAGAAATTCAAAAAAATATTTAACAACCGGATCATTTCAATTCTCCGTAGACATCTGGAAGCAGCTCACACCTTAGACGACCGTTCAGCTGCTCAAGCCCGAGTCCAGATGCAGGTCGTAGCACAGCTGGAATTACAGCTAAGGCGTGAAAGAGACCGTTTGGCTGCCATGATGAGGCACTTACACGCGGCCCGCGATGCTCCTCATCATACGACGAAGCATCCGCACGGTGGTGAGTTGTGTATGGAGTATACATTTTAATCATTATAATTTATATTAATGACAAAATAATAATGATAATAACAAGAAATAAGGAAATTATATTACAATGTGCATAGGGATAGAATAGGTGACCTTATCATTGAATAGTGATCTTACAACCTTTGGGTGAAAAGAAATTAATTAACGTTGAAGGGATCAGTGCACTGAGTAATGAATACATGTAAACATATGTAACTATACATAAATAAATACACAAACAAACATATACAAATGATCTGTCTTTTATAAGAATGTGTGGAAGTACGTGTGGAAGGAGCTAGTCGGATAAAAGCTGGTAAGGGGTTCCATTGCCGTCCTGACTGAACGATTAGGGAAGAGTTGTAGAAGTAGAGTGAGTGGGAGTGTTAAGGAAAAGGGTTTCAGTGGAACGAAGATTTTAGCCATGTGCACACAGAAATTGGGGACTGTTGACTTGCGCATCACAGAAGTAGTTATATCGGCTCAACTTGTCTTGATTTTTTATAAAATAAAAACTTATTAGTCAAATACATGCCGGTAATCGAATCCACGTCTTTGTATCAAGATATTCTTAGCCACTCGACCATCACTGCAGCTCTATAAGGGGCTGTCCATAAATTACGTCACACATTAAGGGGTAAGAGGGGGTTCAGAATGTGTGACATAGTGTACTGAGGGGGGTAGGAGTCATAAGTTTGGTGACGTCAGCGTTGTCACTTTCAAAAACCAAAAAAATATTCATTTGCACGCAAAAACAGAAGTTATATTAAATGCATCATCTTAGTCTAAAATTTGTTTTAAATAGGTTAGTATGTAAAAAAAATATTGTTTAAAATCTAGTTGTTGATTTGAAGTGGCAAATTGTTTGACGTCACAATAAGGAGGGGTAGTTACACAAATGTGACTACCTGTGACAAGAAGCAGAAGAGAGTCCAAAAGCTATTAAATTGTGTGACATAATTTATAGATAGCCCATAATGAAACTCAAGGCGTATTTTTTTACCGATTTTTTACGATTTTTTTACGATTTTTTACGATTTATTTCAGTTAGCGAGGCGGAAAAATAAGTATAGGGTACTGTCAATTCTGGGCGCACATGCCTCTTCTAGGTATATAGATACCATTTTCCGTTTATAGGTAGCAGCAGCGAAGGCGCGTCGCCTGGTCCGGTACGGCGTCGTGTCTCTGATAAATCTGGTGTGTCTATAGCAGGTGGTGAGTATTCGTTACATAAACTTCAACATAAAGGTTCTAAGTAATTGAAAAGTTAATAAAGTTAAAAATTAATAAAGATATTTCAATATACTATTCGTACCACTGAGCCGATAATATTTTATAATACGTTATTATATCAATACTATAGCGTATTTTTCTGAACGTAGTCAAAACTCATAGAGCGTGTAGAGCTTACCGAACTATACAAAAAGTTTAAAAAAAAAACAAATAAGATAGGTGATAATAAATGTAACTTTAAATATGTTTTTCTCGGTAACCGTTAGTTTGCACCGTCTGCTTGTTAGAAACTTTTTGTTTAGTTTAGTAATCTCTACACGCTCTATAAGTTTGGACGACGTTCAGGCGAACACGGTGTATACCTAGTACATTTCACGCGCCAGTCGGCCCTATGTCTAGCGACGCAACTGGCGTCAATATACAAACTTAAAACGTCCAATTGACCTCTAGTAAATCGTAGTACGTGTTCATTATTAGTACTATAAAATCTTAGCGTATAAAAGTTTCATAATATTAATTTGATTCCATTTCAAAAGGTCTTCCATATATGCTCGAAAGAGCTGGATTAGACGTACAGCAAGGTACATGTTTATAATTTTTGAACTTTCCTACGACATGAAAAAAGATGGATACTTGCATATTAATAATATATGTGTATTTTCAGAAATACAACGCAACCGTGAGTTTTACAAGAGTGCTGATGTGCGGCCTCCGTTCACGTATGCTTCACTAATACGACAGGTTAGTTTCCTTTCAGATTTATCCGAAGCCTTTCATTCCGTCCAATAAATGTAAATAATTACAGTACAGAATATATTAACGTATAGAGATTCTGTGAAATTTGTTATTAATTACTTGTATTAAACAATACGTTGACTATATTTAGTTGTTATATGTTCATTTTTACATGATATAGCTATGGTATGCCCTAAGGGTTGATATTAGGTCCTTAATTTTATTAGTCTTACAACGCCACCTAAGTTATTGTACTTTAATGCCAGAATTCATACCTAACGTAAAACATTGTAAATAAAAATATGTTTAAAAAAAATTAGTTTTTTTAGAACAGCGTATTGACAATTTAAAGCACGGAAAGTGCAAACGAAAGGGCATTCATCTGTAGCATATTTTAGCTCAGGTATACTTGGTTAATCAGTCCGGCCACGTCGACTATCCGTCATATGTGACGCAATCGGCTGGTATTGTTTTGTCGGCAAGTGAAGCGAGACGAGAACAATATAATTTTTATTTTCTTTCAAACATATTTTCTTATTTTCGTAAATACTTTTTTCAAAAATTACATTTTTATAATTAAATGTATGGATACAACGCATGTGATTTATTATTTACTGGTTTGTATTTATAAGTCGAATGGATTGACAGCAGTTAAAATAATGATAATTTTAATTGATTACAGGCAATCATCGAGTCCCCTGACAAACAGCTGACTTTAAATGAAATATACAATTGGTTCCAAACCACGTTCTGTTATTTTAGACGCAACGCAGCCACTTGGAAGGTACGTGATATTTTTATTATTCGTCATTTCAAGAAAAAGACGTTGCTTTCGTTTAAAAATAAATCTATATTATATCAGTTGTAATTTTTTAAAACTAGGATATTTTAAATTGTGTAATGGTGTGCAACTAATATCTTTTTTATTTGAACACTTCGAATCTATGGTCATCTAAGGTAATAGAATGTATTTATATGTATTTATGTAACTGGCGTACTTATATCTTTGTAAAAGTAAAATTGATGTTCCTTGTTTTATTTGACTACATAAAAAATGAAGTTCTTAGAACAAAAAGAAAGCAGTAATTTTATCGTAGTTTTTCTAAAATAGTATAACATCTGTAAATCTGAAAATGATGGTTCAGAATTTTTACAATGAATTACTTATGTTAAAAAGCAAATTCAATTAAACGTGAATTCAAACTTAATTAAGTTCAATTATATCTGAAACATCTTTTTCGTTATGGCTATAAGAATACGCTTTTCGACGAAGTTGAAAATATGCAACTGCTTCGTATAAAAAAATTATAAAATGTATTTAATGTTCATGCCAAATAATCAACTGAAAGTAGTTAGTATATATATTAGGATCGACTACTTAAAAACGAAACTGTCCTGTTGTAAAACAAACATCTTAAAAATATAGCTGCAATTGATTACGTGGAAAAGAACATAAGCGTCTAGTTTGACGTGTGCGCGTAACAGAATGCTGTCCGGCACAACCTGTCGCTGCACAAATGCTTCATGCGCGTCGAGAACGTGAAAGGAGCCGTGTGGACTGTAGACGAGGTGGAGTTCTACAGACGGAGACCTCAACGAGCCGCTCATGCAACACCTCCAGCACCTCTGCACGCGGGGTACGGACCCCAGCCCGGCCATTGCGACCCGGATCAAATAAACACTTTACACATTAATATACCCAGTACACATGTATATATACACTTTACATATGAGTACACACAGTAAACATGGATATAGACAGTGACATGGATATACACGGTACAAATGGATATATCTACACTTTACATGTGAATACACACAATACACATTGATATAGACAGTGACATGGATATACACGGTACAAATGGATATATCTACACTTTACATGTGAATAAACACAATACACATTGATATAGACAGTGACATGGATATACACGGTACAAATGGATATACCTACACTTTACATATGAATACACACAGTACACATTGATATAGACAGTGACATGGATATACACGGTACAAATGGATATACACAGTACAAATGGATATACACAGTACAAATGGATATACACAGTACAAATGGATATACACTTTACATGTGAATACATACAGTACACATTGATATAGACAGTGATATGGCTATACACAGTACAAATGGATATACACTTTTCACGTGGATATGCAGAGTACACATCCACATACAAAACACGCACGCGCACGATGGATATATACACACTACAAATGGATACACAGTAGACGTGGATATACACTATACCGTATACATGAATACAAACAGTTTATTTGGTTTGTTAAGCATAGTTAACATTAATGTACATATTATGTACAGTGACGAAATTATACAGTTATAGGCACGAATAAAGAGCGCCAAAGGAACTTGGTGGGAGTTCAACTTTATATTTTTCCAGTTCTACGTCTAAAACTTTGCTTATAAATTTTGATAAAATCCCAAAAAAGTGATAGTACTTGTTTAGCAGGCTTCGTATGTAAGCAGAGCGTACGCCTTGCTATTCTGTTTCAACTTGTACAAACATGAAAACAAAGTAATATAAAAGTTACGTTATTTGTACATTCTACACACGTGTTCAGGAAAAATTATTAAAGTTTTTTTTTAAATCTAATCTGAATAAAAACTGTAAAGAGGTGATGTCCGAACCTACTAATTAGACATCCCAAATGGGCATTGCCAAAAATTTTTACATCATATTTGAATATGTTTATCTATAAAGAAAGAAAAAATTCTTTTATAAGTATTTCCGTATTTTTTATTTTATTTTATGTATAGTTTATCAAGGAATAATTGATTGTTAGACACTCACTACTAATAAATAATGTTTATCAATATTTATATGATTTTAATAAAAATAATTTATTAAATTTAACAAATTAACAATATTTGCTTTTACTAAAAACTGCGTACGAGTTCGATTTTGTACGTGAATGTATTGCAACAAGACCAGAGCGATACGTAACACAGCGCAAGTTACTAGGATAGACTGTGATGTGATTATATTGGCTTTTTTGCACATCACAACTCATTTTCTACCGCAAAATGGATTTTAAAATGAAATAACTGCTATTGTCAAGGCCAAATCTCTTTAATTGTGTCTCTACATGTACTCAATGAACACATTTTATTGACATGCTTATTCTATAGTCGTTTAATGAACATAATATTCGGTTTATAATGACGAAGACCAAACCACAATTTATACATTTAAAATAAACTTCTTAAAAATCTATACACGTACACATGCACAGCACAGTGACGACACAATTATCAATTATACACACTACACAAATCATACAAGATGCACAATTACTACATTGTGTCACAATTGACGTGATATACAAATATGCATGGATGTACACATGACAATGACGTCATTATACGCAATTATACATATCACTATGAGCTAACAATATATACGTTTCATTATGCACATGAAATACCAAAAATTAATTCAAGATTTATGCATTTAACCTAAACTGATAAAAATTTAATACACCCACATACATACGTTCATACAACACAATAACGACACTATTATTGAATTATACAATTGTAACGTAATAAAACCTTTTAAAAAGATTATGAAAACATTACTCATTGGATCAAAATTGTACAAATGTAGTTCCACATTATCTGCATATACATTGTATATTTAGGATGCAAAAGAATAAATTCAACGACAATAATAATGCAATTACACAAAACCAATTTATAAAACAATTTTTAGTGTAAGTAAAACTCATGGCACATTTTAAATAAATAAAACCACAACGTTGCTATTGCAATATGATAATCAATTATAATTCGAATACACTATTTAGTAATGGTGACATGTATAATTATACACTTATTGTGGGATATCGGTATTATTCACAAAAATATACACTTCAGCAACTTACGATCTCGTTGTGAACTTACACCCAAATAGATAAACATTGTACATTAAATACTTATCCATTGAAAATACACTATCATACATTTCACCCATTACGGTCGAATGGTATAATTAATATATAGTGTACTATGACTTTTACACTACAAAATTTTCTACAATTCACTTACCTACACTACATTTAAATTATGGTGATATTGTCGATTTACTCATACATGTCTAATACAGTGTCTGTATATGAATGTCCATGTATACATTCTTATTAGCGGGAACTCATGGAATATTCCAAAAGTAAATTTTTAATACTAATAATAACATATAATTAAAATATGATTACACAATAATTAGTCGTCGATTCATTCTGGTATTATACACACAACATAATATACATATTTACACAATCTCGCTATACGATTTACACTAAACATAAATATCATACGCAATCACAGGTAACTAACTCACTGCTAATTATGTAACAGTTTAACTTTATACACATAACTGAAATTGTAATATGCTTACCTAACAAGGAATATTCATTACAGAATCAATTTTGCATTTGAATTGATAAATAATATAGAAAATTTAATATTCAAAATACTCAAAAAACACAAGAACAAAGCATACAAAACTTAAATCCCAAGTAATTATCAAAATTCAAAAATAGTCTAGGGTGTTTTAATTAATAAATGTTATAGTTCGCGAAGTTTGACCATTCGCTAAAAAAGTAAATACGCAAAAAAAAAACTATACTAATTTCACACTAACGAAACATATACAAAATCAATATGTTAGCATATAAAAGCTTTACTAAATCATAGGTGATAGTATTTAGCAATAAAGAAAACAAATAAACATTAAACTTTTTATGTTGTATAGAAACTATACATTCACATATAAATTATAAACGAAAGAAAAATGAAGCTATTGCTACAATAATCATTAAAAGGGAACCTGAAGTAATCGAATGGTCGGATGTTATTTAGTACATTCTACTAACAGCAATAAATGAAGCATAAAAAAATAGTCAATATTTAACAAAATTATGCAATATAATCATAATTAAAAAACTATTGTAATCTGAAACACCATAAACAGTTCATATTATGAAACACGTCAAACATGTAACTTATGTTGCATAACATCCCACATTGACATCACACAACTATATATTGGACACATTTTAATCTTCTCTTTAATATTTTCTGTCTAACCTAGCGTTGTATCTAACTTGATTGTGTAAATAAGCGTTTTGTCTCGTTTCAGAATTAATTACTGACTCTGTAATTATATGTGTAGTGTATTTTACAGATTGTAAATGACGCTACAATTGTACACATTTTGCTTCACAGTTGTGGCGTCATCGGTAACTTTTTGTAAATTCGTAATTAGGTCATTCTCTGTGTGTGTGTTCGTGGAGTACCTCGCAACGGTGTGCGTCGTGTTTGGATTTTGATAAAGTTATTTTTTCTCGCTTGACACTTTACCTAAGATCCTTTCTGTTCCTGTCCTCAGAGGAGGTCCCTGCATGTCGTTTTCGAAATGTCTCCACGACGATCCGCTGCGTTTTCATTGTCTGGTATCCAGATTTTAATAACAGTTTTAACCGAATCATTAATAAACACAGGATAGTGACAATGAAATTGCAGTTTTAAAACGAGTTATGTTATTGGAGCTAACAATGAATTGATTTGCAGATCGCTTTACGCCACCGCTGGTGGGCACTTGCGATTCAAGTGATCCGTTTTTAGAATGCGATCCGGACGAACCTGTCGCTGCACAAGTGTTTTGTGCGATACGAAGACGACTTCGGGTCTTTCTGGATGGTGGACGACGCTGAATTCGTGAAACGGCGTCATTTGAGCCGCGGTCGCCCTAGGAAGTATGAACCTGCCGCGCCGCCTGGGCCTGCGCCACCACAGTAAGGAGCAACGAGAGTGCCAGCGATCGTCCAACGATTGTGCGTTATGAGCGAACGATAATTTCAGAACGTTTGATTGTATTGTAGGGGGTTTACATGTGGTTGTCGTAGCACTTTTCTTTGTGAAAATGATTAATCCATATTTCAATATAAATGTCTGTGTCTCTAGTGGACAAGGGTGTAGCTCACAGCTACCACTTAAAAGGAGAAGCAGAAAACCATTTTATCCTTCCAAAAGTTTTCATAATTTTTCTCCATCCATAGGAACTAAAAAAAAAACTGCAACACAAATAAAATGTATTTGTTTTTTTAACAGTATTAACTGTTTCTTTCTATCAATACACAATATTGTATCGAATGATTGGTTTTATAATTTACCAAAAAAAAGAGTTCAATCAAATTAAGATACTTTTTCAGTTTCTTCATTTTATTGTCTGACAAAAGATGCAATGAAATTTTAATTACCTTCCACAAAATATTTTGTTATTATTAATAAAAAGTTTTAATATATTCTTCAATTCAAGTAATTAACACGGATCGTTGTGAGATTTACATTCTTTTTCACATTTCTTTATCTTCGCAACTACTAAACGTAGCGTGATATCAATTTCAACGTCAAAATCGGATTCTTAGTTCTGTATTTTACAAATGATATCTGCAAGTGTTGTAAACTTTAAATTCGATGCGATCAGAAATTTTAATAAATAAATACAAAATTTTAGATTCATAACAAATTAAAGGTGCTACTTGATTTCGATTCGTGTCGTTTGGACCAATGTTATTTTTTTGTGATTTTTTATGAATAAACATTCACATAACATAAAGACATGTATTATCTATTTTGTACAATTATTTTGTATATTTTTGCAAAGATTGTAATGTTTTAAAATCATTTGGTGAGACTTAAGAAATATTTAGTACAAGATTTCAAGTGAAATTTAAAATAATGGGAATCGTTGGACGATCGCGTCCATTATAGTGTAATGCCATCTGTTAAACATTTAGAATTCTAGTTACCAAAAATTACCAATTATTGTGATATTTATAGACGCTTATTTAAAGACTTTTCAACCAATTGGCAATTTTTGGTTATCATCCATAAATATAGATTATATAAAATGTTGTATAATGTTTATCACTGTTTGTACTCTTTAGTAATTGAGCCATGGCAATTATGTTATGTTAGATTATAATTAGAACACGTGATCGTTTCTCTATAATGTAGCGTAAATTATACAATGTGTACTTCGTTATTCAAATAAAAAAAACCTCACACCAAAGTACATATTGTATTTTAGACTCTTAGAGTGCAGAGCTGTAACCGATTGTTTTGCTCATAGTTTTAACATGCCATGAAATTCATGATTTTTATCAAATAAAATTATGGCTTATTGATATTTTGCTGTTAAATAAAATTGTTATGTTTCATTTGGATTTCGTCGAATCCGAATATATATTCCTATTTGTCCATGTATGTTTCGATACAGACAAGTTGTATAAGAATATGTTTATTTTTAAAAACATGATTGTATGCATGATTTGGTATATTTGCTGTTATCTCGATGTAACTGATAAAACCGATCGTCGTTGGAACTCAAGTAAGGTGTGCTAATGCTGTTCGTTTCTTTTTAAGATTACATATTTTTGCATGTTTTCCATCATTTTATTCTGATATATGTTGTATAGTAATGTAAGAATTATATCGCGCTTTGCATGTATTGTGCCCTTATCGCACGTTAGCGATTTCATATTATTAGCGATTTTTTCTCGATTTTTATATTACGCTTGCAATTTTTTAATATCTTTTTCCTTCTTCTTTTTAATCTTTTTTTTTTTTATTAACAACACGACATGACACTGAATTATCAGACTCTACCCAATTCTGACACTAAACAAATTAATTGGACTTTCATACCAAAATTACACACTCTATACACCACTAACTATACACAACACACTGACGGTTTCGAAAGAAATCGTAGTTTTAACGAAGGTCAAAAATGGCCAGGGTATGGCGTTTTATTTTTTTATTTTGCGTTATTAAATTTAAAAAAAAAAAAAAACTAAACGTGGCATTCTGAAATTTGAACTTAATCAGATTTCCACGATTTAGTAAGCAGTATTTTTTTCGATAAGATCGATATTTGAAGTAAAATTTGAAGTATTTCATTCAATAAATGAAGCAATAGTATAAAGATGAAATACACTATTTATAGTAAGAGATGTACTGTGCAGATTCTTGGGAGCCCAAAGCCCTCCAATGCTGACGTCTCCTCATGGTTACAACGAAGCATTAAAAAGGAATCTTCAGGTATGCTATTAAAATCAATCACAGAGAGTGAAACGTGACTGAAAGTGTTACTATTAGTACGATGTGACATCAAGGTCACTTACTGTTTCAACATAGTTGCATTTCGCTACCTGTACATATATTGACTGACCGGTTAGCTAAGTGGTTAGAGACCCTAACTGCGAAATCAAGAGTTACGAGTTCGATTCCCGCCCGGAACAAATATTTGTGTGCATGAATATGTCTGTTTGTTCCGTCTTCGAGTGTAAAATATCTATTATTATTTTATATTATTATTTTATATTAAGCTTTTTCAAAGTATATATATATCAGTTGTAACAACACAAGCAATAATATTTGCCTACTTTGGGACTAGATGGCGCTGTGTGGGATGTCCCGTGTATTATTATTATATTAGAAGAGCTAACTTATAGTACAACTCATAAAACGTATAAAGCTTACCTAACTAAACAAAAAGTTAAAAAAACCCGTTAAATATGTTTTTTTTTCTCGGTAACCGTTAGTTTGCGCTATCTGCGCACCTGAAACTTTTTGTTTAGTTCGGTAAGCTCTATATGCTCTATAAGTTTGGATTTGTCAAGGATGTAGACATAATAATTTTTTTTCGAAATATTTATTAAATTACAATACTTTTACTATTTTTTTGGGCATACTTTGGAAATACAAACCTATGTTCATTTTTCATTTGCGTTCAGTTCAGACCAACAATTTTTCCTGAATCACGAGTTTGTTCGATTCGTTCCTTTTTGTTTTTCCGGGGATGGTGCACGCAGCGTTGTCAATAGAGGCGTTCAGAAATCAGTAACGAGCCAACAGAAAGGATTGTCGTTTTAGCCCAACTCAGTTTATGTACTCTGTTATAAAAGCGGCACCGACCCGATTCCTTGCGCCCGGGTGCCCTAGGCGAAAGACTCGAACGGTGCCCTTTTAAGATTTGTGATAAAATAAAACAATAATGTAAACAGATTATCTAAGCGATAAAGGAGATTGTATGCATCTTTTTAACTGTATGAAAAAGTAAAAATAAAAATTACAAAATAGAACAAAAGTTAAGTAAGATTTATTTTTCTTTCCTTTATTTTGACAAACGTGGAAGCAATCTTTTTAAATTAATTGTTATCGTTATTTCTTGCTTTTCTTGCTGTATAGATAAAGTGGTTAATCTAACAAGTTTTTCTTGAGTTATTATTGAATACAGGTACTTACGTTTTGATTCGTATCAATTTATAGAAAAAACTCTCTTACGTCGCCTAGTTTCACCTATATGAACGGGCCGGCCCCGTATAAAACTATACCATACCATACCATCAGCCCGTAAATGCCCCACTGCAGGGGCTTAGGCTTCCTCTTGGGATGGGTTGGCTTGGCGCTTAACCCACCAAGCTCCTCCAATGCGGATTGGTGGATTTTGACCGGGATCGACGGCTTAACGTGCTCTCCGAGGCACAGAGTCAGTGGTAGTTATATACATAAATTAGAAAAAACTTAACGGTACATGTTCTGGGCTTCGAACCACGGCCTGAACAAGAAACGGGCCCGATACCACTTGGCTTTCACATAAAGCCTATAAAAGTATGCGTACCTTGTATTCGCAAATAAAATACTGCCCTAAAGCTTCTTTTGCACAACGCTTTCCAAGTGTAGATAATAATAATAATAATAATAATAATAATAATAACACCACACACAATCACAACAACGTCTAGGTCCCAAACTAAGCATTAGCTTGTATTTTGGGTACCAAGCGAAGACACCACATACAAATAAAAACCAAGACCCGGTACCAGTATTAATATTCATCATATAATACTGACCCGACCTGGGATTCGAACCCGGGACCTCCAGCTTCGCAGGCAGGGTCGCTGTCCACTAGGCTAAGCGGTCGTCGATTTGAAGAATAATTCGTAAACACCTTATTCACGCTACCGACAAAAAGACACACGAAGTTGTGCGTTTGTTTCACATCCAAGTCACCACAATCGGTGTTCTATTGAAGCTCACAAATCAGTTTGCATGGAGTTTGATAAAGCTAATAATACTGATAACCAATTAAATTGCAATTAAAAATCTTATTCTGAGAAAGACAATATTGAATTCATCAGTTTTTATCCAAAGAGCTTAATATAAACGTATATACCATACCACCCTGAAGTTCGAACATTTGCGGCGGCAATGTAGTTTTTACTTTGGAAAAATACAAATTAGTCGTCTTTGAAGTTGAATTTTACAGTTTCTCTTTTCTTTAAACTACTTGGATATCTATACTAACATTATAAAGAAGATAGACTTGATTTTTGTTTTGTTTGTTACGGATAAACTCAAAAAGAACTTAACTGATTTTAACATTCTTTCGCTTATAGAAAGTTACATTATCAGCGAGTGACTGCTCTAAACTTTACATTCAAACTAGTTTTCCGCCCGCGACTCTACTTGCGTGGACTACACAGTTGCACCCTGAACGCTGTAGGTTTTGCGTAGATATAGTTTGTAAACTGAAAAGTGATATAGGCTACTTTTTATTCCGGAAAAAGGGATTCCAGTGCAACTGTGTAATCCGCACAAGCGGAGCCGAGGAGGGCGGAAAGCTATATATATTTAATTTGTATATTTAATGATTCGTATATTTATAAACATGTGTAGTTAAGTACACATCTGTGAACAGTAATACATATGTTTTCAGGGTATGATGGAAGAATGCAATATTTCCTATATGTCAGCTGAAGAACACATGCCTGGCCCAGAAGACTATCCTTCTTCACAAGATGATTACAGGTATTTCCATACATTTTTTTATCATATGTACCCTCAGATCTTTAACTTCTTTAAATTCTTCCGTGAACATAGATCGCCCACGATTAAACTCACTCTACCAGTGATACACAGTAGTTTCGATAGTGCTTTATCCACAGAAATCGAAGTCAGTTGATCGATGCACAGTTTTTGAATTACCCACGTCGAAAATCATAATATATCATCGCACGAAAATGTTTACGAGTCAAATAAACAAACATATACTTACAATAGTAGTCTTTGAGTCAAATTCATTTCAATTTTTTCAAAAATTCAATTTCAAATCATTGCAATGGGATCCTCATATCACTAACTTGGCGAGAAGGCTCGGTTCTGCAGCTTACGCTGTAAAAAGGATTCGTTTCCTTTCGGACATAGAGACCGCGAGGGTGGTGTATTTCAGTGGGCTCCACAGTTTAATGACTTATGGCATTCTGCTTTGGGGACACGCTGCCAATGTTAATACAATCTTCGTGTTGCAGAAGTGAGCTGTTCGAGCAATTTATAAACTGGTACCTAAAGTATCACTTAGAGAAAAGTTTAAAGAAATTAATATAATGACATTGCCGTCTCAATATATATTTGAAAACATAATGTACGTAAAAAAAATATTGTGTTATTAAAAAAAAAAAATTATGTTCGGCATAATGTTAATACAAGAAACCAAGATAAACTTGCTAATCATGTCAGCCGCCTCAATAAAATCACAAAATCTTTTAAAGGGCAATGTATACGCTTTTACAATAAAATCCCAGCTGACATTCAAGATCTACCCTTAACAAGTTTAAAACTACACTAAAACGAAAGCTTTATGCAAAAGCTTATTATAAAGTATCAGACTACTTAGATGATAAAAATCCATGGGTGTAAGCCGCTCGCCTGTCAGTTTGTTCCAATAATATTATTCTTTAAGCACTTATTGTTTAATTTTTTTTTATTTTTTATAATGTTGTTAAAAAAAGAGCACCCTTAGTTTCTTGCGTATTCTTCTGAGAGGAACCAGCATTTTGAATGCGCCTTTGTGGTGACGTCCTTCCACAAAGTAATAAAATTCACTCTTACGACGTATTTCAAGATTATGTTACATAACTACGAAATAAAGATATTTTGATTTGATTTGATTTGAATTTATAGTGATGAAGACACACAATTTTCAAAATGACGCCACAATGGAAAAACAGTTGACAGTTATGTGAAAAAAATTGTATTCTACAGCCAAAGAGTTCTTATTTTAAATGTTGTAATTACTTTTTAAATATTTTTTTGGAAGTGGCCAGTTTCGAATTAATAAATAGCAACCTATGCATGTATCCTAGATAATTCTTTGGCACGCCTTGTAGCTTAAATAGCTTGATATATTTGAACATATGAGGTGACATTAGATTTATCTTTAAGGTCGGAGTGACATAGTGTATATTATATTTCAAAAAGGAGTCTGTGATTCAAAAAAGAGAGGGGCTAAAAAAATTTCTTTGTATCAAATGAAAGCCCATTCTAAATATATATATATATTATAACACTTTTATGCTACATAGACATATATTTATATAACGTATATTTGTTTCGTGTCTGCGTTTAAACTATATATTATGTAAATATTATACCTATCTAAATACCTACGTAAAAAAGACCTCTGCCTAGTTTGGGACTATAGATGACGGTGTGTGCGATATGTTAGATATTATTATTATATTAGAAGAAAGATTGAAAAACAGGTTTGATAAAGATTTTGGTTCCGATAGATATAGAAAATCAGTAATTTTATTACTTGTATATTTTTATTTGTTTTTTACCTGTATTTTTCGATTTTTATGGTACTTCACTAGGAAATTTCAGGAACGCGTTTTCTCTTTGGGATTACAATAGTTAGTGAAATATGTATGTTCAATTAATTAATTATTAATTCCAGTCGTGCCAGTATGCTCAACGGGTATGGAAGCAGCAGCGGGGCTGGCTTACACGAAGTCAAAGCGGAAGACTTGAGCGCTGAAGCCGATGTCAAGCCTAACATTTACGCCCTAAAATCGGAGATGCAAGCATCCGATTATTCTAATAAAGGTACTGACTTCCAACTGATACATGATAAATAAACACAGAAAACACAATAAGCACACTACATACATTGTTGTCCAAAAAATGTTACGCTGCCAGTCCTAGGGTTATTTCCAATAGTTAACCTAGGTGTCGTGTCGAGTGTCGTAAAAGCCCATAGCGCAACGAACCTGTCTCAAATTTATAAGGCCATAGGGCCATGGTTCGAATCCGGGCATGTACCAATGAGTTTTTCTGACTTAAGTACATTAACTATCACTGACTCCGTGCCTCGGAGAGCACGTTAAGAAGTCGGTCCCGGACGCTGTCAACAGATGGCGGTTGTTACAATCCCCAACCCGCAGTGGAGTAGCGTGGTGGATTTAAGCTCCAAACCCGCTCCTCACCCTGAGGGAGGCCTAAGCCCCTGCAGTGGGGTAAAATGGGCTGATGATGATAATGAACTTAAGTGGGAAGACGACACTAAGTACTAAGTGCGCTTGCATTTTCTGAGCTGTTATTGCCTTACTGAATAATTTAATTTTTTAGGATTTAGTACCCAAAGGGTATTAATGGTAATCCTATATTACTAAGCCTCCGCTGTCCATCCATCCGTCTGTCTGTCTGAACTGTAATAGTTGAAATTATTACAGAGTCTGTACTAGTATGGCCGCTATAGTATATAATAAAAATAAAGTTAAGTTAAAGAGGTCCTAATAAAAATAAAATAAAGTTAAAGATTGACAAAATTTAACAAGAAACGTGTTTTGTTTTTTAATACGGTACGGTGGTACGGAACTCTTCCTGTCCGAAACCGACTCGCACTAGGCCGGTATTTATCTATAGTGTCTAGGTTACTCAACTATAGTACGGAGAAAAGTTAATAAATGAGAAAAAGCTTAATAATTTGTGAGAAAACAATTTTCCACTATGAATTAAACTGATGAAACATCACGATCTAGTCCCCGTAAGATGAACGCACCCACGCATCTCTACGGCCGCCGCATGTCTTCAGATATTGCATCGTTTTAAATATGCCACGTAACTTTCGCATTTTGTATTAACCATATATAGCACTTTTCAAGGAATGAATAAAAATAGACCGAGGTATCATGTTAGATGGTTACTGAATAAGATAGTAGTTTTTTCCTTTTAGAAATTGACCGATATGTTATGTGACATATAGCTTTTACTCGAGCTGCGAAAAAAGACGATTATGATTTTATCGATAAGCAAAACTATCAAAGATTTGTTCTTAATTTCGATCCACTGAATACGATTTCCTAAACAATTTTACTGTGTTTTTGTGATGAAAAGTATTTAATTATTTGTGTTTACATGTTTGTACTATTGTACTAAAACTATATCATGATTTTTTTTTAAAATAATTTATAACACGATTTTTTTTAATTTTTCAACAGATCTCGGCCATATAGTACCGTGTTCGGCTGAAAGTAGTTTAAACTTATAGAGCTTATCGAACTAAACTAACAGATTAAACAAAAAAGGCAAAAATGAAACTAAACATGTTTTTCTCGGTGAGCGATAATTTGCGCGCTCTATAAGATTAGACTAAGTTCAACTGAACACGCGGTGTATTATATACGGGACATTCGGCTGAACGTAGTACAACTTTAAAGAGGTTTTTCTCGGCAACCTTTAGTTTGCGCCACCTGCTCACTTGAAACTTTTGGTTTAGTTCGGTAAGCTCTACATGCTCTATAAGTTTAGACTACGTTCAACCGAATGCCCGGTATTTTCAATAAATGCCCAATCTCAAATTACAACCCGTGTAATAATGTGTAATTCAACTTATGTCACAGATTACACGAACTCCAAGGACGGACAGCGTTCAGGACAAAACAGTCCGTACGAAGATTATCCTCGCCCTGAAGACCGATATTCTCGTACGCCGCTCTCTCACCCGTCTTCTCATCATAGAGACGAAGCTGAAAATTTGTCTCTAAACTCCGACCAGAGGGGCGATAAATAAGACAAAGTCAAAAAAATCCTAATAAAAAACCTACATTCAGAAGTCAAGCAGACATGTTGAAAAAAAAATGGCGTATCAAAAATGCACGGACTTTGTGACATTATAGCTATTGTCATATTGAATATTTTAGGTTATAAAGTATATAATACAATTTGTACTTACGGGTTTAATCGTAAGAGTTTAGAATTTGTAATGTGTTCATTGTTGGTTTTTAATAATAAAAAAAAAGAAGACGGTTTAATGTAAAACGTTACACAACCAAATATACATTATTTTTTTTTATAATTCACCCCGGTTTTAACGGGATCTTTAAAGTATTATAGTTTTAATATTTTTTTTTTATTTTGTCATTATTTAAAAGTAATATTAGGTTCTTACTTTGGATTAGGATAAGAATTTTTTTTGGCGTGGATAGTTTTTTTTTTTTTGTTGTATTTTAAGTAATTTCTAGTAGTACGTAAGCTATGTGTAAGATGGTCACGATTTCAACGATAATTGAAAAAAAAACCTTCCAAAGGTTTCATATCAATCTCTTAAAATATTTATTCAAAATTAATAAGCAAGAATTAAGAACAATAAGTAGTCGTATTCCAGCGTATTGTTATAGAGCGATGTTATATAACGCTTAGCGATTAGAGAAATACTGAATTTGGATTAAAAAACTCGAAATTTAAAAAAAAAAATGTAGGCACTTCTCAGTTATTTAGTAGCGGAAATTATACTGGCAACTTTTATCTATAAATATACTATAATATTAGCGTATAAATATGATTTAACTTATTACTTATTGTCTTTGAAGTTATTGCATTTTTTTGTATTTCGCTCACTATTTCAACAACTTGCTATACAAAGTAGAGACAATACAATAAATGGAAACATTAGCTAAACTACGTAGCAGGAGTATTTTGAAACTATCAAATAAACCCAACAATCGCAATTAAAAAAAAAATTAAACAACCAAGCTAGCAATTAAACAGAAAGAAAATAAAACACCATTTGTAAATATTAGTTCACTGACCTAAAAGAGCGGCAACAGCGCAATTTCAAGTAACGAACTTCTAGCGCTATTAATGCTGAATAAAATAATCACATCTAATTGTCACAGTAGCGTAATTATTTAAGACACCAGTGAATTACAATCACAAAGTTGGGCGCTTACGTTACGATCTGATAATAAAAATGACGCATGCGCCATCACAGGATTGCGGCGACAAATTGACTTAGTTTCCACATGAACAATCTTTTGTTTTCTCGCACCTATATTTGTCCCTTTCGCACATTTTTACACAAAACTTCCGCCTTGAGCGTAAGGTATTAATTGCATTGATGAAATAGTATCGGGAAATAATAATAATAATAATACATGGGACAACCCACACAGCGCCACCTAGTCCCAAAGTAAACAAGTATTATGCTTGTGTTATGGGTTACTAGACAAGTGATATATATACTTAAATACTTTTTTTTTTAATAATATATATACATAGATAAATATTATACACCCAGACATGGAACGAAATAAACATGTTCATGCACACAAATATTTGTCCCGGGCGGGAATCGAACCCGCGACCGTTGGCTCCGCAATTAGGGTCTCTAACCACTCGGCCATTCAGTCGTCAAATAAAATATAATAATTGTGGCAACACAATTAGCTGTACCTACTACAGTATGTAAAAAATGTGAGAAATGAAAAATTATGTCTTGTCATTAAACTATTGTATATTTTAGATAGATTTTTCACATGATTTATTTTCATATTGTCGTCGTCGCCATGTCGTAGGTATATTTAATATTTTATTAATTGCATCTTTTTTTGGTTAATCATCCTAAAGTAATTAACCTAAAGCACGCCTAAGTTTGAGTGGTCACATTTTCTCTTAGGAATCAGTGGAGTCACGCATTATGCTATCGCCTAGTCGAGACAATCGTTCGTATTAGAACACTGTCAAATTACATAGCTATGTTAACTTAGGAAATGATCAGTACTAGGCGCCTACACACTTTAGTCGTTTATACTTTTAATAGTAGTTAGTTTAACCGACTAAATTGTTATGTATATTAACATGGCTATGTAATTTGACAGTATAATAATACGAACGGTGATTGATGATAGCATGCGTAACTCAGCTGTAGTTAACATTTCTTCAATTTCAGAACATGTATGTTGTACAATATGCTTGAGATAAATATTTCAATTACTGTGTATCGATTATTTTACCTACCGATACATGGAGACGCGTGACGATTTTTTTTTGTATGTGATGAGACACCTCACTATATAAGGTTTTTATTTAGAATACTCATATGGGAAATGTTTGTCTTCAAATTAATTTGTAGTGTGTTACAAAAATAAAATTAACCAAAATTCAAATAGGGATTCTTAGAAGCAGTTTATCATTTGCAATTTTGTTGGGAGTAAATGACTTTAAAAAAAAGACAAAATTTTCGTGTCACTTGACTTTTGTTATATGAATTACTAATGGGATAACTTACTTTAAAAATTGATTTACAAATATTATTGTCAACATATTATTATTCATTTATTTATAGGATTTATAATCTATATTGCCAGTGTAATTTTAGCTATTAATTAAGATTATTAATCCAAAAAAAAATTGTTTACATGGATCTCAAGCACATTATATTAAGAAGAATTATAAACTGATGTAAATTTATATAGAATTTTTTTGTTGATCTGATTTATAAACGTTATTATATTTCTGATAATTTTTAAACATACACTGATTTTAAAGTGCCATAGGTTTGGTACTGTTCTGATGTTTGCTAAACGATGGATTTTCTTGGTTTATATTTAATTGCGATAAATCTTAACTTGTAAATATATTATTATCATTAAATTTGTAAATTGATATCTCACTTAGCGATGTATGACGTTCACTTATTAAAATATATAATGTATAATGTAATACGAAAGTTCATGTTGTAGAGAATTTAGAAAAAAAAAAACTTCGTAGTGAATTTACATCGGACTGTGCAATCAATTACAATTTTCATTTTTTAATCAATTAATTTTATGACATTTTCTTACTAAAATTTAGTAAAATATATATATTATTTCGACGAGGGTATAAAAATCATATCAAAATAAAATTCTTTAATATAGTCGTACTCTTCGTAAATATTAGAAGAAGAAAATGCATTTAACGATGCCGAAGTTATTAAGATGTTTTCGTTTATTATTTTCCTTCTTATTTTTTTTGAATAAGCGTAATCATTTTTTGAGTACAAATATATGTCAACAGATTTGTTTATTTGTCTTTTTCATTTATTTTTTATTTGTATATTTTATTGTTATTTTTCGTTTAAGGAATTGATAATTGTACACGCGTATATTATTGACTTTAGTCGTTAGTTGTAGTTGATCAGCTGGGGCCGAGGTCATTGTAAATTATACTTAATTAGTGTTGTATTAAACCAAATTTAAATCAATCGCATTTTTTATTTCTGACACCTTTACAAACAAAAAGTCGATTGACTGTGAATTGGAGAGTAACAGAAAGATTAATTTTTAAACACCTTAAACGGACGAACCTCCATAAACGATTGATAAATGTCTATTAGCGATTATATGCCCTTATGCAACAGATGTGGTTTTTTTTTTAAAACATTTTTGGTGATTGGTGGTTGTGAGATCATTACTTCCACTTGAAATTTTCATGGAGTGTGGCCTACTATAGGCGCTATAAAAACAAATAATAAAGATAAAATAAAGTTATAAATTAAAGGGGGTCCCGATACAAGAAACATTTTTTTTATATTGTAAGGTGGTACGGAACCCTTTGTGTGCGAGTCCAATAATTGGCGTTTTTTTAATATTCTCGCATTTACTGTGCGTTGTAGAAACGCAGCCTCAATGTTTCTCAACATAGGTACATGTTTTATCTGTTAAGAAGTATTCAATTTCTAAATCAAAGAAATAAGGACAGATAGAATAAAAAAACTAAAAAAAAAAATCGATTGAATATTTCACAGAATTTTTAACGACACCGTCTTTGAAGAACGGGCGTGGACCACAATAGCTGACATCGGTCTGCGTTGCCTGGTCATCACGCCACGTAATGAATCAGAATCAGAATCAGAATATCATTTATTCACTAGTTTAATGTAACAGGTCTTGTCCCACCTAGTGTGGGGTGTGTAGTTCTCTTAAGTCTAATAAAGATCATTGAGAATATACTATACATAGTTTCATTATTACTATTCTATATAAAACAATAATAAGAATTTTTTTTTGTCACTTCTAATCTTACAGTCTATGCATGCGTGGAGGCGCTGTTCGTTTACTGAGCAGACGCCTTCTTTCTTTGTTATTTACATAATCAATATGTCCTATTCTACTATTTACAATGAGAGGATTGAATTGGCGGTATGCTTCATACTGCTGTCCTGGGTGATCGAGTCCATCGATCGCCATGTCTTTTAATCTTTTCAACATGTCTTGATTGAGATCGTGGGCCCGTATGTGCCACGGGTCCCAGTCAAGCATGTCCCAGAGCATTACTGTGGGTATTCTATGTGGGAATTGGCCAGCCGATTTGAGAGCCATTCTGTACTGTCTTTCTATTCTAAGCAGGTTGGTCTTACTATATCTTGGAAGCAGCTGTACTACCCCATAATCAAGTATAGGAAGTAGGCAGGCTTGAATTATTGCTAATTTTATGGCTATGTCCGTTTTTGCGTAGTACCCAATGATGGGACTGAGTGTTCCGTGGATCTGCTTTGCCTTCGTTACCACTTTATTAGTGTGTTGTTTCATTGTCATTGATTTATCAAAGATTACTCCTAGATATTTTACTTCGTTAGCATACGGGATCTCCTCTCCTTTTATCCTTACTTTTTTTCTATAAACTCTTTTTCGTGTGAACATTATGCAGTTGGTCTTCTCGACATTGCATCTCAGCCCCCAGCGTTTGTAATAATCAATAATTGTATCGACTGCCCATTCCGCTCTGATTGTTGCGAATTCTGGGTTGCTCGCTCTGTTTATGATGCATAGATCGTCTGCGTATTGAGAGAGTTGTAGGCCTTGGATCCTGTCTCTCTCGTCCCAGACGTCATGAACGTACATGTTAAAGATCACGGGACCCAGTATAGATCCCTGCGGTACTCCGTGTAATAATTGTTTTTCTTCTCCAATGGTTGTTCTGAATCTGCCTCTTATTCTACGATCTTCCAGATAGTTTTCTATTATTTTTATGACGTTGGATTTTACTCCTCGGTAGTATAATTTCTTAAGAAGTGCCTTGTGATTGATCGAATCAAAAGCTTTACTTAAATCTGTACTTATCATGGATACGCTTTCTCCTTTGTTTAACGCATCCGTGATGAACTTTCCAGTTCTCAGGATTTGTGTCGCAGTTCCTTTTCCTTCTGTGAACCCATGCTGATAGTGAGGTTGGATGTCGTGTACCGTCTGTTGTAGTCTTGAAAGGATAAGCCTTTCGCAGAGTTTACCCATAATGTTGAGAAGGGTGATCGGTCTGTACTACGAAGCCAGTCTGTGATTTTTCCCACTCTTATGCAGGAATATGCATTGTCCTATCTTCCACCTTCTTGGAAAATATCCTGTGTGTAAGACAAAGTCTGCTACTCGTTTAAATGCTTTGATGAAATGTTCTCCGGCGTATTTTAGGGCGTCTGCTCTGATTCTGTCAGGGCCCGGTGCTTTCTTGTTTTTGAATTTACTGAGGGCCTTTTTTATTTCTGATTCGGAAGTCTCATCTAAAGGCATAAATGGAGTAAATTTTTCTGTTATCTGATCTTTTTCGTCAACTGATGCGTCTGCGACTATAGCGGTATCTACAAGTTGGTCGATAGTTTCCTTTTCGTCGTTGCATCCTTCTATGTGCGGTAGCATCTGTATGGGAGCTTTCATATTTCTTTGTATGCGCCACATTGTTTCCCTGTTGTTATTCGGGTTCTCGACTGCTTCGAGCCAGCTTTTCTCTTTGAGTCCTTGTAGGGCCGCTTTGACTTCTTTTTTTAGCCTGTTATGCTCAGCTCTCAGCTGATGAACTCTATCAGGTCTGTTTCTAAATCTCCACGCTTTTTTCTTAGCTATATTTCTTTCCTCGATCAAAGCATCGATGTGTTCAGGTAACTGGTCCCTACTTCTTTGTTCGGTAAGTGGCGCTACTTCATCAAGTGCTTTGGTAATGATATTTTCCATCCTTACAATGTACGACTCACATTCTTCCTGGTTAGTGATCGGTGATAGGTTTGTACAGCCATCTGAGATCAATTGCTGATATCGTTTTAGTAGTTCTATGTTTGTTATGAGTTTTCTCATGTTACGAGTCTTGTTTCTTTCCACATCCAGATTCAGGTGTATGTCTAGTAGCCATGGCATATGGTCTGATCCTATGGAGGTTACCTGTTTTGCCGTTATACGATGTTCGTATTGTGTTGAGTGTGTCAGTATTGCTAAGTCCAGCACTCCATTACCTCGGCTTGTTGGTCTCGATGGTTGACCCGTGTGCTTTATGTCACAAATGCCTTCTCGTTGTAGGTCGCGGACTAGTGTCCCCAGACCTCGATCTCTTGTGTGCCCTAGTTGTCGCATTCGGAGGTTCATGTCTCCGACAATAATAGAGTTCTCGTCCATTATCGTCTTCTCTAATTCGTTTCGCATCAAATGTTGACCGTTGTTGGGTATGTAGATACCTTTGATTTTCATTGATGCTCCTGTTTTATGGTGTGTCGTAAGCTTAATAGCTACTCCTTCTATTTGTTTGTCGTTTTCGTCCCAATTTGGTGTAACAACTTGTTCTGATCATCTTAGTCCTCTGGCGATGTACATGGCTGTCGTGAGATGTGGTTGCTTGCTATTGTAGATTTTGTCGAAGCCTTCTAGGTTAAAGCGTTGTTTTTTGAAATCTATTTTGCATTCGTTAACTATAATTATTTGTGGCCTGTATTTGATTGTGAGAGCTCGGAGCTCTTGAAATTTATTCCTCAAGCCTTGGGCGTTTACGTGTAGTAAGCGTAGCTTACTTAAAGTTCTCTGGGATTCCGTTTGTGATAACATCTTGGAGGAAAGCCATCATATATATTGCAAAGCGCTTGTCCGATTCGCTGATCTGTCTTTTGTTTCCGTCGTTGTTTGTCAATGCTTGGGATTGTGTTGCATTGTTGTATGCTTCTCTATTTCCTCTGAGTGGAGGAAATTCTTCCATATTGTTATACGAATTCGCCATATCCGCGTATGATACTCCGGCTCTAATCGTACTTTGTCTTGTCGGTTTCAGTATTGGTTTTTTCTTTGCTTCCATTTGTTCATGCTGCTGAACTTGCCTGTTGATTTCCTTTTGAAACCTCTCACACTTCACATTGTTCGCTCCATGTCCTGGTTTTTGGCATGCCGAGCATATACTTATTTCTTCGTTTTCTTGATTGAGGATTCGTACTGTTGGTTGTTTTTTCTTACCATGGCAAGCGCTGGTGGCGTGATTAAAGAGATAACAATTCTTACATTGTGTGATCCTTTTTGGATCCCTTTTATATTTTTCTGGTCTGATTTTGGGGGCGCAGAAAAAATGTTCTGTCGTACTTAGCATTAGTTTTACAATGTCCTCATACGAGTGTATCGGGTCAAAGGTCACCAATTGTAGATGGCTTCTAATTTGTTTTATGTTTAGAGGACGTATTCCGATACATCTTTCCATTTCGTTCAGTTGTTCCTCTAGGGGTTCTCCCCAAGTGCAATTTCTAATTACTACTTTAGTAGCATGTCGTTGCTCTGCTTTTGGGAGAGGAGCAACGAAGTTCAGTTCCTCGTTCAGCATTTTGAGTGCGGCGATAATATTTCTGCGCGAATCTGCTGTTAGAGCCATTATAGTTATCTCTTTTTTGTTATTGGATATATTGCAGTATGCCCTATTGATAACTGCAATTTTTCTTATTTCTTTGACGATGCTTTCGTCCTGCAAGAGATTTCCGTCGTTCACTCTGATCGGTGGTATATGTTTCGAAGGTATGGGTTTCGAAGCTATATTTGGTATAGTTCTAGGTTCGTCGCTGCTTTTCTCTTCATTTTCCAGGCGCATGCGTTTTCTGTTGCCTTGAATACCTTCGTGTTGTCTACTTGAATGCGCATGTACTGACACCGCACTGATTGTTTCCTCGTTTGCCGCGAGAGCACTGAAGCGGTTGCTTAGTTTCAATGCACTTGCGCAGTTTTGTCCGCTCAAAGTTTGCGATGTGGATTTGTTCCCCGATGTTTGTCGAACGGGTGTAGTGTTTAGATTATTTATGCTCGATGAGCGTGATATTACTGGCCGGACGCGTGATGTTGAACGCGAACGATCTTTGGAATCCTTGTTAGTTGCTTGACTAGCATGCCCGGCCGTTGGCGGTGGCACCGCTGAGTCCTTATTTTTTTGTTTCTTCGTGTTCTTTCTGGAAACCTCTAACATGTTTATAATGAAATGATTCACAATCATACATTCGCATGTGACATTTTCCTTTATTAAGTCATTTCCGAATGGTGCTGGAATGATTTTTACGTGAAACTGTTTGCCGCAGTCTTTACAGTTTTGGCTTTTAACCTTACATTTGTTAGAATTTAAGGAGATTATTTTGATTTCGTTCGTATATCCGACCAACGCCCCGTTTTGTATTTTCGGGTCTGTGGTCAAGTAACACTTTATGTAACTTTCCTTTTTGCATTCTGTACACTTTAATTGTCTGATATTTGTCTGGTCCGAGTTCCAGACATAAAAGTCTCTTATATCACTAGTTTTATCGCAATGCCAACACTGCACATCATATTTACCGTCCGATGTCGGGGTTAAATTTGTCACAGTTCTGATTTTCACTTCGTTATTGTCTTTATTATTCACAGGGTTAGTAGCCTTAGGGTTATCCGAGTGGTTGTTATTTTTAGGAGGACTATTGTAGCCCTCTGATATATCCGTATCCATTGCACTGGTCTCCATAGTTACAGACACTTTAGTTCATTGTAGAAAAAAATCCACTTGTGAGACGGGGTCGGGCGAGAGCCCGGCCCGATGTTAAGTGGTTGCGCGCCGAGTCCCACTTATGGTTTACGTTGTAACGTAGAGTTTGACTGGGTTATTATTTTCTGATTTACGACGTGCGACGATTTATTAAGCACGGAGCTCCATAAACGCGTCCACTCGTAACGATTGTTAGACCGAGACTTCCACGCCACGTAATGGTGGGCCGTCGTACTTTGCGACGTTCGATTCGTGTTCACCGCTCGAGTACCTATCTTTCCCAGCGATTATCAGAGGGCCAAGTGCGAGTTCTTTTACTATTAACTGTGTAGTTTGCGTTTTCCGTAATTTGTATGGAAACTCGTAGTTACCTAAAACGACCGCTAGATGTGCTGTACGAGTTTCCATACAAATTATAAAAAACGCAAACTACATAGTTAATAGTAAAAAACTCACACTTGGCCCTCTGTTCAGAAAGCAATGTGCTCTACCCATTGCCTCAACTTGCTTTCTGTGACCTATATCGATCACCCTCAATTCTTCTGCGGATTTCTTGGTTACCAATTATAGATCTCTCTCAGAGACTCTTCCCCAAAAACTTTAAAATAGACGGCACGTTGAGTGACTTTGGATGGCTCGAAAACGTAAACAAAATGTCCAACTCAGAGATTAGACAGGCTTTGTTTTAAACAGACATTTTGTTAAGTTACACATGAAATGTAATTACATAATCTTTATTTTCTCTTAAAATAAAAATTCTACGTGTGGGTCACACAAAATTCTATTTTACAGCGAATATTTCAAAACATCAACTGGTCAACGGCATATATTTTTTGTTGTCACAATGCAGTAGCTCTATGAACATCTATGATTAGGTATCACTACATATTATAAAGTCCCTCGCCGCGTCTGTCTGTCTGTCTGTCTGTCTGAACGAGATAAACTCAAAAACTACCGAACGGGTTCTTATATGGTTGACACCAATGGACGGAGTGATTCAAGAAGAAGGTTTATGTGTATATTTCATTAATGTTTTGGGCAAATTAGTTGAAATACTACGATTAATGTTTTTATGACGTTGAAAAAAAAGCCAAGCAGACTAGATTTCATCAAAAACGCTGCCGAATCCCTTTGATATAACAAAACAATGTAAAGAGGAATTGTTCCCCTTTTATGGCCCTAAAGAAAAGTTCGCGATGGCATATGTCTATCTTTTATGAATAGTTTACTGAACCTATTTTTATGTTGAAAAAAAAAATAAAGAAATGGTGTGATATGATGTGGTAATTGGAAAGCAATTTATAGGGATACCATATTAGTCCTTATCAAATTAAGTACGTTAGTAGTGGTTATTGGGGAGTTCTGGACCACTCGACCTCAGGTCTTCCGGAAGGTCGCCACGTATGAAGGTCAGCCCGGCTTATTTAGAAAGGTCGCCGCGGATAAAGTTTATTCGCGTTTTGATATCAATTTAATTAGCCTAATTAAATTAATCAATCAATTAATTAAATCCATCAATTAATTAAATCAATCAATTAATCAAATTAATCAATGTAATCAAATTAATCAATGTAATCAATTTAATTAGCGGTCTGATCAATTTAATTCGCGGTCTTATCAATTCAATTCGCGGTCTCTAATCAAATTAATTCACGGCCTTATCAAATTGACTCGCGACTGCGGTTTTTGTTCCAAATATGATTCACAAATGGAGCTGCGTTGGTCCGTGTGATAACATGTTTTTACATGTTCGGTATATTATCCACGATATCGAAGTAATTGATGCTTTGATTCGCGGCCCCTTGTGTAATCGTGCAGTCACAGCAAAAAAATACCAATAACAGGTACAAACTTGTCGGGTTCTTTTGTATAAAAATGTATTCATTGGCCGGCCGTCCGCCCTTTTTCGCCGCTGAGTTTTTCTATGTAATACGCATTCAAAAGGTATTGTTATCTGAACTTATTACGTTCCAATATAATAGCTCACGGTTTATTCGTGGGCTTGATACGATTGGTAGGTATTTTTGATTTAGAAATCTGATGAGCGTTGATTAATTAAACCGTGGTACAGTTCCAATCAACCTTTATGGCACAAGTCGCGTCGCAGTAACCAGTTTTAGGTGTAGCGGGACGCAGTAGAGCGAGGGGGCATATGACTGAACCTGCGCAAGCATGCTTAAAGCGGTTGTATTCCGATCCGCCATAAAGTTTGATTGGAACTATAATATTTATCAATCAATTGAACCTCGTATTCCGTGTGATTTACTTCACATCGAATTCGCGTCCACGATTTTGATATGTATGATTAATTAAACAACGATTATTTGTCAATAAAACCGCAACGTATCGGTATGGTGTGATTTTGTATAGGACAATTATATCTAAAGATTTCCTTTGCGTGTGGTCTTTTAAACGTGTTTCAGCTTGCACTCGCCTTGCGTTCACGTAACGATTTTATTTGATTTATATGCGAGCTCTTCAAATAACTACTCGCTGTCGAAACTATTGCAATACAAAGCCAAAAACTTGTCGCAGCGTGTCTCATGAGATAAATCTTACATTGAATTGACGTTTACAATGCAAAGCAAAAACTGCGTGTGTGGTTGAAATTTATTTTTGATTATGTATACACAATACACACCTACATGGATCTTTTTTGAGCTTTAAATGCTGCGTACCAAATCTACGAGACCATATCGGCTTCGAATTTCAATAGGAAATCAATATTATTCCAAAGTTAAGACGTTCATAGAAAGAACCTAAATTAATTATGGAGGTGAGATTTTTTCTTAATAATTTTAATATTTATTTATGATTATTTCTTTTCGAAAACGTTTCATTCTTTTGTAACAGTTTTTAAAAGTTTCTACATTTTATTATTTATTTGTTGTTTTCAAAAATGTTTCTTACTTTAGTAATAGTTATGTGTGAAATATTTTTTTTTCAGTACTCTACGAATTCATTTATTTACTTTTTAATGTGTTTTGTTTTTACAGCAATCGTACGACGTCTGTGGTCCGTTTGCAAACTTCAGAAAAGACAGCTTTTATATTGAAAACTCAGATGAAGAGGAAACACAGCTTGTATCCAAATTAAGTGCCAACTATCGCAAGAGACAACTCGATGAAAAAACACCTCCTAAAAATGTAGATGAATTTTTTGAAGACGCGGGCCCAAAAAAACGGAAACATCGTGTCTCATCGTGCGTCACTAAAGGCTGCGATAATGGTGAAATTGCATTTTTGAGCTCAAACCAAGATAATGCTAATAATGCAACCCACTTGATCAAGATTGAATTGTATGATTTGAAAAAGCTGAAAAAAATTCAGCCTACGGACCATTGGAAGTACTGCAGTTTTAGAACGAAATATTACGTTCAAAATAAAGACACCAATCAACATTACATCAACATTAACGACGCTATATATAATATAACAAAGGAGATTGCTTCTTATCCTGATTGCAGAAAATTTACATTTAATAATAATTAGTTCAATTGTATTAAGTATAAGAAGTTTTTCTTAATTATAAAAATATATATTAGTTCGATTTCATTTTAAAATGTATTAAGTAAAATAAGTTTTTCTTGATTGTAAAAATAATCACTAGTTAATTTTATTATGAAAGTAAATTTAATAATGCATTTATTAAGAAGTTCATCTTGATTTTAAAAATTAATAATGAATTGTATTAAAGAAATAAATTACAAACTGTATTAAAAGTTTGCATTTAATAAATTTTTTTTAAAACTGTTCGATTGTATTAATAGACCTATATGTCAAAAATAAATTTTAAAAAGGTATTCAATCATAATAATAAATAAAAGTCTGGTTCTACTTGATGTATTTTTTAATTTTCAAATATACATTCAAACATTTTTTTTACAATAAAATCATTACGCAATGTATTTTCTGAAAATATGCTTACAAAATCGAACATGAATGTATTTACTTCACCCAAGCAAGCAATTAAACACGCACACATCTTTGCGTCAGCCCTTTAAAAGAGCTGTCTCTCAGTATCTTGGCCATTATATTGTTAGATTTGCCCGCGTTCAAAATTGTCTTACTTTAAGTGTGTTTTCTTGTGTGTAAAAAGATGGAGGTAATTTATTTTTATATTATATAGTATACATTAAAAAATATTTTATAACTTTGTGTAAATTTAAATCAGTAATGTTCAGTTTTATTTTATTTTTTAGCCCGAGTGGAATTCATATTACGAGCCTTCACAACATGACTTGTTCAACACTCTATACGATCCAGAACTAGTACAAATACTCGATGAAATTGAAGATAAAATGTGAGTATCAAGACAAATTATTTAGTATTTATAAGGTTTTGTTTATTAATTCTTATTGATATGCAACAAAAAATACCTAAAATACCTGAGTGATCCCCCATATGCTCTGAAAATTGGATAAAAATAGGTCTTTGTGCGTGTTATTTCAGATGTTATAGTATTAAAAGCATAATTCCTGCGTCTTTATTCATATAAAAATGTTTTTACTTCCACTGTATTTGTCATCCTGATTTAAAAATTTTGATTTTGTATTCATATTTATATATTTTTTTTAGGACACTTCAACATGGGCAAGGTACAAAAACAAAACGCCCCGTGCCATCGACCAGCGCGTGTGATGAAAACATACGACGTGAAATGATCAAATGTGATTTATGTGACGTTTTTATATACAAGAGGTACATGAAAAATCATTTAAATAGCACTTTACATAAAAACAATACTTTGCAGTCTAAACATACATTGTCAAATGTGACGTTAATACAAAATGCCTTTGGAAACAGAGTTCTAACTTATAGAATAAAACCACTTGAAAATAATCTTAAAACGTTTCAAACACCTGAAATTTTTTATGATTCAATCGAAAATTCCATCACATGTTTAATAGATCAGTGTTTAAAAGAGTTGACATGCCTGAAATTAAATTTTGTTATTCATGCGGATTTTGTCCAAGAAAGTAAAAATTTAGAAAATTCGTTTGATTTTCAGACGTGTAATTTTGTTGTATGCTTAGGAGATAACCTAGATAAAGTTTGCGTATTTTTGAGGGATACATTAAAATTTAAATTAAGTGAATTTGAAAAAAAAGATAGTGGTTGGGCTTTAAAAAATATAAGACACATAGAAATGAATGTAAACAAATTTAACCCATTTCGAGGGTCTTCATATATTGATTTACCTAAAGATATTAAATTAAAGAAAGCTATTGTAAACGTAAAAAATAATGACCTTATGTGCTTCAAGTGGGCTTTATTGTCGGCTATGTATCCAACATCAGTCCATTCAGACCGTGTTTCTTCGTATTTTAAACATCAACACAAAATAAATTTCGGTAAAATCAAATTTCCTATTAAATTGAAAGATATTTGTCATATAGAGCAGTTAAATAATATGAGCATAAATGTATTTACCTTGGAATATTCTAAAAAAAAGAAATGTCATGAAATCGTTGGACCTATTTACCACACAAAATGTCGTAAGACATCACATGTAAATTTACTGTATTTTACAAATGGCACCAACGGTCATTACTGTTACATCAAAAACTTTTCTCGCTTATTGTCACGTCAATTCACATCTAAACACGGTGAAATATTTATTTGTGACGGGTGTTTAATACGATTTACAAACAAAAAACGTTATGATTACCATCAATTACATGATTGTAGACACATTCGCACTGATTTACCCAACGAATTCGCTAAAAAACAAAACTGGTTTGGTAATGACGTTTCAAATAATATTCTCGAATTTAATGATTTTGACAAACAACTCAAACTACCTTTTGTAATTTACGCTGATCTCGAGGCCTTCTTAGAACCACTTTCCGATGGTACATCGCTACCTAGCACCAGCTCGCATACAATAAATACACATAAACATATTGTTTACAGCTTTGGTTATTACATTAAGTGCTCTTTTGATGATAAATTCTCTAAATTCAAAACTTATAACGGGACTGATTGTATAGAAGTATTTATGCAAACTCTTAAACAAGAATTGGTGTTCATCGATAAGAAAATTAGTTTTCGTGCACCACCTATAAAATTAACAGATGAGCAAGCAACGGAAGTGTCAAATTCAACAAAGTGTTATATTTGTCAAAACAATTTCAAGTGTGAGCCAACAATTAATTATGACTGGAACACGGGCGTTTTTTGTGGGGTCGGCTGTAAATTATGTGTTGAGAAATTCCACCCACCTAAATTCGTACCTGTATTTATGCATAATTTGCGTAATTATGATGCTCATTTCATTATACATGCATTGAATTTCGATGAGGGGAACATATCACTAATCCCTCAAAATAAGGAAAAATATATATCCTTCACAAAAAAGTTATATATTAATAACAGTTATATCAATTTGCGATTTATAGATACATTTAAATTTATGTCGTGTAGTTTAGAAAAATTAGCGAATAACCTCAAAGATGAACAATTTATAGAACTAAGAAAAAGTTTTCCTTTAGAGGAAGCTTTTAAACTGTTAAGAAGAAAAGGAGTTTATCCTTATGAATATATGTCTTCATATGATTTATTTAAACAAACCTCGCTTCCTTCTTATGAAGAATTTTACAACTCTATAACTAATTCTAATATATCTTTTGAAGATTATGAACATGCTAAAACTGTGTGGAATTACTTTAAGTGTCGGAATATGGGTGATTATTCTGATTTATACTTGAAAACTGATGTTCTATTGTTAACTGATGTATTCGAAAACTTTCGGGCGGTATGTTTAAAGACTTATTTTTTGGACCCAGCTTCTTTTTTTTCCGCACCTGGCCTCAGTTGGTCGGCTATGCTTAAATTAACAAAAGTAAAATTAGAGTTATTAACTGATATCGAACAAGTATGTTTTATTAAATCGGGAATTAGAGGTGGGATTTCGCAATGCAGTAATAGATATGCAAAATCAAATAATAAGTTCATGAAAGATTATGACACCGAAATTCCCTCATCTTTTATTATATATTTAGACGCCAATAATCTTTATGGTTGGGCGATGTCACAGTATCTCCCACTTGGGGAATTTAAATGGGTTGAAAATACAGTAAATTTTAATGTTTCGGAATCTGCTCCTTATGGCTTTATATTAGAAGTGGATTTAGAATATCCCGACAGTTTACACGATTCTCATTCGGATTTACCATTTTGCCCCGAAAATATTCGCATAGGTGAGAGTAAAGTTCAAAGATTAATTGCAAGTTTACAAAATAAACATAAATATATTATACATTATAGAAATTTAATACAGTGCATCAAAAATGGTATAGTGTTAAAAAAAGTACACAGAGTACTTCAGTTCAAACAAAGCCCTTGGCTACAGGAGTACATAAGTTTAAATACACATCACCGCACACTCGCTAGCACAGACTTCGAAAAAGATTTTTTCAAATTAATGAATAACTCAGTATTTGGAAAGACCATGGAAAATGTTGAAAAAAGAGTAGATGTTAAAATTGTTACCCACTGGGAAAATCGAGGTAAAACATTAGGCATTAATGATCATGTTGCTAAGCCACAATTTCACAGTCTAACGGTTTTTTCAGAAAATATGGCGGCAGTTCAAATGAAACGAACAAATTTTTTTTACAATAAGCCAATATATTTGGGTTTTTGTATACTAGATATATCAAAAACATTGATGTACGATTTTCATTACAACTATATTAAATCTAAATATGGATCCAATGCCAAATTGCTTTATACCGACACTGATAGCTTAATATATCAAATTTTTACCGACGATTTTTATAATGATATTAAATATGATCTAAAAGACCGTTTTGATACATCAGATTACCCCCTAAATAATCGATTCGGTTTGCCTCTGATTAATAAAAAAAAGATTGGTTATTTTAAGGATGAAAATAATGGCAAAATATTTAGGGAATTCGTTGGGTTGCGTTCCAAGCTATATGCCATGGATATAGAGGATAAATTTGTAGCTAAGGCTAAGGGTGTAAATAAATGTGTGACAAAAAATCTAACTTTAGAGAATTATAAGAATTGTCTTATAAATAAGAATAAAAAATATTCTAAAATGTATAGGTTTAAGTCTATTAAACACACGCTTTTTACACAAAAAATTTGTAAAATTTCGTTGTCTTTTGCAGACTCAAAACGTTATTTGCTAAGCAACTCGCACGATACTCTCGCTTGGGGGCATTATAAAATAAGAAACATTTATGAATAAAACTTAAATATGTTTCATTTATTTCTTATGAAAAAAAAAAACATACATAAATACACCCTCAAACACACACACACACACACTTAGAGCAAGACAATTTTGAACGCGGGCACGGCTTAGAAAGTAAAAAGTTTATATAAGTAAGTTAGTCTTAAGAAGATAATTAGATGTTTGTATATTTTACCTCATTAGTTTTAAGATAACAACATAGTTTGTATATATCACCTTATTAATTTTAAGAAGAATATAAATATTTTTTTGTATATTTAATGATTAGTTTTATTTTTTCCTTTCCATTACTTTTATTGCTTCAGCCCTTGCAGTACATGTTTAAATATCATAGTAAAATAATATGAATCATTTTATTCATCCATTTACAGCTATTGTAGCAGGTCCAAGTGGATGTGGTAAATCTAACTTTGTTACTAATTTCATTAAAAATGTTAACGTTCTTTGTAACAGCTCGTTTTCCAATATATTATGGTGTTATGATGAGATGCAACCACTATATAATCTAAACAAAGTTCATTATCATCAAGGCTTGCCTGACTTGAGTATGTTTAATGGTGTGAACCCTACACTTGTAATAATTGATGATTTAATGCGAGAATCTGATGGCCGTCTAGTTGACATTTTTACTAAAGGCAGCCACCACCGAAACCTAAGCGTGTTTTATATAACACAAAACTTATTCCACCAGGGCAAAGGCCAACGTGATATATCTTTGAATTCAAGCTATATTATTTACTTTAAAAATCCACGCGATAAGACTCAAATACAATATTTAGGTCGTCAAGTATATCCGGATAATGTAAAATTCATGCAAGAGGCATACAGAGACGCTACAGAAAGAGCACATGGTTATTTAATGATTGATTTGAAACAAGATACTAACGACTTGCACCGTTTAAAAACTAATATATTCCCCAGCGATGGATATACCATAGTCTATGTACCTAAAAAGGGGTTCAAATATGACGTTCAACAGCATATTTCACTTAGTCTTTAGCAATGATTGGACGAGTGACAACACATAAAGAGTTACTTAGAGCGCTGCATACTTTAAAACCTAAATACAGGACTGCATTGCTAAAAGAAAGTAACAGTGAAATAATAAATTGTATTTGTGAGTGTGTTTATAATGTTTTGAAAGGCAAGTTAAAACTGGAGAAAGAAGAGCACAATAAATTACAAAAGTATAAAAACGTTTTGAGAAAATTGGTTTCGAAAGGGAAAAAGAGTAAAGAAAGAAAAAAAATTATTATACAAAAAGGGGGTGCATTTTTACCAATCATTTTGGGAGCCGTATTAAGCAACGTTTTAGGTTCTTTAATTAATTGATTATTTATCATGGAAAACGCAAAAAAAATGATTCTAGTTGAGCCAGACGTAATAAAAAAGTTACACAATGACAACCATTCATTTGATAATGCATCCAAATTGGATAATGAAATGAATACAATACTAAAATCTAAAAAAGATGATAGAGAAAAATGGATATTATACCTTCAAACTTTACAGAGATACTTACATTTTACTGCCCAAGAACGACAGCCCATCAAATTACCAATAATTACACATGAACTCGAAAAAAAGATGAATTATAACAATAATTATGATACCGGGGATAATAAATACCTAAAACAGGAGCATACTGAGTCAGTTCCTGAATTGCCTCCGATAACCGAAGCATTACCAATTAAAGACTTTTATTCTCCAGCCAATGTTTTAAGATTGATACCGAAAACATATAGAACTAAGGGTGAATTACTGGTAAATGTACTATTGGAAAACGAGGATAAAGTCACTTGGAGTGAAGATGGAACACTTATATTAAATGGTAAAAGCGTGCCTGGAAGTAATATAGTAGATCTTATTTTGGATACATTGAGACCTGTAAAGAAAGCTGAACCTGCCGCTTGGCGACAATTTGCTGATAAATTGAAAGAAATAAAAACTCCGTTGGTTTTGGTTGGAAATCCAAGAACATTTGAATATATAAATAGATTATATACTAAAGATACTAAGAGTGGATCTTTTGAAAACCCAATAAATGAGAAGCAAAAAACTACCAATTCTCCACCATTAGAAGAATTAAGTTCTCCACCACCAGAAAAATTAAGTTCTCCACCATCAGAAAAATCTCTCGGGAAACTAAAGGGAAAAAAAATTGATTGGGAAAAATGGAGCCCTTACTAGAGATAGACAACATCTACTATGATGTTTCTAATCCTGCCGGTTATAGTAGCATTAATAAGTTAACTAAAGCAATGAAAGGTAAAATGAATAAAGAGGACGTTAAAAATTGGTTGAAAACTCAAGAAACGTATACTTTACATAAGCCAGTTCAAAGAAAATTTTCTAGAAATAAATATATATTATCCAACTTTAATGATCTATGGCAAGCAGATTTGTCTGATATGCGTACTTATAAAGAATATAATGATGGCTATAAATACATTTTGTGTGTTATTGATGTTTTCAGTAAATATGCATATGCAAGAGTCTTAGAAAAAAAAAATTCTCAGACTATTAAAAAGTGTTTTCAAAGCATATTTTCTGAAGCTAATGCAACTCCAAAACATATCCAATCAGACAAAGGTACTGAATTTGTTTCTGATGACGTAAAAAAATTTTTTTTATCCAAAAACATCAACTATTACACAACTAATAACCCAGATATCAAAGCTAGTATTGTAGAAAGGTTTCAAAGAACATTAAAAACAAAAATGTGGCGTTATTTTACTCACAAAAGTACTTACCGTTACGTTGACATATTGCAAGATTTATTGTTTTCATACAATCACAGTATTCATTCAAGCATAAAAATGCGTCCATGCGATGTTAACTCTACAAATATCATGAGTGTTTGGCGCAACTTATACGATAGAAAGAAGAAACCTGAAAATGAATCACCAAAATTTAGTGTCGGTGACTATGTTAGAATAACAAAGTACAAACATATTTTTCAAAAGGGATACGAGACAAACTGGAGCGATGAAATTTTCATAATAACTTCAATAATTAATAGAAGTCCATGGGCTGTATACACACTAAAAGATTTAAAAAACGAAGCAATCACAGGTACTTTTTATGATAAAGAACTACAAAAAGTAATATATAATCCATTCTTGGCTCATAAAATAGATAAAATACTACGTACTCGTTATAAAGGAAACAGAAAGGAAGTGCTCGTCAAGTGGAAAGGATATCTTGATAAATTTAATAGTTGGATACCATTTTCAAGTTTACAAGAAACATGAAAGATGACTTTTATTTAACGTTGTTAAGTAATAGTTCAATGCAATACTTTCCAAATAATACAACTGCAAATTTTATTACTAAATTACCCAAGTCTATTAAGTTGGTAGGAGAGTGGAATGTAGCAATTGTGGAATTTCAGCATCCGTGTACTATATATAGTGTTCAAGAACTAGAAAATTATATTAGTTTTACCGAGAGACAAAAAGTTATTATTGATGGCAAAGACACTGGATTTTATGATGAAAAAATAACCGCATATATTCCGCCTAGTAATTACGACTCTATGATTGACGTTATAGACGCGTTAAATTCGAATGTAATGTTAAGCGGTAAAATTCTATTCCATTATGACGAACTAAAGAAATCCATAGAATTGTTAAAACTAAGCGAAGACATTTTAAACATTGAAATCGCTCCTAAGCTTGCACTTCAGTTAGGATTCGATCCTAATATTGATGTTATCACAAAACGCTTTGGCACACATCCAATAAATATACATTTGGGATTACCACCACAGATGTTTATTTACTGTGACATAGTAGAGCCTCAAATTGTCGGTGATGTAATGGCCTCGCTATTACGGGTGATTTCGTTGGATACATCGAAATATGTTTTTGGTGTAAATAAAATGGTAACATTTTCACCGGCATATTACATGAAAGTTATGCGTCGCGAGTTTGATACAATGGAAATAGATATAAGATCTGATACAGGAAGACCTGTGCCATTTGAGTTTGGAACTACGTGTGTTAAACTTCACTTTAAACGTATACAATAATAATAAAAAATGATTTGTCCTTACGAACAATACTATTCACAACAAGGTGGTTCAGGTGTTGGTATAGTCTATAAGGGTGCACCGTTACAGCGTGGACATGGCATTGGAAGTTTTTTAGGTGGCATACTGCGATCCGTTTTACCATTACTTTCCACAGGGGCCAAAGCGGTCGGGAAAGAGATATTAAACACAGGAGTGGGGCTCCTTGGAGATATGATTCATGCACGCCCAATGAAGGAATCTATTCGAGGGCGACTAAAAGAAATGGGGGGAAACTTGAAAAGAAAAGCGGATGAAAAAATTGATAATCTCATGAATGGTTCCGGGTATATAATTAAGAAAAATCGCAAACGATCATCATTACAAAATAGAATTTCGGGTGGTAAAGTCACAAAACTCAACCGAACGAAAAATAACGATATTTTTTCATTTTAAAACAATGTCGTTTTTACATAGTCATTCGTGTGAATGTGTTAAATCAGAATTAGATTTATTCGCACTTCCATCGACACAGACAAGTATTGAAAGTGGGCAATGGATTCATTATAAACCTATTTCTTCCTTAACTGATGATGGGCCTATTGAGTTTAATGTCCCTGGAACCGGTGATGATTATATTGATTTATCGCATACTTTATTACATGTGAAAGCAAAAGTATTAAATCATGATGGGAGTACACTTGCAACAACAAACAACGTAGCACCTGTTAATAACTGGATGCACTCGCTTTTCAACCAATTGGATGTGTATCTAAATCAAAAACTTATATCACCACCAAATAATACATATGCCTATCGTGCGTACCTTGAAAATTTACTTAACTATGGACCCGCAGCAAAGGAATCGCATCTTGGCTGTAGTTTGTGGTACAATGATACTGCTAAAAAAATGGACAAAACCGATAGCACTAACGATGGATTTTATAAAAGAGCCGAATACATTAAAGCAAGCAAAGAAGTAGAAATGATTGGTCATTTGCACGGTGACATATTCAATCAAGAAAAATTTTTAATAAATGGGGTTGAAATGTGTATAAAATTAATTAGATCTAGAGAAAGTTTCAACTTGATGTCTTCTGATAAAGATGTTAAGTATAAAGTTCGTTTGACTGATGTAACTCTAATGATTCGTAGAGCCCGTATTAATCCAAGTGTGTTACTTGCCCATCAAAAAGTACTGACAACGACTACTGTTAAATACCCCATTACACGTGTTGAAGTAAAAGTCCTGACTATTCCAGCAGGTGTACAAGGAAAAACACTTGACAACATTTTCCTTGGGCAAGTTCCTAAAAGATGTATAGTGGGTTTCGTTAGCAATAAAGCCTTCAACGGACATCTCGAATCAAATCCATTCAATTTTCATCATTACAATATCAACTCATTTAGTTTATGTATTGACGGGCAACAAGTACCTTCAAAACCTTTACAACCGTCATTTAACACCGAAGATAACAATTTATATGCTTTAGCATATCATTCATTATTTTCTGGTACCGGTATACATTTCCATAATGACGGAAATTCTATATCAAGAGAAGATTACGCTGACGGTTACTGTTTATTGGCTTTTGATCTGACACCAGATCTATCTGCTAATTCAACTTCTCATTGGAACCTTATAAAGCATGGTAGTGTTAGACTAGAGGTACGCTTTGATACTGCCCTCATAAATACTACGAATTGTATTGTATACGCGGAATTCGATAATATTATTGAAATCGATAAAAATCGTAATGTGAACGTTGACTATAGCAGTTAATAAGTAATGTCTTATTGAGTTTTTTGTTATAAGCTAAGGCAACAATGACATGAACAGTCATGAATACTGATGAAATAAAAAACTGTATTGAAAGGATCGATCCGCATTTAAATTTCTATGTTTGTGCCTCTAATAGGTTACCGATAATAACATCGAAGCCTGTTTTCTTAATCAGTAATTTAGACCCTGACACCAAACCTGGGTCTCACTGGATTTCAATTTATATTAACAGCAATGGACAGGGTGAATATTTTGATTCTTATGGACGAAAGCCAACAAGTTACCATTTAAGTTTTTTAAAGAAAAACGCAAAATCGTGGTTTTATAATCATTTAAGACTACAACATTTGATCACTAATGTTTGTGGTAAATATTGTGTTTTATATGTTTATTTTAAGTACAAAGGAAAAAGTATGTCTGATTTTGTAAGCATATTTTCAGAAAATACATTGCGTAATGATTTTATTGTAAAAAAAATGTTTGAATGTATATTTGAAAATTAAAAAATACATCAAGTAGAACCAGACTTTTATTTATTATTATGATTGAATACCTTTTTAAAATTTATTTTTGACATATAGGTCTATTAATACAATCGAACAGTTTTAAAAAAAATTTATTAAATGCAAACTTTTAATACAGTTTGTAATTTATTTCTTTAATACAATTCATTATTAATTTTTAAAATCAAGATGAACTTCTTAATAAATGCATTATTAAATTTACTTTCATAATAAAATTAACTAGTGATTATTTTTACAATCAAGAAAAACTTATTTTACTTAATACATTTTAAAATGAAATCGAACTAATATATATTTTTATAATTAAGAAAAACTTCTTATACTTAATACAATTGAACTAATTATTATTAAATGTAAATTTTCTGCAATCAGGATAAGAAGCAATCTCCTTTGTTATATTATATATAGCGTCGTTAATGTTGATGTAATGTTGATTGGTGTCTTTATTTTGAACGTAATATTTCGTTCTAAAACTGCAGTACTTCCAGTGGTCCGTAGGCTGAATTTTTTTCAGCTTTTTCAAATCATACAATTCAATCTTGATCAAGTGGGTTGCATTATTAGCATTATCTTGGTTTGAGCTCAAAAATGCAATTTCACCATTATCGCAGCCTTTAGTGACGCACGATGAGACACGATGTTTCCGTTTTTTTGGGCCCGCGTCTTCAAAAAATTCATCTACATTTTTAGGAGGTGTTTTTTCATCGAGTTGTCTCTTGCGATAGTTGGCACTTAATTTGGATACAAGCTGTGTTTCCTCTTCATCTGAGTTTTCAATATAAAAGCTGTCTTTTCTGAAGTTTGCAAACGGACCACAGACGTCGTACGATTGCTGTAAAAACAAAACACATTAAAAAGTAAATAAATGAATTCGTAGAGTACTGAAAAAAAAATATTTCACACATAACTATTACTAAAGTAAGAAACATTTTTGAAAACAACAAATAAATAATAAAATGTAGAAACTTTTAAAAACTGTTACAAAAGAATGAAACGTTTTCGAAAAGAAATAATCATAAATAAATATTAAAATTATTAAGAAAAAATCTCACCTCCATAATTAATTTAGGTTCTTTCTATGAACGTCTTAACTTTGGAATAATATTGATTTCCTATTGAAATTCGAAGCCGATATGGTCTCGTAGATTTGGTACGCAGCATTTAAAGCTCAAAAAAGATCCATGTAGGTGTGTATTGTGTATACATAATCAAAAATAAATTTCAACCACACACGCAGTTTTTGCTTTGCATTGTAAACGTCAATTCAATGTAAGATTTATCTCATGAGACACGCTGCGACAAGTTTTTGGCTTTGTATTGCAATAGTTTCGACAGCGAGTAGTTATTTGAAGAGCTCGCATATAAATCAAATAAAATCGTTACGTGAACGCAAGGCGAGTGCAAGCTGAAACACGTTTAAAAGACCACACGCAAAGGAAATCTTTAGATATAATTGTCCTATACAAAATCACACCATACCGATACGTTGCGGTTTTATTGACAAATAATCGTTGTTTAATTAATCATACATATCAAAATCGTGGACGCGAATTCGATGTGAAGTAAATCACACGGAATACGAGGTTCAATTGATTGATAAATATTATAGTTCCAATCAAACTTTATGGCGGATCGGAATACAACCGCTTTAAGCATGCTTGCGCAGGTTCAGTCATATGCCCCCTCGCTCCACTGCGTCCCGCTACACCTAAAACTGGTTACTGCGACGCGACTTGTGCCATAAAGGTTGATTGGAACTGTACCACGGTTTAATTAATCAACGCTCATCAGATTTCTAAATCAAAAATACCTACCAATCGTATCAAGCCCACGAATAAACCGTGAGCTATTATATTGGAACGTAATAAGTTCAGATAACAATACCTTTTGAATGCGTATTACATAGAAAAACTCAGCGGCGAAAAAGGGCGGACGGCCGGCCAATGAATACATTTTTATACAAAAGAACCCGACAAGTTTGTACCTGTTATTGGTATTTTTTTGCTGTGACTGCACGATTACACAAGGGGCCGCGAATCAAAGCATCAATTACTTCGATATCGTGGATAATATACCGAACATGTAAAAACATGTTATCACACGGACCAACGCAGCTCCATTTGTGAATCATATTTGGAACAAAAACCGCAGTCGCGAGTCAATTTGATATCATCGCGAAATAAATACTATCGCGCGACAACCCCGACACGACATGCCTGATGCAAAGTTAAGCAGAAGTAATCAATGTTGTATACAAAGAAATATTTTAGTTCGTTTTTAAGTATAATAATAATAATAACACATACAATCACAACAACGTCTAAGTACTACTAAATACAAGCTCATGAGCTTGTATTTTGGGTACCAAGCGAAGACACCTCATACATATAACAACCAAGACCCGGTGCCAGTATTAATATTCATCATATAAATACTGACCCGACCTGGGATTCGAACCCGGGACCTCCAGCTTCGTAGGCATGGTCGCTGCCGACTAGGCTAAGCGGTCGTCAATATTCTTATTTGCAGAATTGTAAATTAAATCTATTAAAAATACTCCAACTATTATACGTAACATTGAAATGTAATTTAATCTAATCCGCATTCGACGCAACGAGGTGAAACTAAACTACGACAGAAAAAACACTACGGCGTATTTACGCTCTGCTACCTGCTGGGACGGGTCGCTAGTATATTATAAACTATAGACATATTCATCGTACCTATAACTATTTTAAGTATTCTCTACTATCATTCCATCTCGCAACTCGAAACTTCGTCAATTATCGTGCGGGCAACCTTGAGGAAGGGCCGCATGGTGTGCAGACTGCTCGATCCAATCATAGGGTATTATAGATCCAAGGCGAGTCTCGAAACCAAACTGCTGGTAATCCGGATCTGCCTAGCACCTGTGTTTGATTACGGATGTGTACAGCTTCTGCCACGTATCAGCAAACCAAATCGGCTAAGGATCCAGCGCATGTATCGCATCGCGCTGAAACGGATCGAGCAATTCCCTCTAAATATAGACACCGAGGTATTGTATGGAATGCTGGACGAGGACCCGTACTACAAGAGAATATACGACCTACACAACGACCTGTTGCATAGGCTCCTCCAGCTAAAGACGATCCCAGACAGTGAGGCACGCATAAATAAGCACGGCATGCACAACATTCTGCTGCCGTCAACCTTAGTCGACCACGTTCGAACAACCATCCCTCTAACCACGAGGAAGCAGCCCGTCTCAAAGCGGTCGCCGACGGCGGTTGAAGACAAGATGGGCCTCCTGCAGTAGGTAAAAACTTGACGTTGCCACAATAACTAAGTGTATATTATTATAGTGCGCGCCAGACGCCAGACAAAAGACGCTCGAGTGCAGTGCGATTCATTGTAAATACTTAATATCCACACAGACTATCGCCTAGGCTGACTCGATTCTCGAGCAGCATGCCTCCAGACTCTTTAGTACTTAATTTAATTATGTTAATTATAAGTTAACCACTAAAGTGGATAAAAAATATTCTGTTTATGAAAACAATAAAAAGTGTAAGCCACATTGTTCCCCCAGAACGAACCTAAACGGCAAACTCCACCCGTCCTACGCGACATGGTTGATGTAAACCCCCACCCAATACTTGTAACCCAACTAACGAAATAAATGACCTATTTATTCATTCGAATCTCCAAAATGCAAAAATCACGTCATCACGACGACGCGAAGAAAGGACAAATAAACAAACAAACACACATTCGTATTCATATCATTAGTTTTTTATTAGAGGATTACTATTTCTTTCTATCCCTCAAAAACGGTTTGTCGTTTATTATTATCGGGACTCAATTCGGAATACAAGTGCATTGCAACTGTCTCGACGATGCATTGACTCATGAACGCTGTATCCATAGTCACACAACACGATATTGATTAATTTATGAAAATTTTAAAGTGGTATTCCGATATAATTAATAATTTTATTATTTCTTATTATTCATATGTATATATCTTAATTTTAGGATTTTTTTTTATTTTGAGCGAGATTAGTGGAGGTAAATCACACTGTCATCTGGCAAAGGGCACTTCTCTCAGAGTCTTAGTCGGAAATAAGCTTGACCGAGAATTAAGATTAGGATGATGATTAAGATTGGGACGTCTACTCCGGCTCACGCACTACTCTGGCGGTGATTCCGTACTCGGGGTGTCGGGTGTATCCTGACTGCTCCTGATGGGTAGAGAGAAACTAGAACCAGTTAACAGTTAGAGAAACTTAGTGATGTTTATTCAGCGCCCAAAAAAACGTAGTTTGACTTTGTGTCCAAGGTCGCAGGCGCTGCGATACGACGTAAATATATTTTATTCTAGATTGTACATTAGTTTAACCTAATATGATGGATAAAATTGTTAGTGTGTATTATTATGAGTAATGTGATTTATTTTCTTTATATTTTTATAACTTTAAACACCTGATTGTGTTGCAAGGAAATCTGTTGAAGGAAAGGAAACGGCTCACGATGATCTATTTAATTACTTAATTTTTCCGGCATACTATTTTGCTATGTCCTATTTATTTATTTAAAGTACACTTATACTAATACATATAAAATATTTTTTTTTAAATTATACAAAAGCACAAGTTACATATATGTTTGCAAGTTAAAAGTATATAGAACATTTACGGTGACAAGACAACACAAATTAAATTAAAATTACAATAAAACAAAGCCTACAATATGAGATTCAGTTACAGTATTTATACATAAGTCGGGTTAGTATTCATATGATGAATATTGATACTGGTACCGGGTCTTGGTTGTTATATGTATGTGGTGTCTTCGCTTGGTACCCAATACACAAATTAAACCATAGTTTAGGGCCTAGACGTTGTTGTGATGTATACATACGTTATTAAACCAACGAACAAACAAATTAAACAAAACAAATGGATTTTTACGATATAAAGTTTGTTAGTAATTTTTCTCTAAACTTCCGGTGGAAATCGTTACGAACATCTATACCTGGTGATTTAGTTTTACTATCGTTATAAGATACTTAGTAAGTCAAAATATTATTAATGAAAAATATTGTTAAGGTTAGTATAACGAGCTCTTTTCGAAGGTATGCTATAAGTTATAAAATTAATTTGTCAACACTTTATTACGGTGGTTTTTCACAAATTTTCACAATTGTCGTACAAATGCTCCAGTTGTTAAAACATTTTTAGTAATCTCAGTTGATAATATTATGACGACTGCTTAGCCTAGTGGGTAGCGACCCTGCCTGCGAAGCTGGAGGTCCCGGGTTCGAATCCCAGGTCGGGTCAGTATTTATATGATGAATATTAATACTGGCACCGGGTCTTGGTTGTTATATGTATGTGGTGTCTTCGCTTGGTACCCAGAATACAAGCTAATGCTTAGTTTGGGACCTAGACGTTGTTGTGATTGTGTGTGTTATTATTATTATTATTATTACTATTATTATTAAAATTGGCTATTTTTATAGCAGGGTTTTGTGTTTTGTGTACTGAAATGTAGAAATGTTACCATGAAAAAATAAAAGTATTTTTTTGATAAAACTACCTCTGTTACATCCCTAGTCATTGTTCTCAAAATTATGTACGTTTTAAAACATCAAATGTTTTTTATTTGTTGTTTGATACTATATCAACGTGGTTCCTAAAAAAATTACGTCTTGAAATAACTATATGCTTTCCTTGGAGTATTACTTAGTGGCAAAGAGGTACAAAATTGACAGCAACATACGGTACGGTAGTCTATTATGTTAGTTTGAGTTATGAAACGTACGTAAACCAAAATGGCGGGTGTGCGGGTCAGCCGTGTCACCCACTACCAGGCATCTTTAACGACAGAAAACTAGTGTAGAACGGAACGTCTAATGAAGTGCCATTGATGTGACGCGGTACTATACTATCGACAATTACGTCCCTACTATTGAATTAGTGTTAAGCAAGAACGAAAAAAAAAAATGTGATTGTCAGCCATTGTTAACTGCGTATTGTATTCTTTACAAATAAAAATTACTGATTATCGAAATCTCCTTCTAACACGACCGATATGTTAGCTCTCTCGAATTTAGCGTTTGGTGTAGAGATGAAATAACCGCGTCTACGTATCGACAAAACGAAAACTATCGACAGCCTAACATCTCTAAACCCTTCACTGTCATCTGGCTCACAATAGTCTTTCTAGCATCGCACTCACGAGAAACTGACAAAAAACTTAAAATAACCCGTATTCATAATCCCGTTCTGGTTACTGAACTTTTCGAGAAAAAAAAACGTTATTCCTTTTTTTACACTAATTTCTTCAAAAGCACATGTCGACGAATGGGTTAAGTTTTTTAGTTTAAAAGTGTCGTTTCGATTTGAAATGGAAAGTTTAGGGGTTAATTTAGTGCCATAAATGTATTTTATTTCTTACTTCTGGATTTTCGAGTATTTCTTTTTTTTGGCTTTTTTGACTTTAGTAGATGAGTAATTATATGCACGTGGTAATGATTTGACGCAGTAACATGTGGGGAACTTTTTTTATTTGTCATCGGCCACCAAAATGTTAGGTGACGTGTTTTTTGGAATGCGAAGATGATGTTTTGTGAGATCGACTTAGTCATTTTGACCTACCACATTTTTTATAGTGTTGATTAATAAATTTCGACATAACTCAGTATTGTACGAGCACTAGGAAACTTTTGTAGGTAAAAAAAGTTGTATCTCTGAATCATGTGTCTTTGTTATCATCGAACAGATCTTTTAAAACAATTTTCATTATATTGTAACTTTTCCTTTGTGTGTAAGATGACAGATGACCAAAACTGTCCCCAATTTGACATTGATGTGCTGTGAATATTTTCAGCAATATGGTTCATAAAACTCCATTTTTAGGGTTCTGAACCTCAAAAGGAAAAAAAACGGAACCCTTGATCACTTCGTTGTCTGTCTGTCTGTCTGTCCGTCAAGAACCTTTTTCGCAAGAACGCGTGTAGGTATCAAGCTGAAATTCATATCAAATACTCAGGTCTACTGTCTCTTAGAGCTGTGAAAAAATTAACTTCTAAGCCAACGCAAACAGAAGATACAGCCGTTTATGCTGCAAATTTTCTATACTCGCAAGGGAATCATAACCTATAGGGTACTTCCCGTAAACTCAGAATCTTGAAATTTGGTACGAAGCAAATTCTTGTAGCACAGATAAAGGAAAAATTGCGAAAAGCATAAATTTTTAGTTACAACATATAATGAAAAAAATTTAAATAATTTTAAATTTACTATGTACCCCTTTCCTCATGAAGGCGTAGAGGTATTAAATTGAAATTCATACCAAATACTCAGGCCTATAATACCTTTAAGCTGTAACAAAATCAAACTTACTTTTACTTATATACCTACAGATTTGTACAGAACCCTCGATACGCGAGTCCGACTCGCACTTGGCCGGTTTTTTTTATGCATAATATTTACTTCTGTTGGCACAATAAACTGCGAAGACATTAATTCCTTATATTATTGACCTCGGAATCCTTCTGAATCGTGTAGTTCGGTACACTTGTTATTAATATGAATTTTTGTTTTCGTTCTTGGATGTACATATAGGAACATAGGAACCACATCGTGACCTCAATGATCGTGGCCACTAAATTGTGAGCAAAAAATATACGCCACAGGCTAAACTTACGCTACGCCACTAACATAGTGTATCTAGAATTCGTATTGGAATAGAAAATTAATATTATGAAATTTAAAAAAAATTAAACAATGATAATTACGTATGGTCTGTCTAATCTCTATTGTCGAAGTAGGAAACGCTCCACTTTAATGATTCTGTATCTATAGTTTTGGTGTATGTTCTAAAAGTTTAGAAAATAATCTTTCTATATGTTATAGGTAAACCTCGAAAATATAACATCTGTTTACTTTTTGACACAAGAAAATTTTAATATATGTGTAAATAGGTAATTTTTAGCATGACAATGTGTATACGCATAACAGAAACTCTGCTAGTTTGGGAGTAGCTGGCGCTGTGTGGGATGTCCTAGGTATTATTTAGAAAAAAAAGTGTCTTGGTTGATGTCGGCATAAATTGTAGTATGAATAATAAGTAAAAAATTTAAAACAATAATTGGCCATCAGATGTTTTCATAAGTTTTATTAAATAAATAAATTATTATAATAAAAAATTACAGTTATCGTGTTAAAACATTTTTAGGTTTTGGTGCACCCAAGACGAAATAAAGGAACATTTAATGATTACCTTGGTGTCTGTTTATCTGTTGTTCATCTGTGAAAACCTTTCCCCGTATTTACTGGCCGAAAAATTTAAAATTCGGTACATTATAGTATACACAATGGATATGATGTCACTTCTAAAAGACTTTAGTTAATATTCATAATGTCCCCTCCTGGAAGAGTTTATGAATACATATCTCTGTTCTCGGCCCATGTTCTAAGTAATTAAATATATTATATTAAAGTGAAAACAAAAATTTAAAAGCAATAATTGTATCGTACTGACAATTTAACAACAACTTAAACATTTTAGACAACTTAATTGCAATTTAACACAACTTAAAATTTAAAATTATAAAATGAATCATTAATAACAAAGTTATGAGTGTTTGAACTGTCCTATTGGGCATAGGAAGAAAAAAAAAACATTATTTAAGTATAATTCTTGTTTATAAATTCTGTCATTTTTGTATTTTCTTGATAAAAATATTTAATACTGGTCAAATACCCTATTTGTAGGCATTTCACTATTCGCACAAAGTTATTTTGCTTTTCAGATTACTGTAAATGGTAATTATAAGGCTTTCGTAATATTCTTTTTTAATAAATAAAAATAAATAACAATGTACTATCTAAATTATGTAATAAATTATGTACGTAAGAACTTAAATGCTTTCTAGGGTGGGTGATAACCACAACTTAAATACAAGACATAAGCGTTTGTTATCGATTCCCAGGTTCAGACTCTCAAAGGTTAATAATTCTTTCATGGGAAATTGTATCCGTTTTTATGATAAAATTCCTAAAGAAATGTGGAACTCGAATTCAAATCCATTTGCAAAGCGAGTTAAAGTCCAACTCCTGAAAAAAGCTTACTATTGTATTACCGAGTATTTAAATGATAAGTGTGCATGGACATCATCGTAATACTTGTAAGTTGTAAGTATGTTAAAATAAACTAAAAAACAATTAAAAAAACATATATTTAAATAAAATAAACAGGAAGGAGTTTCTTGCCGGTTTTTCTCCTTTTAGTTTTTAAATCGGTACCTAATCAATTTGTTTTGACTTTTAATAAGTAACTATGTGTAAACATCTTATATTGAAGAAAACTTTTTGAATTTGAATAACCCTGCGTGCGCATTATGATTTTCGCAAGTAAATTACTTAACTATACAAATAACATGTAGAAGTTGTCTTGTAATTTAGACAATATAGTAGTAATGACACATGAGTAAGTCTAATAGAGTTGTGTTTGTATGTTCAGCCACGTTTTACTCAAAAACTGCACATTTAATTACTATGGTTTTTTTTTGTAAAATTTGTCTAAAAAAGTGTCTGTTCTATTTGTCCATACCAGATCATCCATACCAGTATGAAAGAATGGAATATTTTTCCACTTATCCATACTGGTATGGATACTTTTCCAGATATCCTTCCTGTCGAAATGTTAAGTAGAATGGAATTGAAAACATTATGATAAAATTTATAAAGAAATACGCCTTTGCATATATTTTACAGGGAAACCTAAGCGATTCACGAATTGTTCAATCGGGAGTTAATTTTGGGGGGCACATTAGAAAACTAAAATCAAAGCTTTTCTCAAATGTATTTATTATAGTATTTTTTAATAATTCTGCTACATCCAAAATGCGGTGATATGGCAACATTTACACATACAAAAGGAACATTTTAGAACTTAACCTTGTTTTTGTACTATTTGTACCATAATTTAAAAAAAAAACTACAGAACGTTTTCAATAAGTAAAATATTATATAGTCTTTGACTCAATAGTTGTTTATTTGTTTTGTATTACTTTGTTTTTTGTTCAGCACAATTACTTCACGTCCATTACGATATTTATTTCGGTCTCTACGCATATGCGCTCGCTCTAAATTATTCAATTTTCAACTCGTGGGCTATAGAAAAGTATTTATTTTTTAAGTAAAATATATATGCCCTAGGTAGAAAATTCAAAAATATAACCTAATTAGATTATTATCATCATTGTATTTTTTATTTATTTAGATACCAGAAAAAAACAAGTTTTTTCTATGTGTATCGTATTCAGTTTGTACTTTTTGGCTTTTTTTATTTGTTATGATATATGCTACAATATCACACATTCTGATAGATTAATCAAGTACCTAACTGCAGAAACACAGGTCGCTGGTTCGATTCCCGCCCAGGACAAATATTTGTATGTATAAACATGCCTATTTGTTTCGTCTCTGGGTGTTAAATATATATATGTATATATTATAAAGAAAATTTAAGTATATATATCAATTGTCTAGCACGCATAATACAAGCATAATACTTACTTACTTTGGGTGTAGATGGCGCTGTGTGAGATGTCCCAGGTAAGTATCATTATTATGTTCTGGAAAATTTTCAACCGGCTATTACAATTCAAAATATACAGCCCTTTAAATGTAGATAGACGGACGGACGAACGGCGGCACAGGCTTAGTAAAAAGGTCCCGTTGGCACCCTCTAGGTACTGAAACGAATAATTTAGTAAAAATATGTCGACGAATGAAGAAACTTTAAAAAATATCTATACCTTGAAAGCTTAGATAAATTTAAAATGTCATTAAATTTTTTTTTTTCGATATAGTGTATACGGTCCATAGGTTGAGCACCCGCGCTGCGCACGAGTGCGTTAATTTCGTCCACCACCGCGACGCTAAGTACTTCTAAAACTTTCTGATTATGCATTTTAAATTTAACAATAGATAATTAATTAATTAAATTAATAAATAATCTCGGGAATCGAATCACGGCCTTCTAAACAAGACGCGGGCTCTCTGCCACTCGGCTAACAAGACAGTTTTTTAGGTGAGAAACCCTAAAAACATCATTTTTTTTTTAAATTTAAATATTGGTAAATATCGAAATAAACTCCTACGAACAGAGTATAATATCACGATCATTGCCCCTTTTGTTTTGTTCAATACTTATTTTCATCAAATCCATATCAGTCTATTATGCTCTACTGCAGGGGTTTAGGCCTCCCTACGGGATGGGGTTGCGTGTTTGAAGCTCATTCCTTGACGCTGCTCCAGTTGGTTGGTTTCACGTTGGTGGATTTTAACGACTGCCATCTGGTGATGTCTTCCGAGATCGATCGCTTAACATGCTCTCCGAGGCACGGAGACAGTGATAATTATTTATGTACTTAAGTCAGAAAAAAACTTATTTTAATTAGTAATCCTTCACGATTCCCAAAATAAAAGAATAATGAAATGATGGTTTTCAACATTAGTTTGTAATTTGCATAAATATTAACGTATTTATGTCTTCATCATAATGATTTTTTTATTAATTACGTCCGCTCAGCCTAGTGGGTAGCGACCGTGCCTACGAAGCTGGAGGTCCCGGGTTCGAATCCCAGGTCGGGTCAGTATTTATATGATGAATATTGATACTGGTACCGGATCTTGGTTGTTATATGTATGTGGTGTCCTCGCTTGGTACCCAAAACACAAGCTATAATGCTTAGTTTGGGACCTAGACGATGTTGTGATGTATACGTTTTTATTATTATTACTAGCGGCCCGTCCCGGCTTCGCACGGGTAGTATTCGTTTCTCATAAGAATCACTTTTTTTATCTCAGTCTTGTCTCATTCCCGTTCTTCCTTTCATTTTTTCGTTCCCATCGCAAAAATACTTTATTATTTCTGTTCTTGGCCCTAGCGTAGCTTCGTTTTCGTTTCCATTCTCATCAAAAATAACTTTTTTATTTCCGTCTGAACTCATTCCCGTTCTTCCCTTTCCCGTTTTTGTTCGCATCGCATAAATATTTTATCGTTTCCGTTCCTGGCCCTGGTCTCATTTCCTTTTTGTTTCCATTCTCATCAAGTACAACTTTTTTATTTCAGTCTTAACTCTTTCCCGTTCTTCCCTTTCCCGTTTTCGTTCCCGTAACACAAATATTTATCGTTTCAACAATTTCTGTCAGTCTTAATTAAATAAATTACACTTTTGCGAAATAATATTTAGTTATGCAATTATTAAATTACTAAAATGGCTATAAAAAAATAAGGGTTGATCGTAGAAGGGTGAAAATTGAGGATTGTATGTATTTTTGTATGTTGTATCATAAAAAAAAAGAAATTAAAAATTTTGTCTAAAAAAAAAAATTTAGGGGTGGACTACCCCTAACATTTATGGGGATGAAAAATAGATGTTGGCCGATTCTCATAGATACCGGATAAGCACAAAAAATTTCATCGAAATCGGTCAAGCCGTTTCGGAGGAGTATGGCAACGAAAACTGTGATTACTAAAATGGCTATTAAAAAATAAGGGTTGATCGTAGAAGGGTGAAAATTGAGGATTGTATGTATTTTTGTACGTTGTATCATAAAAAAATAGAAATTAAAAATTTTGTCTAAAAAAAAAAAAAATTTAGGGGTGGACTACCCCTAACATTTAGGGGGATGAAAAATAGATGTTGGCCGATTCTCATAGATACCGGATAAGCACAAAAAATTTCATCGAAATCGGTCAAGCCGTTTCGGAGGAGTATGGCAACTAAAACTGTGACACGAGAATTTTATATATTAGATTATTTATGATAAAAATAAATAAACAATATTTTATAAATAATGTATCCTAAATATCATTGTATACTGACGTCCAACACATATTGTATAAGATGATTTAATAAAATTTAATTTAATAATATTTTCTATAAAGATAGCCATTTAAGTCATATCAGTGTTAATTGTAATCAAATACTCTGTTTTAGATAAGTTAGAATAGCTCCTGTTACGGAATTGCCATGCCCCAACGAGGCGACGCAGGATGTAATATTAAGTGTAAGAAGCATCTGTAATTATATAATAATTCTGTGGCAAGCAATAAACTTATTATGATTAAATAGTTTTAAACAGTTTTTGCACATCTGCTCTATTTTTTGAAACTCAAGCTCTTGCGCTCTTAATTTACTTTTCTTCTAAGTGGTCTGTCCCTAAAAGTGTGTTGAAATGTATAAATTAACTTAGAATTTCATCTATTTTTAAATTTAAATGCGAAACTTTTCAAAATTTAAAATAATTTCAAATAAACCAAGAGACAAAGCAAATGTTTTTTTTTTGGGTTGACTTATTAGTTGATTACAGTTTTTCCAACAATATTTTATTCCAGTTTTATAAACAGAAAGATTTCTGGAAAAACCAAGAAGTGAGTAAATATAATCTAGATTTTAATCTGAAAAAAGGAAGTAATTCTCTTTTACTCCAACAATAAAATGTGTATAGAATATCAATGGTTTTTTCCTATTAAAATATTTGTGCTTTGCTTCTGGTTTTTTTTCTTGTTAATGTCCCATTGATTTGGTTTTTATTATTGTCATTCAAGTACTCGTAATTTAATCATACATTTACAGTTACCTATATATTACACGTATAATGCATTTTTTATATTGGTTAGCCAAGTCTCAAATGCCATCTGCTCATCGATACCCTTCTCGGGATGAGGGGGCTTGAAACTTAATCCACCACGCTGCTCCAGTACGGGTTGGTGGATTTTAAAGACTGCCAGCTATTGGTGGCATTCGTGACCGATAGCTTAATGTGTGATAGATTTTAACGATTGCCATCTGTTGATGGAAACCGGGACCGACGGCTTTCCGAGGCATGGAGTCAGTGATAGTTATGCACATAAGTTAGAAAAAATCATTGGTGTTTGCCCTGGGATTCGAACCACGGCCTTATAAACAAAAAAACGACCTCGCACCTCGCTATCCCTTGGCTGTCGTGACAGCCAAGGGATAGCACATGTCCAAATAAGTCTTGACTGAATTAATAAGTCTTACCTAACCAAAAAAACTTTGAGAAGCACTTGTAGAGAACAAGTGAGAGTTGGTTGAAAGTTCTTGCCCTAGTTAACAAGTGTTGTTGATCTAAAATTATCTTTAAGTTTTTACATATTAGAAGCATTTTGAAAAAGTAAACTTTGTATTGTAAGCAAATATCAAAGTGAGGATTATACACACTTTGATGAGAGTATTAAATTTATTTTATTTTGAATTAACTGTGGCACGTGAACTATGATGACTCTTTATCAAAGTTCATTTTTTCGTTTTGTGTTGTATTCTATAGAATTATTAGCAAAATTTGTAGAAAATTTTGTTCTTGAAAAAGCTTCTCTTGTCCTAATGCGATGCGACCGATGATGTTTTCGCTAGTTGAAAGTAAGAGAAAAAAAATTTTTTTTTCGAATTCTTAAAATTGAAGAATTTTTTTAATTTTTCTTATTGGTGACACATTAAAAAGTAGACAGAAAACAGAAAAGCATACATAGTGTTTTCGAATCGAAATTATACAAACATCCCCAAATTTATATTAATTCTCTTCGTGTAAGTTCGTTGAAAAGTTGTTGCTTGCCTACAGTAATCAAAACATTGAAGTCTGAAAGATCCATTTTTTGTTTATATCACCACACTTGGTCGTATTTCGTTCAAGTTTCAAGTGCCACTAAAAAAACGTATAGGTAAGGTAAGTTTACGCCGGGACGGTCGTCGGTCTTTTTAAAGAACAATTTTTGAGATTTATTACTAATTAATTAACTTTAAATTTGTTTACAAATATTACTTTATAATTAAATAGGACAATAATTATCGCTAGTATACACGTCTGTCTTTCATCTTTATTTTAACAGTGTGACGAAAGAAATGTGTAAAATATGTTCCCTATACCTATACTATAATATACTACTCCACCTGGATGGTGGGCCAGCCTGAGAATGTCGTCGACCGATGCTTTCCGCAAATTCAGCGACTTAGATGTAATGAAAAAGAAACGCTGGCCAGCTATGACGTATGTGCTTAGCAAAATGTGTGGCTGACATTCGTCTACCAAGTAAATTATAACAGTACGTCCATCATCGCAACTAAACTTCATCGTACATTATGACGTAAGAGCACAAGTAATAATATTTATAAAACATAAAAACGGGAATAATCATCATAATCAGCCCATTTTTACCCCACTGCAGGGACTTAGGCCTCCCCCAGGGTGAGGAGGGGGGCTTGGAGCTTAAGTCTACCACGCTGCTCCACTGCGGGTTGGGAACTGTAACGACCGCCATCTATTGACAGCGTCCGGGACCGACTGCTTAACGTGCCCTCCGAAGCACGGTGTCAGTGATATTGTGTACTTAAGTCAGAAAAACTCATTGGTACACGCCCGGATTCGAACCATGGCCCTATGGGGCCTTATAAATTTGAGACAGGTTCGTTGCGCTCTGCGCTATCACGACGACGACGACAAAACGGGAATGACACCATTTAATCAATTAATTCAAATCACAATATAATTAATTCACTTCACCACATAAGAAAGGTCTGCAGCACAAATCGTTCAACAATCATTTGCTCATAAATTAATAGGTATTGGAATTATCTCTGTCAGGCATGTATAATGGAATTTCCTCAACAAATAAAGAGTTTTCCTGTGCGAAACGACTTCAATTTAAGTTTTCACCACTTTTTCTTCTTACGAATCACTATCAAATTACGTCTGCGTTTATACACTTTTAATTAACCGCAACTTTTAGCAAATAGATTCACACAAACATTTAAAACAACCACGTCAAATAACCAGTAAGCACGCAAACAATCACGTCACATTTTAAAAAATTTAATACACCCTTTTCTTTAAATTAAATTTAGTTGTCGTATAAAGTATATTTCATATACGTTTACGGTTAAAAGTGTGGCGATAGCAGTACACTATCTTACATTATAACATAATAAATAACAACAATGTATATATCTAAGTAGTACCTAAGTTACGTAATATTAATTTAGCTAATAGTCGGTATTCCTTTGTCGGTACTTTGCAAATTGTACAAACATTTTTATCTTTGTAAGATCCCTTGTTTAATGGTGTAAATTGCATGCTAGCTTAAAATATTTTTCTTCCTTTGCAAAATCAAAGATTTTACGATTATTGACGTCGACGGACATTTTACCAACAAACCGTTAGACTTGCACAATGTTACCGATATTTGTAGTAAACGCCGCATCCCTCAAGGAAGCGATGCCGACCTATTTTTTACTCTCCCACGGTACCGTTAACCAGGTACCGTTAACATGAACCCCTTGAATCTCATCTCGACCGATGACGATTCGAGAGAACAGAGTTGTTACGCAAAGCTCAGCACGAGAAGTCGCGGATCGACACTGTCTGCCGACGTAATCACTCAAGTCGCTCTTTCCATTCTTTGTAATATATATATAAGTGAAAAACGCTAAATTAAGTCTGTACGCTATAATTTATCAAATAATAAATTAGTGAAAACTAGACTCTATTACTTATTCATTTTACGCGCGAATCTAAACTCCGATTATTTAGATTCATTTATGTGGGAGATCTAAATAATCAGGCCTCGAGGCAACACACGCAAGACTCCTTCCCGCATGTCAGATTCACGGTGACCCCAAGCAAATCAACTCAAGCAACCTGCATCATCCCACAAAAGTACCGTATAAAGGCAAAGACATAAAAAGCCATAACATTGGACATTTCAAAACAAGGACCAAATCCGGAAATTACACATGAGAGTTTTATTAATTCATCTTCATCGAATTGTTTGAGTTTTACCTGACTGGGGAGGCTAAAATTATTGAAGAGTATGTATGTATACTGGATATATTTTGTCACGTCCTGTAGCCTAAACGGCTTGATGGATTATAACATATGACCTGTTTTTGTAATTAGAGAGCTCCCTTTGTTATTTACTGACCGGTGATGGTACTTTGGCATGAAATATCATTATTGGCAGTACTCCGAGTCGCCTGGTTATGGTTTTCAAATTTCTTCAGGTCAAGTCAGTTTTTGACTGGTCCGAAAACCGTCTGCCGCTTTGATCTATCGTTAGAGATGCTTCTGGATTCCATATTCCAAATTCCATACATTCGCGCATTACCCAACTAGCAAAAAGTGATATTATAAAAAGTCACCGATGCGCATTTATTAAGACTTGTATTGGTTTTGTAATGTCTAACAAGTCCCGATTCAGGCAGAAAATCCAAGATCTTTAATACTGAATATGTCTTGTAACAACTTTGTAACATGCTTTCTTACAATAATATATTACAGTGCGTCTACAAGCATTCTAACAATAATTAGCTCTTATGTAATTTGTACAAGAGTTAGAGCATTTCAAGGTCCGATTTCCATGACTATTTCGCTAGTAGCGTAATTATTAAGTCATATTCATATGATAACCAATAGCCAAAAAACTAAAGTTGTCGACATAGCCAAAGCGATCAGCAAGCTGAAGTGGCAATGGGCCGGTCACATTTGCCGTAAAACTGATAACCGATGGGGTAGACGAGTTCTAGAATGGAGAACACGTACCGGAAAGCGAAGCGTTGGACGCCCCCCGGCCACCGGCCAGGTGGACAGATGACCTGAAGCACCATACCGGAGGTAGTTGGATGCGAAAGGCGGAGGACCGTGTGTGCTGCCGAGCCTTGGGAGAGGCCTATATCCTGCAGTAGAGAGACACGGGCTGGTGATGATGATAATGATATGATAGTATATTTTGATATCCGCTTAAGTATTGGACTAATAAACATTGCATAGCGCATTGTTCAAACCAATTTCTATAGAATATAACTTATTTATTGATATTGAATATCTATCTTAAAAGCTTGTTTATCTGTTTTCAGCTAAGTGGGTATGTAGTTCTTTATGGTTTTTTTTTAAATAATTTAGTTTTTAACTTACGAATTTCAAGTGTAAAATTATTTAAATAAGTCGATGTATTAAAACGAAAACAAAAAGATCTTCATACTGTACAAGGGTTAAAGTGTAAAGTAAAAAAGAAAAAAAAAATGTTTTTAAAGAAAGCATAACCGTCGCACATGTTGCTATCCGTATTAATATCTCGCGACGCGCGTGGACGCGTCACGTTCACGATTTAACAAAAAATTTTAGTCAAGCGTGAATCGATTCGTAGCGAGATAATCAATGTCAATGACTCGAGCGATCCTTCTGGGACTACCATTCGGACTACCGTTAATTTCGAATTTGAATATTGAATTTTGTCATCCGCTCTTTAAGAAACTTTTTAACTACTCCAGATAGAGTAGTTAAAAATTGGCTTGGACCAAATTTTTTACATAGTTTTTATATTTTATAAAAAATGAGTCTGAAATATAGTTAGTTATTTTAGGTCAAAAATGTCAATGAAATATGCCTGTGACGTCAACTGGACAGACATTTACTATTCGCATTAACTTAGACTAAAGAAAGTCATAGTATTTTTCATTCATTCATGAAAATCACAATTTCTTTTGACAGTAGTAACTTCACCTAAATATTTTATTTAGCTTTGGTTTCTTACTGTGGAAAGCAGCGCAATAAAATTAACCGCCCAAATGTTATAACAGGGACAAAAGGATATTTGACTACTGTTAAATATATCGATTTACCAAGAAATATTAAAATAGCTTTTACTACATAACAAAAACAAACGAAATTATATTCGGTTGATGAATGTGGATATTATAAGCTATTAAAATGTTAACTCTGTCTCTTTCTTGCAAAACGATATTTAATACATTATTTTAACTGGCCTGACGTCACACATAGGTACGCCGTGAGGTATTGCCATCTCTGTCTAACAGGTTTTAAACATGAAATAGAAAAAACCCGAACAAATACGAAGCGAACTCCCAACCGAGGGTTCCGTACAAATTTATAAGTACATATATTATGAACGCATACCATTGCTTAACCTCCATGATTGATTACGTACTTTAAATAAAAGAGTATATTTTTTATGATTTGACTACAAATGTATAATTTTCAGATCTTTCCCTATACTTGTAGTATAAGACGGTATTACTTGCCAAATTTCATAGTTTTAGGTCAAAGGAATAAATGCAATTTAATGTAAATAAAATATAAAATTTTGATCCCTTGTTTTCCTTGATTTCAATGGAGAGTGTCAAAATATAGGTACGTTTTTTGCGGCACAAACAGTCGTATGTTTTAATTTTATGTTAACTTAGAAGTTTGATTTTTTTCACAGCTTCAAGGGACTGTAGACCTGAGTATATAGTTTTAATTTCAACTCGATACCTCCACGCGTTCCCGAGATGAAGGGGCTTGACAGACTGACAAACAGACAGACAAACAGACGGACGGACGGACGGACAGACAGACGGGAAACGAAGTGATCCTATAAGTGTCACGTTTTTTTTTTCTTTTTGAGATATCAGCGCTACTTTAAAATTTTGTTCCAAGCCCATTCACATTTTTATACATTAAAGCTCAAGGGTTGTTTTTTGACTACGAATTATATCAGAGATGGTGGGGCGGAAAGATAACGTTAAAGTACCTATACCATTGGAAAGATCTCTTGCCAAGGTCATGATATGCACGAGCAACTAAGCATTCAAATAGTATAAATTGATAAATGCTGGAAACTATAGCGATTTAATCTCTAGTTTTGAAAGCACAGGGAGGGACGAGACAGAAAGGGCCAAAGAGAAGAGAGGTGGGGCGTGGTAGAAAAGAATAAAGAAGTAGGTAATGAACATTAATTATGATTAAAAAAGGTAGAGACGCAAGTACGATCGTGCCAAACGTCTTGTTCTCTTTTTAAATTAAATATATTTTCAGTCCCGAAACAGCAAATAGCTTTAATTTATCAGAAATATGGTACCACGTCGAGAAGCAATGGATTACTAAAAGAACAAAATGATTTTTTTCGAGTAATTAAAAAAAAACCAGTGGTCGCAATTCCGTACTCACTTTTTTGGAATCACTACCGAAAATAATTAGGCGAGAGTAAGTTAATTCAAATTTCATCATACGACAGACTATACTTCTAAGGTTGACAGTATTTGTAACACATTATATTATTACCAAAATAAAATAAATTTATCTGTTTATAGATTTTAGCTTTTCACATTCCTTTTCCATATAAAGCTTCTGTGCCAAATCTCAAATTCTCCGTGCGCTTATAGTAGGTATCCTTAAAAACGTGGTAAGAGGTGGTATAACCGTATGGAAAAGTATGATCGATACCCGTGATAAAGAAAATATATTATAATTTTTGAGTATCTAATTTCTTTTGGCATGACTAAAGTTTCTAACAAATATACTCGGCTTCGTATCATCATCATATTAGCCCATTATGCCCTACAGCAGGGGCTTAGGCTTCCCCCGGGATGATGGTGCTCGGAGTTTAATCCACCATGCTGCTCCAGTGCGGGGTGCTCGATTTTAACGACTGCCATCTAATGATGGCAAGCGGGTCCGACGGCTTAACGTGCTTTCCGAGGCACGGAGTCAGTGATAGTTATGTACTTAAGTCAGAAAAAAACTCATCGGTACATGCAGGTTTCTGGAATCCGAACCACGGTCTTCTATACGAGAAGCGGGTTCGCCACCACTCGGCTATTACGACACTTCGTACAGGTAGTTAGAAATCTGATTCAAAACTAGAAAAAACAGCGGTTATCCTTTTAAACATATTTTACTGTTAAACGCACTATATAACCATATAAACTTGAAGAAAAGACTTTTTTTTAAACTTCATAAAGATAAGATCTGATAATCTTACGAGTTAGGTTTTAGTTCATCAATTATTTTTTTCGAGCGCTAAACACACCCTGAACAAACATTGATGTACGTAGAGATACCGCATTGTGACAACAAAAATGTGAGCAAAATAATATACGCCGCAGACCGATATACGCTGCTATATTCAGTGTGAAGTAAAATTTTGTGTGTGGAATTCGTTTTTCAAAAGAAAATAATTATTCTGAAAATATATTTCATATGCTGGTAAGTAATTTGAAAAAATGTTTGTTCAAAACAATGATAGTCATATACGATATATCTAAGCACTATGTCTGTCATTTTGGTTAAGTTTTCGATCGTTTCTAAGTGTATCAGGCGTTCCATCTTAATAATTTATGCTCTAAGTTGACACATTAGTTTTTTTTCCATGCAGCCAAATGTGTCCTGAAGGAATACTCCCATTTTACTTTTAACTCGTTAGCGCGCGGTCGCGCTTGTGTCCACAAAAAAACATACTAGTGCATAAGTAAACAATGAAAAGTATTTTGTTTTCTGAAATAGGATTACGTATATTAAATATAAATGCTTTAAATTATAAACATTAATTCAATTTTCCAATTGAAGTGGTTTCAGTGCTGAAAATATTTCTTTCCATGTAAGTTAAATATTTTTATTTTTATTATTTAAATCAGTGTTTAGTACGTTATTATTTGATGAAGATCTCAAGGTTTTAACATTAATATTATTAAAAATAATAAATAATAAAAATATATTGTATTTAAACACAATATTTTAAAATTATTAATTTTTAAAAATGTTCACTCTATAGTTACTTTTGAGTCAGTGTTGTAAAAATATAGTAAGTTAATTTTCCATCCTTAAATAAATAGTTTTTTGCTATTGCGTTTACACAACTAATATAAGCAATATAAAATACAAAAAATATAGTTTAAAAAAACTAAAAAACACGCTGTAAAAGCAAATTGAACTAAAAATCAGGAAATAATCGTTATTAGTATAATGACAAAGTGATTAACGAGAAAATTAATGTTATTGTGAAAAAGCGTGGGGTGCTCGATGTCAGTTATTATATTTCATTGCACCCATTTATTTTTCATTTTTAGTCTTAAAATATTTTAAACTACGTTTCACCTTAATTTACATACGTACATGTGTAACTCACAATTACCTATAAAACGATAAGGTAACGTATAAAATTTTATATACGTACTACTAACCACTGAGGAGTATCCTTATGAGCAGACAATCTTGGTTTCTGCATCAATTCGTGGTAAAAATCATGGTTAGCTATTAAAATGCAACGTATATACAAAATTCGGTGTGCGTGCTATTAACTGTTGAGGAGTATCGTCATGAGGAGACACTCTTGACTTCAGCATCAATTCGTGGTAAAAATCATGGTTAACTATTAAAATGCAACGTATATACAAAATTTGGTGTGCGTGCTATTAACTGTTAAGGAGTATCCTCATGAGGAGACACTCTTGACTTCAGCATCAATTCGTGGTAAAAATCATGGTTAGCTATTAAAATGCAACGTATATACAAAATTTGGTGTGCGTGCTATTAACTGTTAAGGAGTATCGTCATGAGGAGACACTCTTGACTTCAGCATCAATTCGTGGTAAAAATCATGGTTAGCTATTAAAATGCAACGTATATACAAAATTTGGTGTGCGTGCTATTAACTGTTAAGGAGTATCCTCATGAGGAGACACTCTTGACTTCAGCATCAATTCGTAGTAAAAATCATGGTTAGCTATTAAAATGCAACGTATATACAAAATTTGGTGTGCGTGCTATTAACTGTTGAGGAGTATCGTCATGAGGAGACACTCTTGACTTCAGCATCAATTCGTGGTAAAAATCATGGTTAACTATTAAAATGCAACGTATATATAAAATTTGGTGTGCGTGCTATTAACTGTTAAGGAGTATCCTCATGAGGAGACACTCTTGACTTCAGCATCAATTCGTGGTAAAAATCATGGTTAACTATTAAAATGCAACGTATATACAAAATTTGGTGTGCGTGCTATTAACTGTTAAGGAGTATCCTCATGAGGAGACACTCTTGACTTCAGCATCAATTCGTAGTAAAAATCATGGTTAGCTATTAAAATGCAACGTATATACAAAATTTGGTGTGCGTGCTATTAACTGTTGAGGAGTATCGTCATGAGGAGACACTCTTGACTTCAGCATCAATTCGTGGTAAAAATCATGGTTAACTATTAAAATGCAACGTATATACAAAATTTGGTGTGCGTGCTATTAACTGTTAAGGAGTATCCTCATGAGGAGACACTCTTGACTTCAGCATCAATTCGTGGTAAAAATCATGGTTAACTATTAAAATGCAACGTATATACAAAATTTGGTGTGCGTGCTATTAACTGTTAAGGAGTATCCTCATGAGGAGACACTCTTGACTTCAGCATCAATTCGTGATAAAAATCATGGTTAACTATTAAAATGCAACGTATATACAAAATTTGGTGTGCGTGCTATTAACTGTTAAGGAGTATCCTCATGAGGAGACACTCTTGACTTCAGCATCAATTCGTGGTAAAAATCATGGTTAGCTATTAAAATGCAACGTATATACAAAATTCGGTGTGCGTGCTATTAACTGTTGAGGAGTATCGTCATGAGGAGACACTCTTGACTTCAGCATCAATTCGTGGTAAAAATCATGGTTAGCTATTAAAATGCAACGTATATACAAAATTTGGTGTGCGTGCTATTAACTGTTAAGGAGTATCGTCATGAGGAGACACTCTTGACTTCAGCATCAATTCGTGGTAAAAATCATGGTTAGCTATTAAAATGCAACGTATATACAAAATTTGGTGTGCGTGCTATTAACTGGTAAGAAGTATCCTCATGAGGAGACACTCTTGACTTCAGCATCAATTCGTAGTAAAAATCATGGTTAGCTATTAAAATGCAACGTATATACAAAATTTGGTGTGCGTGCTATTAACTGTTGAGGAGTATCGTCATGAGGAGACACTCTTGACTTCAGCATCAATTCGTGGTAAAAATCATGGTTAGCTATTAAAATGCAACGTATATACAAAATTCGGTGTGCGTGCTATTAACTGTTGAGGAGTATCGTCATGAGGAGACACTCTTGACTTCAGCATCAATTCGTGGTAAAAATCATGGTTAGCTATTAAAATGCAACGTATATACAAAATTTGGTGTGCGTGCTATTAACTGTTAAGGAGTATCCTCATGAGGAGACACTCTTGACTTCAGCATCAATTCGTGGTAAAAATCATGGTTAACTATTAAAATGCAACGTATATACAAAATTTGGTGTGCGTGCTATTAACTGTTAAGGAGTATCCTCATGAGGAGACACTCTTGCCTTCAGCATCAATTCGTGGTAAAAATCATGGTTAGCTATTAAAATGCTACCTATATACAAAATTCGGTGTGCGTGCTATTAACTGTTAAGGAGTATCGTCATTAGGAGACACTCTTGACTTCAGCATCAATTCGTGGTAAAAATCATGGTTAGCTATTAAAATGCAACGTATATACAAAATTCGGTGTGCGTGCTATTAACTGTTGAGGAGTATCGTCATGAGGAGACACTCTTGACTTCAGCATCAATTCGTGGTAAAATTCATGGTTAGCTATTAAAATGCAACGTATATACAAAATTCGGTGTGCGTGCTATTAACTGGTAAGGAGTATCCTCATGAGGAGACACTCTTGACTTCAGCATCAATTCGTGGTAAAAATCATGGTTAGCTATTAAAATGCAACGTATATACAAAATTTGGTGTGCGTGCTATTAACTGGTAAGGAGTATCCTCATGAGGAGACACTCTTGACTTCAGCATCAATTCGTGGTAAAAATCATGGTTAGCTATTAAAATGCAACGTATATACAAAATTGGGTGTGCGTGCTATTAACTGTTGAGGAGTATCGTCATGAGGAGACACTCTTGACTTCAGCATCAATTCGTGGTAAAAATCATGGTTAGCTATTAAAATGCAACGTATATACAAAATTCGGTGTGCGTGCTATTAACTGTTAAGGAGTATCCTCATGAGGAGACACTCTTGACTTCAGCATCAATTCGTGGTAAAAATCATGGTTAACTATTAAAATGCAACGTATATACAAAATTCGGTGTGCGTGCTATTAACTGTTGAGGAGTATCGTCATGAGGAGACACTCTTGACTTCAGCATCAATTCGTGGTAAAATTCATGGTTAGCTATTAAAATGCAACGTATATACAAAATTCGGTGTGCGTGCTATTAACTGTTCAGGAGTATCGTCATGAGGAGACACTCTTGACTTCAGCATCAATTCGTGGTAAAATTCATGGTTAGCTATTAAAATGCAACGTATATACAAAATTCGGTGTGCGTGCTATTAACTGTTCAGGAGTATCGTCATGAGGAGACACTCTTGACTTCAGCATCAATTCGTGGTAAAAATCATGGTTAGCTATTAAAATGCAACGTATATACAAAATTCGGTGTGCGTGCTATTAACTGTTGAGGAGTATCGTCATGAGGAGACACTCTTGACTTCAGCATCAATTCGTGGTAAAATTCATGGTTAGCTATTAAAATGCAACGTATATACAAAATTCGGTGTGCGTGCTATTAACTGTTGAGGAGTATCGTCATGAGGAGACACTCTTGACTTCAGCATCAATTCGTGGTAAAATTCATGGTTAGCTATTAAAATGCAACGTATATACAAAATTCGGTGTGCGTGCTATTAACTGTTCAGGAGTATCGTCATGAGGAGACACTCTTGACTTCAGCATCAATTCGTGGTAAAAATCATGGTTAGCTATTAAAATGCAACGTATATACAAAATTCGGTGTGCGTGCTATTAACTGTTGAGGAGTATCGTCATGAGGAGACACTCTTGACTTCAGCATCAATTCGTGGTAAAATTCATGGTTAGCTATTAAAATGCAACGTATATACAAAATTCGGTGTGCGTGCTATTAACTGTTGAGGAGTATCGTCATGAGGAGACACTCTTGACTTCAGCATCAATTCGTGGTAAAATTCATGGTTAGCTATTAAAATGCAACGTATATACAAAATTCGGTGTGCGTGCTATTAACTGTTCAGGAGTATCGTCATGAGGAGACACTCTTGACTTCAGCATCAATTCGTGGTAAAAATCATGGTTAGCTATTAAAATGCAACGTATATACAAAATTCGGTGTGCGTGCTATTAACTGTTGAGGAGTATCGTCATGAGGAGACACTCTTGACTTCAGCATCAATTCGTGGTAAAATTCATGGTTAACTATTAAAATGCAACGTATATACAAAATTCGGTGTGCGTGCTATTAACTGTTCAGGAGTATCGTCATGAGGAGACACTCTTGACTTCAGCATCAATTCGTGGTAAAAATCATGGTTAGCTATTAAAATGCAACGTATATACAAAATTCGGTGTGCGTGCTATTAACTGTTGAGGAGTATCGTCATGAGGAGACACTCTTGACTTCAGCATCAATTCGTGGTAAAAATCATGGTTAGCTATTAAAATGCAACGTATATACAAAATTCGGTGTGCGTGCTATTAACTGTTCAGGAGTATCGTCATGAGGAGACACTCTTGACTTCAGCATCAATTCGTGGTAAAAATCAAGGTTAACTATCAAAATGCAACACATACCGCTTAGCCTAGTGGGCAGCGACCCTGCCTACGAAGCTGGAGGTCCTGGGTTCGAATCCCAGGTCGGGTCAGTATTTATATGATGAATATTAATACTGGCACCGGGTCTTGGTTGTTATATGTATGTGGTGTCTTCGCTTGGTACCCAAAATACAAGCTAATGCTTAGTTTGGGACCTAGACGTTGTTGTGATATACAAAATTTCGTGTTTGTGCTATTAACCATTGAGGAGTGTCATCATGAGGAGACAACCCTGGCTGCAGCATTAGGTCATTTTTATAATTTTAGTTTATTGTCATCAAAGTTACATACGTCTTCCAAATTTCATCCCGATAGCTACAGTTGAAATGAGTCAAAATCAAGTTCAAAGAAGTCAGTTACATATAAGCAAACATACAAGTTAAGCTAATAAAAACGTGTTCAAAAGGAAAATGTGAAAAATCTATTTTACGAGTATTGTGTGTCATTAAGTAATACTGTGTCACTAAACAACTGATACATATACGTAATATTCTTTATAATACATACTTAAACAGATATTTATACACCCAGGCACAGAACAAATAGACATGATAATGCACACTAATATTTGTTCCGGGCGGGAAGCGAACCCGAGACCCTTGGCTACGCAGTTAGGGTTTCTAAGCACTAGACTAATCGGTCAGTCTTCACAATATATACAGATATATATGACTGTAATAAATGAATTTAAATACTCATAATGACATTTCAGTACCACTTGAACCCCGAATAAGGCAAAAAAATTAAGACATTGACCTCTGGATTTCTATGATAGTCCTGTCATTCCGTAGATAAACTGTTGCGTAGGCAACGTAGCGACACACGTTCAAAAACTTAATTATATTTTACTATGGTACCTTAAAAAAACTAGTCAAGTGCGATTCTGACACGCGAACCGTAACATAGTAGTATATAATTGAATTTTATACTACTTAACATATACGCGATATACATTATACAAATTTGCGTTATGTATTTACAAAATAAAGTAAGTTTGTAGGTAATCACAAAAAAAAACATTGTTTATGTAATTTAACAACAAATTTACGTTTTTCGGATTATTCTTTAAATATTCTTTATAATATATACATATATAAATATTTTACACCCAGGCACAGAACAAATAGACATGTTCATGCACAAAAATATTTGTCCCCGGCGGAAATCGGACCCGCGACCCTTGGCTTCGCAGTTAGGGTCTTGAAGCACTCGGCTAATCATTCGGCCAAATATGCAGCGTGATTGACCATATTTTTTGATTGACTTTTTAAATTTGATTTTTTAATAACTGTTTTAATGTTTTATATTAATTTCAACTTAATACTGACTGCATTTTTAAGATAATGTGTATTTAATAAAAAAAAAATATGTTATAACTACTAATTAACGATTTTCGGTTTTTTCCTTTTCTGGTACTGTAAGATCTTGTTTTTTGTCAAATTTCCTAGTTCTAAGTCAACGGGAATCACTCTAATTTAATATATGTAGCACAAATGGCCGTAAGGAAAAATATTGTAAAATTTCTGAAAAAATCAGCGCGCAAGCCTAGGTGCTTGCAGCAGAGAGAAGAAAACTTTGCTGTGTATTGGAAGTCGATAATTCGAAAAAAAAAACATACCAAATACCAACAATATTGGTTATGTTACCTACATGCTTTTGCAAAAATATAATAACGTGAAAAACTTTAAAAATAATAAGATCCATGTAGTAATTCAAGTATTCTCTTGTATTTCTCACCATAATTATTCTATAAATTTGTATACCAATAATGAGCAATACATAATTTTACAATATTTAACAGTTAACTATATATGAGTAATGGGCTTGTACCAAAATTTTTAGGAACAAATTTTTTATATCTTGTTCTGAAAATTTAGACTGATTAATCTAAACAGAAAAATAATGAAGTCCGTAAATTTCTTGGTTTTCTGTCCAAAAATTGGTCAATGTAATATCCCTGTGACGTCAACTGGACAGATGTTTACTATTTGCATTATCTTAGAGTAAATAGAGTCGTAATATTTTTATTGACTCATGAGGGTTACAATTTCATTGGATATAGTGACCACACCTCAATATTTTTAATTTAATTTTGGTTATTTTTGGTCTTTTATTGTAAAAAGCAACACAATAAGCTCTACCGCTCAATGACGTCACAGGGACAATTTTAAAGTCAGATAAATTTTCATAAATATCAAGCAAAATTGGAAATAGATTTTTTTTTATTATTTTACAAGTAATTATAGAACCTCATTCCTTTTAATTTTCATGACCATCAGCGCTACATTGAAATTTTGGTCAAAGTGCATTATTATTTTTAATTAATTATAATTTTATTACTAAATTATTGCCGGAATTTATAGTTTTGTCCTTACAAAGCAGTGTACACAGCTTAAAGTCTTTTTTAGTCTTTTTCGTCTTTCGACGACCGCTTGGTCTAGTGGGTAGCGATCCTGCCTACGAACCTGGGGGCCCCGGCTTCGAATCCCAGGTCGAGTCAGTATTTATATGATGAATATTGATACTGGTACCGGATCTTGGTTATGATCGACATACATACGGATATGTATGTCGTGTCTTCGCTTGATACCCAGAACACAAGCTAATGCTTAGTTTGGGGCCTAGACGTTGTTGTGATGTATACGTTATTATTATTATTACTATTTTAATAAAAATAATAATACAGAATCGAAAGCAAACAAACAACGAAAACGAAAACACAACAAAACATTTAAATTTTTTCCAATGGCGTAGAGAAAATAAATTTGACAGCAGCGTTTGGTTTTAATAGAGTCAGAAATGTCACTTCACAGTATCGAAAATACAAACGCAATTTCGCGAGTATGAAGGCCGGCGCACGGGGCCTCGCACAGTAAACTCGGACTGAAACTCGCCATCTCGCAATGGGTACACACCAGCTAGCTATAGTATGAGTGGCTAGACGGTAAGCGCAGAAGAGGGCTCCTAGTCAGTTCGTACTTTTATGTTCAATTTTGATAAAAGTGTTTTAATATTATGCTTAAATATATAGTAGATAAGACTTTTGGGAAAATTATCTTTTAAAAATTGTTTGTAAATAGTTTACCGTCAATAAAACAGGTATCTCTTATTTTTTTCATCTACTTTAAAATGCATAAATAAAATTTATGTTTAAAAATATTAAGTGTTGTTTAATCATAATGCATTCAAAACGTTTATAGATATACATACTAGAGAATTGAAATGATTATACTAGATTTTAGATGGCAGTGTTTCTAGGCTAAATTGATATAATAATAATAATATAATAATAATTATACCTGGGACATCCCACACCGTGCTATCTAGTCCCAAACATAATTACATAATTATAACGATTAATAATTAATTTCGATTAACTTCACGCTCGTTTTTTTATATTTTATGATGGTACGGAACCCTTCATGTGCGAGTCCGATTCGCACTTGGCCGGTTTTTTTATAATATATACATATATAGATACTTTTTACACTAAGACACGGAACAAATAGACATGTTCATACACATAAATATTTATCCCGGGCGGGAATCGAACCCGCCACTTTGGCTCCGCAGTTACCGGGTCTCTAACCACTCGGCCAATTGGTCAGTCATATATTTATTTTTCACACATTGACTCAAAAGGCAAAACGGAATCTCAAATCCTGTTTTATTTGTTAAATATTGTCCTCTCGTAAACCATTTACAATCGTTTAACCGTTACTTATTACTTAATAAATTTATCTTACGAACTGTAACTAAACACGTGTTGCGAACGTGTAGTGATACCGTGCAAAAAGCTATTAAATTTATAATTCGCAGATGCCCAAGCCACGCGTGAAGCGAGAACAGAGAAAGTTTATTTTTATAATAATAGCAAAGCCATATGCGTTAATGTAACACAATAAACACCACATGCCGTATTGTGAATAAGGACTAACGAACTCCAGGCATTTGAACTTAAGATGGCCGCTGACGACTGTCAACTATTAGCCACTTTTCAGATCGACGATGACATGTTTAGCGAAGACGCAAACCAAATGACAGATCTACATGCTTACTATATGACTCAGTTTAATTTAGAAGTAGAAAATGGTAATAAAACAAAAATTAACAACGATAGTAGTAAACAAAGCGCAGGGAATTTCGATTTTGAGTTATTAGATAATTGGAACGACAACAATGAAACTATGAATACTGATAATTGTCAATTTGAAGTCTTAGATGAAGTTATAGAAAATAACACTGCAGATGCAGACGGCATCAAAGAAGTGCTTTTCGATTTAGACAACATTGAATTCGATGACAAAAGCGAGTACGCGAGTACTACTCAAACTTCAGATTCTATTAGTAACAATACTAAATCTGATTATGAACGTAATTGCATTGCCGCTAATTGTGATTATATAGACGACGAATCTCTCTTAGATGAACTTTGCAGAGAAGACAACGAGACTTGTGTATCGCCCGATATATTTAATGACGATTATCTCTCTAGCATGGCCAACCAAAGCCTTCTACCACCCATCGAAACTGCATTCTCGAAACGCTACTACAACTACACAAACAGAAATGCGTCGATACCACAAAATGGTAGTATGATTTGCAACAACCTGGACATCACACCAATCTCCACGGATAATCTGATGATAAATAATCTGGATAGTTATAGTTATCCAAATAACATTTTGAATAATATTAATAGTAAAAGAAATTATTTCAGAGATAAGAAAACTAGTACCGAATATAATTTAGACGGTAATGATAGAAAAATATCTGTGTGTGAATCTATTGAAAGTGATGTCCAAAGTATAAGTTATTTTGAAGAAGGTTCAGATAATTTTGATGAAGATGAGTTGTTCGTAAATTTAGATGATTTTGGATTGATTATGGAGAACGAGGAAGAAGAATGTAACGATAGGCAAAGAAACAAATTGAAAAACTACCAAAAAAAAAGTAATAAAGAACTAGGTAAGTCTATAATTTTCGAGTGATTTATAAAAACTAGTTTATAATATAAATATATAAAAAAAATTATTATTTATTAAAGTTAGGTTTTTTTTATTTAACCGTGATAACGTAACAGACAGACAGGCAGAGATACTTTCGCATTTATAATATTAGTAAGGATATTTACGTGGAAAATTTTCAGGTGAGAAAACATGTCTTTGGGAAAACTGTTATGATAATTATCAAAACCAGAATACACTTGTGGAACACATAGAGAGAAGCCACGTGAACACTTATAAAGGTATGTTTATCTTAATCATTATTATTTATTTATTCCAGTAGTTATTTTTAAAGTTTTAATTGTTTACAGTTCAAAAGTGAAATATAGAATATTCACAAAATCAAACTGCATGTAGTTTTTTTAAACTCAACATTACAAAGAGGAAAATAAACTAGATATATCTTAGAGAAATAATGTTAAAGAAAATAATTTCTAATTTTACTAATAAAAATTACAATGAATTACTATAATACATAAATATTTCTTCTACTAATGAACAGTAAATAAATGGGCTTGAACCAAAATTTTTAACACAGCTTTTATATTTTTTTCCGGATATGGGAAAAATATAGACTAGTCTATACTATGTAAAATTAAAAAAATTAAGTCTGTAAGTTTCTTAGTTATTTTCTCCCAAAAATTGATTCATGAAATATACCTGTAATATTTTTATTGATTCATGGGATCACACATTAATTTCATATAGTGACCTTACCTCAATGTTTTTAAATACATTTTAGCTTTGTTATTTTAATAAGCTCAACCACCCAGATAACGTCACAGGGACAATTTCAAGGTCAAATGAATTTTCATCAATATTCGGCACAATCGTGAATAAAAAAAATAAATACTTTGAGAGGTTATTCTAGAACCTTAATCCTTTTAATTTTAATGACTACCAGCGCAATTTTAAAATTTTGGTCCAAACTTATTAGGTATGAAAAGGGCAAAATAAATAAAATGAATAAATATTTATTTCAGACTAGGGCCCATAATTCGTTATTAACAATAAGCTTGAATCTCATGTAATTACATAATAAAATAAAATATTCTGATATTATAAAATTAAGCAAATAAAAGATATTATTATTAGAAAGTAAAATAAAACATAAAAAAATATCGAAGCGTAATTTTGATTTTTGTGGATACCTTTATTATGAAGTCTTAAACATAAATCCTTGATTTGAAGCGTGGGTTTTTATATGAACCAGGGTGAGTTCTTGGAATATTTACTACTAAAACTGTATTTTTTTTTATATATTTAGGTAAGGGTGGATCTCCCCTACAGCATTCGATAAAAATTCAAACTTTAAAATTCTAAAAGTTTTTACTTAATATAAGATGTTAACACACACTTATTGAATGTCAAAATGAATTGATTAGGTACCGGTTCAGAAAACTAGAAGGAGAAGAACCGACAAGAAACTCCTCCCTGTTTATTTTATTTAATTATATGTTTTTCTTAATTCTTTTTTTTCATTTAAAATGTTAAACCATTACAATGATGTCCGTGCGTGCGCACTTAGTAAGCTTTTTTCATGAGTTGGACTTTAGCTCGCTTTATAAATTGATTTGAATTTACGTTCAACATTTTTTTAGGAACTTTATTGTAAAAACGGATATAATTTCCCATGAAAGAATTATTAACCTTTGAGAGTCTGAACATGGAAATCTATGACATATGCTTACGTCTGTATTTAAGTTGTGGCCATCACCCCCCTTAGAGAAAGCGTCTGACGTCGCATTTAAGTTTTTATGTACATAAAATAATATTTTCATAAATGTACTGACAGGGGACTGCCAAAATGTTACTTCTCTAAAGTGAGCCTTTACACTATCTCTAGATTTTAATTTATATATAGCTCGAATAGCCCTAATACTAAAGCTGCACTTATATAGCTAAATAACGCAATTAATTTATGTAAATTGCTTTAAAATATTGTTATTAAAATTTATGTTTTCATAATCAGGAGTTTAACAATATTATATTTTGAATAAATATTCGATCTCAAAATTACACTTCTTAAATTTCAAATTATGTTTCCAGGTGACGAGTTTAGTTGCCTGTGGTCGGGCTGCGCCCGCGCACGGCGCCCTTTCAACGCGCGCTACAAACTTCTCATACACATGCGTGTGCACTCGGGGCATAAACCTAATCGTTGTCATGTAAGGTTTAATTGTTTTTTTTTTTGTTATTTTATGTGTATACAAAATGATTGACCGAATGGTCTAGTGGTCGGAGACGCCAACATCGGGTGCGCTCTTGTTCTGCGATTAGTTTTCATACTTGTGATCAGAGTCAGCGTGGTCGCGGCCAATATATACAAATGAATATAATCAACATCCAGACTGTATTTAGTAGACTTATTTTTATTAAGTATTTAATAAAAAACTACCTATTTTGTGCTGAGTAGTATGAAGTCGACGATTGCCCACGACAGTGGAATCATTCGCTCGTATGCACAATTAATAACCGCACTCAAATATTAAAAAAAAAACTAGACGGGGTTTTAGCATAGCTTACACAAAATATTAATAGAAATCTTTATTTATTAAGATTTTGCGTGGGATGATTACAACCAAATCAAATCAAATCAAAATATCTTTATTTCGTAGTTATGTAACATAATCTTGAAATACGTCATATGAGTGAATTTATTACTTTGTGGAAGAACGTCACCACAAAGGCGCGTTGAAACATGCTGGTTCCTCTCAGAAGAATACGCAAGAAACTGAGGGACGCTCTTTTTTTAACATTATAAAAAATTTTTTAACAATAAGTGCTTAAAGAATAATATTATTGAAACAAACCGATTGGCGAGCGGCTTACACCCATGGATTTTTTTCATCTAAGTAGTCTGATACTTTATAATAAGCTTTTGCATAAAACTTTCGTTTTATTGTAATTTTAAACTTGTTAAGGGGTAGATCTGGAATGTCAGCTGGGATTTTATTGTAACTTACTAATGTTTTATTTTTATTGTACCTAACTGCTGTTTAAGCAAAGAAAGCACTTATTCCACTCGACTAACAAAATATAATTTCCACAGTATCCAGGATGCGGTAAAGCCTTCTCACGGCTAGAAAACTTGAAAATCCACGTGCGCTCCCATACCGGTGAACGACCGTACGCCTGTCCGGCGCCTCATTGTAGAAAAGCGTTTTCCAATTCATCTGATAGAGCCAAGCATCAGAGAACACATTTTAATGCGGTTAGTATCATTACATAATTTACATCTACCGTAATGTATACAAAATTACCGACGCCACATAAACCTATCTATGTCGTGAAGATATATTGAACTTCACATTGTTCTCAAAGTGTTTTTTTCTTTCTTTTGTACATAAAGGCGTTCCAAATGATTTTATTTGACAATATATACCATATATGATTACATAATGCGCTTCAACATATCTGATGGCAAGGAAATGGAGCGGTCCCTTGCCAATACCGGCTTACCGAGTAGCCATGGACCTACATCACATATAAATATATTTTTTATAGGCATTATTGAAGAAAGATGCTGATGGTATAAACAACATTAATAGTCATCGACAAGACAAAACAAATACTGAAAAGAGGATTCAGTTACTTCAATCCTATTCAGACTTATATGAAATTAGTCATCTCAGAACCAATGCCACCAATCGGTTTACTGCACCAGGGAAAGGTTAACTTAGATACCTCAGTTCATTACACACAGTCTGCCATTGTTTTTCCCTCACCATCAATTATTGACAACGTCACTTGAAAATACCTGATAATGTAGATTGACCGATTGGCCGAGTGGTTAGGAAGCCTACCTGTGAAGCCAAGAGTCGCGAGTTTGATTCCCGTCTGGGACAAATATTTCTGTGCATAAACATATCTATTTGTTCCGTGTCTGGGCGTAAAATATTTGTATATGTATACATTTAGAATATTTATGTATATCAGTCGTCTGGAACCCATAATACAAGCTTTACTTAGTTTGGAACTACATGGCGCTGTCTGGAATGCCTCAGATGTTATTATAGGTGAAACACATTAAGCGCGAAACCTAAGATTGAACTTCTGTTTTATTTCTTTCAGAGACCATACGCCTGCGGCGCTACAGGTTGTGGTAAACGCTACACCGATCCGTCATCTTTAAGAAAACACGTCAAATCCCACCCCCACATGCCCAACGTGCCCAGAACTTGCGTGCCTTCTGCGCGCGTGATCAGAAGACCTCAGGGAACAGAACAGACTGTACCCAGTTCACCAGCGAAATTGGCAACTTTGCGTTGCATCAGAGATAAATTGGCTACAGTTCCGAGATTGCATCTGTAGTGACGTGTTACATAACGGGTTCGCCGTCCAATGAATCATATATGATTCATAAGAAAAAATCACATTAATCATTTGCGTTCATGAATCATATATTATCAAAAGTAATTTTGTATATAACGTCATAAAGAGAACGTCACGCAATAATAGTTTTAAGCGGTCCTTGGTCGTGGCACTCTGTCCACTTTGGTGTAAAGGTATTTTGTTGTTTGTAGCCCATCTCCCCATTATGTAATAATTTTTTTACGTATATCATGCATTATCCGTGATCCGCCTGTAAAATTAAAGAATTGATATGGAAGGTTGTCCATCCGTGAATCGAGTGTGCAAATCTCAAAAATATCTTTTATTTAAAAAATTAAACCTAATTATCAAAAACCTTACAATAAGTCACAATAAGTTCAATAAAAAAAACATTGCTTTATAAATACAACTTAGACAATTTTTTGGTATTTCGATATTTAAAACGTTTAATTAGAGATTCCAAACTGAATCGACGGAAGTGCGTCATGCAAAATGATGGTAACACGAAATAGTCATGATACGAAAAGACCAATAACGTGATATGCCAACGTCATTTTATTATGAAAAAAATTACATCATGTATACGCAACAAATGACAAAACAAACATGGACTTATATAGACTTTCCCGATATGTTCTGAGGATACCTGGATGTCTAAATCGTTCAATTTTTTCCTAACAATGGGCTTGGACCAAAATATTAAATAGCGCCGGTGGTCATTAAAATTACAACGAATAAGGTTCTAGAATAACCTATCAAAAAAACGACAGGTTCAGGATGCTAAGGATACTTGCCGCGTTGCCACACTGTATTGTATTCCATCAAAATAGAATATTTTTTTATTTACGAAATTCCCGATATTTAAACGGAACAGCTTATTGCCCTGCTTTCCAAAAAACCAAAGCTAAAATAAAATGAAATATATCTAGGTAAGTTCGCTACGTGAAATAAAATTGTAATCCTCATGATCCAATTCAAATATTATGTCCTTATTTAGTATGAGATAAGGCAATTAGTAAGCATCTGTCCAGTTGACGTCACAGGGATATTTTTTTAATAATTAAAAAAAAATAACTAAGCCAATTAAACATTCAATTTTTAAATTTTATACGGAAGGTTTAAATTGGTCTATATATTCGGGAAAAAATGTAAAACACTTCTTTAAAAATTTACTTCAAGCCCATTGTGTGAAATATCGAGAGAAATATCTTCGATAGGTCGCACACTCTAATATCCTGTAGATTTATATAAATATTATTAGGAATGTGCTTAACACTATGGCCATCGTGTTAAGTTGGTAAAAATATCTACATATTAAAAAGTAAGTGATTTTAAGTAATTTAAAGAATTTAATGTAATTTCGACAACAGGGTTTATCAAAGACCTTTTCATAAAACAAAAAATTATTATGTTCTTCCATAATGTCAAACTAAACTTCAATTAAACTACCTAAATTAAATCACATATTTATATATAGATACATTCGTTCATTTTCTGTCTAATATTTCGACGCTTCGGAAAATGTTACAGTTGAGAAAAAACCTATACGATAAGATTTATTCAAGGTACAGTGAAGCAAAATAAAAAAAGATGGGAATCTTGTACATGCAAGATATAATTTTTCCTTTGGTCTTCTGCGTTTAAGTGATGAAGTAAGTGCATAGGAAATTTTTTTGTTTATATTTTTGTGCCAGTTTTCTAAAAGTTACGACATGTTTTTATAAAAACATATTATTTTTATTCTGGGTAAAATTCATCTGTTTTTAAGCGTATCTCTGGCACATGGCTGACCGATTGGCCGAGTGGTTAAAGACCCTAACTGCAGAACTAAAGGCCGCGGATTCGATTCCTTTCTGGGACAAACATTTGTGTGCATGAACAGGTCTATTTGTTCCGTGTCTATATATATCTGTATATGTATATATAATATAAAAAGAATCCAGTATGTAGGTATATCAGTTGTCTAGGGCTCATAGTACAAGCTCCACTTAATTTGGGACTAGATGGCGCTGTGTGTGATGACCAAGTATTGTTACTATTTTTACATTTAAATAATCACTAAGGTGTACTGCGGCAAAAAAAATGCCCGTGAGCCATCCAGGTGGACTGAGCAGGTGGAAAAGACCAACGACTGGTTTTCACGTTACGAGTGTAGTTTTTAGGATAAAAAAATAAAACAGAAAAAAACATAGACTGCCAACACATCAATTTTGTTACTTTAAAGTGGCCGGCGAACCTGTAGATTTATAAGTATATATTTTTAATTGTTTATTTTCTGATTAATTCAAATTACTGATTTTATCAACATTGTAAACTAAATGTAAGTAATAGGGCACGCCTATTTCAGAAACTATATTTAGTAATATATTTTCCTGTTTGTGAAAGTACATTTTCCTAATCAAGTAGATACAATTTATGTTATTATTACAAACAGATAGTTAAATCTAAAAACACTTTGTTTATTATTAAAAACCTGTTTTTTTAGAATTAAGTTCTAATATACTAAAAATGATATAATAACTAAATTTTCAAAAGGTGTCTTATATTTATAAGGTACATATTAAATGTTAATAAAATAAAAGACATTGAATAAGTTAAGAAAAGGGACCAGCATATGATGCAATATTTAATATTGTAAAATAAGCTCTGCGCTTTAGGACAAAAGGGAAATAAAGCTATATTTATTATAAATATTGCAAAAAAAAATAATAAGCGTGAGCGAAACCTAGAAATTAGTTAACTTACAACATTATTAGATCTAATTACTATATTTCATTAAAACAAAATTTAAATCGACAGTGAGAATTTTAAGAATTCGCATGTTAGAAACAATCTAGACGCGGAATATGTGGCAGCGGGTGTACAAGTTATATACCTACCCTGTGTTCCGTTGAACGTAGTCCAAATTTATAGAGGATGTGGAGCTTACCGAACTACACAAAAAGTTTAATGTGAGCAGACGGCGGAAACTAACGGTTACCGAGTAAAACATCTTTAAATTAGAACTACGTTCAACCGAACAGCCCATATACTACTGCCTATAATATACCGCGTATTCAGTTGAACGTAGTTCGAACTTATGGAACGTGTAATCTTACCGAACTACACAAAATATTTTAAATGAGCAGATGGTGCAAACTAACTGTTACCGAGAAAAAGCTGTTAAATTTTTTTTTAATTCTTGTTTAGTTTGGAAAGCTCTATACGCTCTCTAAGTTTAGACTATACGTTCAACCGAACACGCGGTATATGTTTCTTAACAAATACTAGAATAATTATATACATGAATACTTAGTAATAAATTTTGCTCAGGAAAAGTACTGTAAATAAATAAAATTTATTTTTTAATATCTAAATAAATAACTGTTAGATGTCAATTATTACTAATAAAACTAATCCAATAATCCACCTATCGTCAGCCTTGACGCAAAGGTGCCCATGATGCTCATCGCGTTGCCGCGCTGAATTGCAATGGCAATTCTTTGACCAGGAAGGAACCGGAACGGGGGTCGAATCGCAACATTTGGCTTCACTCCCCCATCAGCCAGCATCTTCCACCGCAAGAGGGACGAACAAGTATTTACTCTCCAGAGTGGAATATTTGACTCGTTTTCTGGCGGCCGCAGACTCCGCAGCGGCTCCGGCCGATCCCACAGTGCGACCAAGGTGAGGAGAGGCAAATGTGCTGACACACGTGGCGTCCCAAAGTAGGCACCGACCCTTCTCTTACGGCACCAAAGTCATACCATCGGGTCTTTTGCCATCGGAACGGCTAAGATCAGGAGGCTCCAACACGCATGGAACATTGGCCGAAATCAAAGCCCTGTATGTCGTTTTTTATTTAATTATACGTAGTTTACTTTAGTTTCATTTTGGTCATCTTTGATCATTGCTAGAGTTAAAAATATAATTAAGATATACCTACAAAGATATGTAAAATGGAAAAGGAGTTGCTTATTTTGGCGCTAGATGGCGCTGTGTAGGATGTTCCAAATATTGTTATTAAAGTTCTTATGTAAGACAAATAATTAGCTACAAATCTACAAACTAGATTTATTGAAAAATTGTATAATAACGAAAACGTTTCGTTTTTAAGTATTAATAATAACTTTACGGATATAATGTTGTTCAAAAACTGACTTTTTATTTAAAAAAATTATAGCTTAGTAAACGTTAATTCACATTAATTTTTTTGTATTTGTTACCCGAGCGTTGTACTAATTTGCTATTGGAGAAGAACACCAAACGGATTTTTAATTGACCGTCTACGGATGCCCGTGCGATCGCCTTCACACCCGCCACTTGTGTTCACGTTCCATATATAATTAACTCAAAATGTGGACTCTGTTATGCCATATATACGCTGCTGTAAATTTGGTTCCTTTGTGGCTAAATTGCATGTCTATTAGATGTTATTCAATGTTACAAAAGACTACAAATGTTGCCTTATACTTTGGGAACAAAAAATAAGTCACAAGGAATAGATTTCGTAAACATTATCAACTTTTATTATGACGACAGCAAAATCGGTTCCAGGGAAAAAAAATATGACCCTAAATTGGATCTATCGACGCCGCTTTTTCACTTGGACTCGGGGTTTACTTCATTTGGCATGACTTGAACTCATATTTTATGATAGTACAATCAAACTTTCTAAGTATGAATATCTTCTTTGAAAATAATTGCATACATTTTACAGGCATTTTCTTAGACTTTTATCATAATAAAAGTTGACAGTGTCGGACATTTATAACGTGGTATGTTTCCTTATGCCTGTGCAATGACTTTTTGAGCCCAATCACTTGGATTATTTTTTTTACATTGTAAGTTATAAATTGTGCGAAATTAATTCTATATTTTGGTATGGTTGTTTGTCTGTCTGTGTATTCGCGCTTTCACGTCATTATTACGCAAAGGGTTTTTCTTACTGCCACAGAGCTTCTCCTTGATTTCTAGTTTTACAAGTACCATTTTAGACCTGATCGCTAAAGTCTATGCAATAAAAAACCAGCAGTACGTGCCAAATTCTTAAGCTCGACTTTTCATGTTATAAATTGCATTATTACAAGAAAATTATTACAAGAAAATTATGTTATGCAGCAAAAATCATATAAATGAAGCTCTGGCGACCTGTACAAAGTTTCACATTATGAATTCATAATGCATCAACTTTTCATTTTTGCGTAAAATGTTTTGTAAACATATTTTGATACCAGTAAGTAATATAAACAATTTTTTTTTGTTCGAAAACTTAACCTAGATAATAATAAAAATAATTTAAAATAGTAGGACTAGTATTTGGTAACTCCTAAAATTGAAGTAAATAAAATAAAAAAATATTTTGTATTTGTATGGAATCAATAATTAGAAAAAGCTTTTGTGAAAGCTAAAAATTAAGATAAATGTATGGATCAGTTAAGTAAATAAGGAACGAAAACAGACTTTCATAGGATGTGTATTTTGTATTGTAAAATATAAGAAAATGCTTTCCAAAGAATCTCGTTGTAATAAATGTAGTAAAATTTCTCAAACTACGATCTCCTATTTTTGGATTGCTCATTTTTAATTTAGGTTAAAATTGACAGTTGCTGTCTTTTGATTATGTATTAATAAGGAAAGATCTCTTTAAAAGTTATTAAATAATTGATTTTGTATATTTCTGTTTTTATTTCTTAACCTATACTAGTGACCTGCCCCAGCTACGCACATAACACAGAGCATAATATTGCCTACATTTTTTTTTATGTCGTAGTATCGTAGCAGCTTGTTGCTTCGAGCATGTGGGTTAGATTTATATGTAACATACCTATATTTATCGTACTTGGGGTATTTTTATTATATTTTATTTCCAATTCTACAAACATCAGGTTGTCCAAATATAAACCCGCCATCTAATTTACAATTTCACGAAATCGTAAGAGGGTTCTGGAAACGTCCATAGTTCGGCTATATAAGAAGAGCAGGCTCCCGCGACCTCAACATTCGAACAATAACTTCGATACGATTCGGACGATCGACAAAAATGGACATTTCTTGAAGAGAACTCAGGCTACTTCTACTTCATGAGTTTCGTCTGGGTCACAAAGCGACGGAAGCCGTCCAAAATATTTGTAGTACGATGGGAGAGAATGTCCTCTGTTACGACACAGCAAAACGATGGTTCCAGAAGTTTCGTGAGGGTAACTTTAACTTCGACAACGAGCCCCACCCTAGAAGACCACCAGCAATTGATATATCGACGTTCTACAAAAAAAATTGAAGATGAACCAAGATCTACGGTGCGTGAACAGGCAGAGCGTCTTCGGTGCTCCCATGGGACAATAGATAATTATCTCCACAAACTTAATAAAACCTGGAAATATGGAATGTGGGTGCCGCACGACTTAACTCATTCTCAACAACAGCGAGTCGACATATGCATGCAAAACTTGACGTCGCACAGGAACTTCGAGTGATTACGCAATCTTATTACCGGCGACGAGAAATGAATCTTCAATGTAAATCATACCCGCAAGCGTCAGTGGCTTAGCGTCGGTCAGAAGGCAGTACCAACAACACCAAAACAAGACAGTCACCAAAAAAAGGTTATGCTATGCGCCTGGTGGGGAATTAGGGATTAATATACTGGGAACTTTTACCACCTAATACTACACTTACTGCGGATATCTACTGTGCCCAGCTTGACCAAGTATCTAAAAATCTGGAAGGAAAACAGGATAGAATTTACTTTTTGCATGAAAATGCCAGAGCACACATTTGCAAGAAAACTCGTGAGGAAATACAGGAACTTGGATGGACCATTATTGCACATCCCCTTTATTCGCTAGACATTGCGCCAACCGATTACCATCTATTCAGGTCATTATCTAATTACAAGAAAAAAAAATTTGATGACGAAGACCAACTAAAATGTGACCTGACAAACTTTTTTGACGAAAAACCGAAAGCCTTCTACGAGCACGGGGTTCTCACACTGGCAAATCGTTAGCAGCAAGTTGTAAATAACGACGGTCAATACATTAATGAAAAGTAGTTGTTAATTTAAAAATAAAATTTATAATAAAGTTCTCTGAATAATAATAATAACACACACAATCGCGACAACGTCTTGGCCTCAAACTAAGCATTAGCTTGTATTTTGGGTACCAAGCGAAGACACCACATACATATAACAACCAAGACCCGGTGCCAGTATTAATATTCATCATATAAATACTGACCCGACCTGGGATTCGAACCCGGGACCTCCAGCTTCGCAGGCAGGGTCGCTGCCCACTAGGCTAAGCAATATTTGGACAACCTGATATTTAAAGAAGTAAAAAACTTACAACCGAAACACAACTTGTCACTAGAAACAATATTTATATAAAGTTATGTCAAAATCTACTGTTTTTTATGAATATTTTTCATACAATTTGAAATTAAGACCTATCTCAGTTTACTCTACAAATTCAAAGGTTTTCAAGCGTTTGTTTTTGATATTACATTTATAATAAAAATTATTTACTATAATAGATGGTGGAGAAGCGACATATAAACGACAAAAATGAGAAAAACTCATTTAAATGTCGATAAAAATTTTATTATTTATATAAATATATATATTTGTATAAATTTAAAGACTAAAAGCGGACTACAGAAAAAGCGAACCAAAAAGCTCGAAACAAGATAATCCCGTCTGAAATCTCTTTAAAAAGCCCTTAATTACCAACATAAATAAGTGCGCTATTACTACCAGCTTGCGTCCATGGCTGTACCCCTAGTATTACCAAATTTCAGGCTTTGGTATCAGACTAGACTAACCTAACATAACCTAATGGTATCATCTCATTTGTCGAATGTGATAAAGTTTTTTTGTTCTCTACTGGTAGGGAGTAATTTTCAATAAAAGCGTGATTTTGCTTTGGCTTTGCTTTGCGTTGTGAGTTCTTTGTGTATATTAATACAATATAATGTGGTTGAGGTGTCAAAGAATAAAAATTGTAAATCAGCAGTAAAGACATTTTACGACAAACGTTCACAGCTCACTCACTATACAATATACCCTAATCGTTAAAGATGGGAAGTTTTGTGCTTAGAAATCCATCTTAAGTTTTTGAACTGTATTAAAATGGCATTCAAGGATTTTTTGAAAAACTCATTATTTCGAAGATATACACTATTTTCTGAAAAAAAATTTTTTTGCAGAAATAAATCCACCTGTGTAAAGCAAACAAAAAGTTTTAGGGCACATTTTTTTTATGTTGCTGGAAACAGACGAAATTCGACGATTTGTGTTTGTGTTGAAACACAAGTTATTTGCTCTGTATAATTTCACACTCACTTATCCAGTTTTGCTTATTTAAAAAAATTGCATTGTATTTAAAGGTAGATAGATGGTTTCAAATAATAAATTTATCAGTACTTAATGCCCAGAAAATAAGTGAAACGATGTAACTTCCACCTATTCGAGCTTAGCATAGCTAGAATAGGTGGAATAGACTTCTATTCTTTGAACGTAATTAAAAATAATTAATCAATAAATTAAAACAGTATGTTAAATTTATAAAAAGTATTTATTGAAGAAATTCATAAAAATAATAATAAGTACATGTTATTATATTTAATCTAAATGTTCAAAATATAGTCCATTTTGGTTTATACATTTTCTACATCTACCCAAGACCGCACGCGTTGCCTTGCGCATGGTCTGGGGGGAAAATTATAAATAGTTTGTCGCACAGCCTCTTCTAGTTCGTGGACATTATCATATTGTCTTTTGTAAATATTATTTTTTACATATCCCCAAATAAAGTAATCCATTAAACTCAAGTCGGGTGCCCTAGCCGGCCATTTTATCGCATCGTGTGTAGTAATTAATTTTTCTCTAAAAAAGTTTCTTAAAAAAGACCGCGTAACCAAACTATTATGAGCCCCATCTTGTTGAAAATATACTTTAAATTGACAGGGGCATGCCATCCATTGTGTCGATGAGATTTCTTATGTCTATGTACTGTTCCGCGGTCAACGTGCCGTTGTAGAACTCTATGTATATTACCTTATTGTCTAAGATACCACACCAACAATTAAACGAAAATCTAACTTGATTACAACTTTCAGTTACGCGGAGAGGGTTTTTGTCAGACCAATACTGGTGGTTACGACGATTATACATTCCATTATTGGTAAAGTTTGTCTCATCCCTCCAGAGAATTGTTTTATAAAAGTTAACATCTGCATCTGCTCTTGATTTTCTTAATAGCCACCAACAGTATGTTAAACGACGACCATTATCACCCGGCAGTAGCTTTTGAACAATCCTGCCATTCTTGTAAAATTTATATTTGTTTCTTTTCAAAACATTTGTAACTGATTTTTGACAAATATTAATTTCTTTTGCTGCTTCTCTACTTGAAGCTCCGTGATCCGCTTCAAAATAGCATAAAACATTTAAATCCGTATCTTGGTTCATCGGTGCTCGTAGCAGAGGTCTATTGTAACTTCCACACTGTTTTAAATTTACTAACATACGCTCTAAAACTTTACGCGTAGGAATATACCTGTCGGGATTTCTATGGTTATACCGTCGTATTGCAGTTTTAATGCACTTATTGTTTGTAAAGTATGCTTCTAAAAGTTCAAAACGTTCATTGTTAGTTAATACCATATTATAATATTTTTTTTACTAAAATACGCGGGAAAGTAACAATCAATGAATACAAGATATGACATAAAAGAAAGCGGGAAACTTAACATTCTAAATTTTGAATATCGCTGTTGAAAATAAATGGTACTTAGTAAAAAAGTATTAGTGGTCAGCACTTTTCTTGGCAGGCTGTCGTTCAGTCTGTTAGATTTTGAAAATAGAACAGCAACTGCTGTTCCATTTTCAAATGGGACATTCTCAGGCATCATTCTCAGGCACAGACCAGTCAACCTATAGACCACGCTTTAATAAACGTCAGTATGAAAACGAAATCGCCAAAAAGTGGCGGGGTGCGGGGAGAAGTTTTCATTGGCTCGTTCAAAATTGACAATTTAATGGCTTCCTACCTGCTTCCAACTGACGGCTCACTAGTGACGTAGTTATGTAGTGTCACTACATAGCCTTGGCGAATACTACTCCCTGTCAAAGCGTGGTCTTTAAGGTTGACTTGTCTGTGTTCTCAGGTCACTCAGAGGAAAATAAGTCAATAATCCAAGGAACATAAATCGTCGAGTTTCGTCTGTTTCCAATAACATAAAAAAAATGTGTCTTACAATTTTTTGTTCGCTATACACAGGTAGATTCATTTCTTAAAATTTTATTTTTTTTGAGAAAAGACTGAATATCTTCGAAATAATGAGTTTTTCAAAAAAATCCTTGAATACCATTTTAATACAGTTCAAAAACTTAAGATGGATTTCTAAGAACAAAACTTCCCATCTCCAACGGTTAGAGTAGCTGTCATAAGAGGCCCCTGTTTAATTACTCACGTTGTATACCTATGCAAGACATATGTTATATATAATACTAGTTCACAGTGCACCACAAACACCATACGAAAACCGTCGCAAATGCGAAAATAGAACAACATACCTACACACATTCCGGCTAAAACCACAACTCTTTTCTTGGCTTCGCTTTAATCGGATAAAATTTACTATTATTGTTACATCAACTATCTCTACATAATAGTATTTTCTGTAAAAATAAACAACACCATAACATACAGTAAATAATTAAGTTCAATTTATCGTTTTAACTCTAAATCAATCAAAATTTAATACAAAATTCGGTTGACCCTGCAGGCCATCCGTGAAACTTCTCACTATTTTCGAATTCAAAGCGCTCGAAAATTAGAAAGCTAATTAGCTCTTCAAACTGAAAATATCGATTTTCGTGGTATTTGAGCTCTTCATAATATTCATTTTCCGAGCTCTCCAAACCCAAGAACAGATTTTCCATACATTTAGAGTTCTTCAAGCTCAGAAACCTGGGACATGTCAAAGAAAATGTTATTTTGGAAATATTTGAACCGCGATATCTTTTGAACGCTTCGTTTGATTTTAATGCAATTTACGGCATTCTACGCAATTTTGTAAGCACAAAACTTTTGTGTAAAGTCAAAAATCTATTGGTCGTAAAATCTCCAAGTGATGTTAAAAAACACTTTTTCGGAAATTTGTAGACTGCGATAAATTTTGAACACTTCGTTTGATTTTATTGCAATTTATGGTATTATATGTAATTTTGTAAGCACAAAATTTTTGTGTAAAATCTAAAATCGAATGATCTTAAAACCTCAAAGTTATGTTAAAAAAAACACGTTTTCGGAAATGTGTTTGGAAATTCGGAACTGCGATATCTTTTGAACCCTTTTAAACGCCGTATTGGGGGTCTTAATCAGTCAATCCGTTCTCAAGAATATATCGTACGACAAAAAAAAAGTTACACACACACACATACGGACGTCCAGCCGAAAATGGTCAGAATAGCTTCCCAGGACCTCAAAGCGTGGAGATCTGATGAAAATTCGATTTTCAAAATCTGACCCAAATCAATAACCTTCCTTGAGTAGCGGAAAGTTGAAAAACCTATTTTAAATCCATAAAAGAAAGCTCGGGCTTTAAAACTATGTCAGCAGCCAGTACTTGACATCACGTCCTTTTGTAAGGAATATAGTGTATGTCACAGTCAGATATCTTTAATCGTGCCTCCATTCGTTACATTATTTTCGCGTTAGTAGCTTTTTTTGGGTCCTCATCTTCAAGTGATTTTTTACGGGGGAAAATCTGTGGCTTATATATGTTATTCCAGTTCGTAAAAAAGGTCTAAGCAAAATTTCAATCTAATCAACCCAGCTTTTGAAGCGTCGAAAAGCAAACAAAGGCGGGCTTAGTTTTTTTTATGTTGAGCTTTTATAACTTCGTTAAGTTATTTAATACAGTTTCATTTCTCTAAATGGATTTGGACCAAAATTTTAAAGTTGCGTTTATATGGTTATTAAAATTTAAGAATCTAGAACAATCCGTTAAAATATATATAAAATACATATTTTTTACGAATTTGCCAGATATTTAAGAATTTTTATCTTTCGTTGAAATAGTCCCTGTGACGTCATCTGAACAGTTGAGTTTATTTCGCTGTTTTCCACAGTAAAAACAAAAAATAGGTACCTATAAAATATTTGAATTGTGTATCAAATGCAACTGTAATCCTCATTAATAAAAAAATATTATTATGATCTAATTTAGTCTTAGTTAAAGCTAACAATAAACATTTGTTCAGATGACGTCATACAGGATATTATAGTAATAAAATTTTAGAAAAAAAAATATTCAAAAAATTGCAGCCTTAATTTTTTTTGTTTGGAAAGAAAATAGATTGGTTTATATTATCAGAAAAAATATGAAAATATGTTAAAATTTTTGGTCTAACCCTATTAGTACAAATAAGTGTGTGCCGAGTACGTAACTTGAGAATAAAAGAGATTTTTTAATAGAGAAGTAATAATAAATAATAAATTTCTTAATATCACAACTATGTAAGTTATCTTGTCTCCAATGCTGCCTGTGGCGTCAAAGACCCCCATTTAGATTAAAAAAGGAATTGACCCCAATCGTTCTCAAAACACGTAAAAGGGACAACGATCTCACAACAATGTTGCTATCAACTATACGTATACATACAAGACAGGGAATCTCTTTGCTTCAATAGGTAATGCCAGTTCGATTCACGTGTAACTGTTGCATGTACCTAAATAAACGTAGACAAATGATGAAGTAATATATGTTTTACATAAATTTAAAAATTAAATTATTATTAAATTTTACTTAATAATAATACATCCCACATAGCGCCATCTAGTCCCAAACTTAGCAGAGTTTGAATTATGGGTATAGCTCCAATCAAACTTTATGGCGGATCTGAATACAACGTTATATGCGTGCTTGCGCAGTTTCAGTCGTACGCCCCTCGCTCTACTGCGTCTCACTAAACCTAAAACTGGTTACTGCGACGCGACTTGTGCCTATGTTCACATCCGCCATACAGTTTGATTGGAACTGTACTAGACAACTGAAATACTCAAATATATCTTATAATAAATACATATATAGATATTTTACACACAGCCACGGAAACAAATACACATGTTCATGCATACAAATATTTGCACCGGCCGGGAATCAAATCTGAAGTTAGGGCCTCTAACCACTCGGCCAGTCGGTCAATTTTATTATTCATATTTTTTTATATTTATCAGGTGATATTCTGTCAAATCTTTCAATACAATTCCACGTTGAAGATATAATCGTGGTCCTCGTGGTCCATTCGGTGGAAGTATGCGGTGTGATCTAGAAGATGTAATAGTGGATTCGTGAAGTCCTGAAGATTCAGTTTGTAGGTTCCAAGTAGAGATTTTATGTGCGTACTTATACGTTTGACATAATAAAGCAAACAAAAAATTTGAATTTTTTTTATTGTTTAATTTCATTTTCAACTACAGTGCTTATTTTTTTTTTTAATAAAATATTAATTTTAAAGTTGCACTGGTGGTCATTAAAATCAAAGGACTAAGGTTGTAGAAAAACCTCTCCAAATATAAATTCTTTCTATTTTGAAATTTGCGAGATATTTATGAAAATTCATCTGACGGTGAAACAGTTCCAATGACGTCTGGGCGGTTGAGCTTATTGCACTGCTTTCCACAGTAAAAAACAAAGCTAAAAATATAAAAAATATTGAGGTATTGTCACTATATCTATTGAAATCGTCATCCTCATGCATCAATAAAAATGTCATGACTTTGTTTCGTCTAAGGTAATGCAAATATTAAACATCTGTCCAAATGTCGTTATGGATAATCTATAAATCAATTTTTGGAAAAAAAAATAACTAAGAAAATAACAAACTTGATATTTTTTAAATTTTTTATTATTGGTCTATATTTTTGGAAAAAAATATAAAAACTGTGTGTTAAAAATATTAGTCCAGCTGTTGCAAAATGGGCACAGACTAGACGTAGGCACAACGGGTGTACAATACACTGAAGGGAAGTGAAGGTAGGTAACCTAATTATTTGCATTCCAACAAATACAAAGTATCTTATCAAATTGAATTAAATTATGTTAGTGTTTATCACAAATAATTTAGTACTTTGACGTATTTTGATTCAAAATTATGGCCTATAACTAACTCAAAACAATGACACGAGTTGATGATAAAATACAATTTAATTATAATTAATGTACATATTTGTCGTGATAGCCCAGAGCGCAACGAACCTGTCTCAAATTCATAAGGCCCCATAGGGCCATGGTTCGAATCCGGGCGTGTACCAATGAGTTTTTCTGACTTAAGTACACAATATCACTGACACCGTGCTTCAGAGGGCACGTTAAGCAGTCGGTCCCGGACGCTGTCAATAGATGGCGGTCGTTACAGTTCCCAACCCGCAGTGGAGCAGCGTGGTGGACTTAAGCTCCAAGGCCCCCTCCTCACCCTGGGGGAGGCCTAGGCCCCTGCATTGGGTTAAAAGTGGGCTGATGATGATGATGATGATGAATGTACAATCACAACCCTAAATTAAATATGAGCAAAGATGAGCAGAGAACACACATATAAGTAGCGATTTCTTTAAAAAAAAAATTTAATTTTTAACAACAAAATTTTAAGTTACTATCCTCCTCAAAGTAACGACGAACTGTATATGTTAGAACATGATTTTATAATTTACCTAAATATGAGTATTTTAATATAATAGACTTAGTGGTTCAGAAAATTACAAGCGTTCAAACAAAAATGCAAACAGATAAATAAAATTTGTCAACATTTAGTAAGTGTACTTATATGAATCTCTCGAAAGGTGTATGTCATCGGGCACGCGAGGACAGGTCGATCCAGCCAAGCATAGTACCCAAATCCTGCTGAAACGAGGCATAATCGCGAATTCAGAACATTTCCCAGTCCTCGGAACCATTTTTACAGTTGTACGTAGTTTTTCACGTGTCACATTAAGAGAAAAGAAATATATTTGCTCCAGCTAAAAAATCTACAAATCTCGCTCTTCTCGCAACTATCGGAGGACATTAAAAGGAACAACAAAAATAAAACCTTATAACACATTTTTGCCAAACAATTTTGTTACATTTTTCGAAATAATTTTTATAAACCAATTTACAAAAATTTGCGAGCTTCTGCATCTTTTGGCACTACTGCCGTTTGTTTATCTTCATAACTGGCTGAAATATAACCGAATCTCACTCTCCGGGGTAACTGATCTGATAATCATTCAATGAAAAGGGCACCTGCCCAGCCCACAGTTTTCGACCGATTCTAAAATTTCTTTTTCCAAACGGTAGACAATCTATCTGTTTCGGAGTTTTTTTTTTCATTTCTTCGATGTTGGCTTTCGTTTTCGAAATAATCAACATTTTATCCGAAAAATCGGGAATTTCGTCTTTGCTTTTACCATTATTCATATTCCGAAAAAAATTACAACCTAATTTCAGAAAATTTGGTATCATACTATGCCCTGACATGACAATTTTTATTAAGCCTGACTATCGATATATTTCTTAAACATAAGCGCATCTGGGGCGGATCAAAGTTTGAAGGTGTTAAAGAAAACATTCAAAAATTGACCCTTTTCCCCCTCCCATTATCTCAGTAATTACTAAGCTTAAAATTAAAAAAAAATGAATAGATCTACACTTGTATTTGTACATTAAAATCTAAGCGATTAAGTATTTCTCTTTTTTGGGGAAAAACTTTTTTCAAATAAACAAAATACAAGTGTTTATTTTAGAAGATACATATGCATTTTTTATTTTGGAGTGCATAGTTTAAAAAATATTAAAGAAAATATACTAAAGTCCAAAAATCAAGCGGAAAACGGAAAATGCATATAAAATGTGTTGTGTAACATAGAGAATTGGTAGAGCAGGTGACTGAGGTTGGTGGTTCAATTACTCTAAATGATTACTACGGCAGCCTACTTAAACAAAGGTGTTGGTAAGTTCAGCCTATATATTTAGATTTAAAAGAAATAGGTAATGTGATTTTAATTGCAGAACGTCAAATTAAACATTTGTAATGTTAAAATTTCGTCAAATTTTTGTGTATATTTTTGATATCACTTAAATTCACGTACAGAGAGAAGATTTGTACATGGTTAATATGGCTTAGCGAGAGTATGTTGCATGTTTAAAAAAAATGAAGCACTAACTAAAAATTAGCAACTTACGGAATTCGCGTTTAAAGTTTTGATCTTGTTTCGTAATCTCTTTAATTTTAGATTATAATATACCATGCGCTTTCAAAACGTCTAATCGTTTTGACATGATTCATGAAAATATAAGGATTGATTCCATAATGAAAAACTATACAAAATCATGTTTGTAATTATGTAATTTTGAAGTTTAACAAAAAGTTGTTGACTTATATCACTTTATGATTAGAATCAATACATACTCCACAGCATTAATCAAAGTTATTTCACTTTACTTTAAAGTTATAAAAAAAAATTAATGTCTTTTTTTGTGTATTAATGCTTTAATTTATTTAATAAGATTATCATGATTAAAATCTTTTTATCTCCTTTTCTCTAAATGTGTCGACACTTTTGAGATACACACACAAGTATGTAAAAGTTTGTCTGTCATTTTTGTTGATTATATTCCGAGGGTTCATCCAGATACTGTATCAAAGGAAAGGCTATGAAATAGACTGTTAGAACTATGAACTCTGTTTCAATCGGTTTGTATCAAAAATTAGCGGGACCATGTGTATATGGACCATGGTGATGTTTTATGATGACGTTGTTCCTGGTTGAAGGTTGGCATTGAGTTGTGAAGTGAAATGGATAACATAGTCACAGAGCGTCATGTATATACGCAGGCGTAGCCATGAGCAGAGGTAGTTCATTTTAACCGTATTTTCGACCAACAATATACTCTGCAACATTGTAACTACGAAACAAGGCTGGAAATTATCTAGGCTCAGTAGGGTCACAGAGCGAATACACACATGTTGAACGAGAGTTGACTATATAAGGGATAGGTTGGAATCCCGAAAGCAGAAGAGAGCTTCTCCCGGTGCCTTAAACATCTGGGTGCCTAATAGCGAATATGAAGTTTCTTGTGCTTGCGGCCCTTTTTGGTGAGATCATTTTAATTAATATTTTTAAATTAAAAATGGTTTTCGAAATATTTGCTGTTTTTGAAATTTTTCCAGCATTGTTGCTGGAAAATCCGATGGGTTTGACGTCACATAAACAATAAAGAGATGGAATTTAAAATAAAGAGATGACGTTAGCAAAATATCGAAGTTGTTATATTTAATTTAAAATAAAAAATAATGTTTTAAATTTAAACTACGGAATGTTGATGTCAAGAATGTATCGGAGGTTATTTATTAAATATTCTTAATTATTTGATTTGAATCATATTAAAGGATCTGTATCTTTTTATATAATTTTATATTTACCACCATAAAAATTTAAATAGAGTTCATGTACAACACGTTCGGATACGTATGCTATGGACATTCATGGCTAGAATATGTTAATCATATAAATTTTCGTTATTTGTAATGTTATTTCCATAAATTTAAAATAAGAAATAGTGTTTAAAATACGTAATAATTATGTCCATAACGTATTGGAGTTTAATTATTAAATATTGTTAAATTACCTAATTTAAATAATATATGAGCAGGGGTATGTATCGTATTGTTTATTTATATTAATATGAAAATTTAAACAGAGTATTATTTTTAATATATTCTGAGTATGCTTAAGTAATCGCCATGATTATATGGAAATTTAATATAAAAAATTAAGAAATATAGGCTTAGGTATTTGATCTGTTCGGGGCTTAATAAATTTGTTTTTTTGTAGTTAATAATAATTCTAATATTTTAGTTTTTTTTCCTGCTTAAATGCGTTTGCGTACACTATTCAAATATCCCAAAATACACACATTTTTTTTTTTATTTTGTATTTGTTTGAAAGCTTATTGTATTTATTAACTGAAAATGAAATCGAAAGAATTTTTATTTATTTTAAACTGACTTTATACAAACTGAAAAACCACTAACCCGTTTTTGACAAAATTTTCATGTTAAAATAGAATACAATCATGATTTATAACATATATTTTGCATAACTAAATTTTGCAGACATCTTTCGCGTGACAAAAACTTTAAATATTTCTTCGCCAGTGAAAATTCCATCTAAATTGTTTCAGCCGTTTGAGAGATTAGCTCAGACAAACGATCAGACAGACAAAAATATTAAAAACCGGTGTTCGGGTTTTGGCTATGTACAAATAAACATATGTATTTACTTAAGAAAAATTATTTAAAATCATAGGCAGACACTTCAATTTTATTTAGGTATATGATTAGATTTAACGACTTAATTTTTTTCCTAATTAAACATATTTTAAAGTAAAAGCCGTAATTATGTACTAAGTATTATAACTTCGGAATACAAACAGTTTTGTATTGAATAAAGTGAATTTTTATGTTGTGAATTACAAATAAATACTCAAATTATTTGTTTTGTAGCTATTTATTTGTTTTTGAAATGAAATAAAACTATTCATTGGTAGGCTATATAGAGTATGATAATTATATAATTATGCAGACTTCTCATTTGTACCCAACGTACACCGGTTTCATATGCCCATATAGGCAACAATTTTTTTTGAAATTCGGTATTTTGATGTTATCTAAACCTTCAAAATCAGAATTTATTCAGAAAAATAAAATAAAAACTGTAGGAATCACGAAATTTACAATTTTATTCATGTGTCCCAGTGTAAATTCTAAATATGCATTTCTGTTCGCTAGTGCGACATTCACTTTCTTCAGTGCATAAATGATATCATTGAGTTTAGTAATAACCACAGAAAATCTAGTAGGTTAGAGGTGCATCGTGACGCTATTTGTTCAGAGATTCGTGTTCCAAAAATAATTACTCACAAAACAGTG